>CAIGQV010019356.1:18672811-18699190 GCA_903798115.1 Danio jaintianensis | reverse complement strand
ATACCACAACACACACAAACAGACTATTTTGTTAAGCAAAAGTGAAAAACAGAGGACCAATTCAGGAACCAGCAATAATTATGGTTATTTGAAAACATGCAAATACTGTTTGACTTCCTTTCTCCAGTTCTGACAGTGAATTTGCACTTTATTGAGCATGTCTGTTTGTTTGTTCACATTCGTCTAAACTAGTGTTATCACTGTTAATTAAAACTAAAGCTAAATTAAATATTATGTTAATTCAAATAAACTGAAATAAAATTAAATATCTATGCTAAATAAAAAGCTTAAGAAATGTTGCTTTAGCAAGTAAAAAACAAAATAACAAACGCACATCATAAAATTATAAAGAGGTAATTAAACATTTAAAAACCTATAATAGTGGTCTAACTATAAATTTGATTATGAAACTAGATTATTATTATTATTATTATTTTGTGCTGAACACAACCCAAACAAAAAGTACAAAAAACACCCACTAACACGAAGTGATTTAATGAAAAAATCTAAATAAAAACAGAGGAAAAAAGCATGTACACCAAAACAATGAGTAGGTTTTTTTTAAAGCACATCAATTCAAACTCCCAAATGGATGTATAAATGTTTCAAAAGACCTTCATGTGGTCATTAATAATGCAGTAGCAATAATAATCAGATTGCTTAATATATGGGATCAATATACATATTTTCCGACATAAAACATTAATGGTTACCCCTTTTCAAAATCTATATACTGTTTGTGTTTTCATCATCAAGCAGGAGGCTGTCTTAAAAAGCGACCTGTTTGTTTGTGTGCGTCTTGATGACAGCCATCAAAATCTACAGAGGATGTCAAGTCACGGGTCAGCAGAAGAGTTGACCTTCATATCAGTCCAAAGGAAAACACAGAGATTCAACCAACAGACTAAAGATAAAAAAAAATAAAAAGGCAACAACAAATTTTCAAAACCACTGGGCTACTATTAATTAATCGCATCCACCTAAATATATCCGGATGCAGTGTGTGTGTGTCCATCTGTCAGTCAGTATATGTATGCAAGCTCCTCATATGTGCCTGGGTCAGAATATGCCCATCATGCACACGCTGAGTCATCTAATAACATGACTGCTGTCTGTCTCGAAAAGAAATGCAAAAGCAAGAGAGTTGACAGAAAGGAGGGGGGCTGCGAGATGAACGAGTGACAAAGTGGGAGGTGAGATGCGAGAATGAAAAAAAAAAAAAAAGCCATTTCCAAACACTTCTAACGGAACTGACATTTCCTGTCAACTATAGAGTTTAGTCAGTTCTTATCACGCAATAGTGGTTTTGAGAAATGCACTTATACATCGTGTGTGGACCGAGAACATGACCTGGTCATCACTTCAAATGACGTAAACTATTAGATGGGGTTATGACTTTAAAGGGATAGTTCATATACAAAACAGAATATTTGCTGTTAATTTTTAAAGATGTAGGTGACTTTTTTTGTCTTCAGTAGAACATAATGCTGTTCAATTCATTTAAATTCAACGTCGATTTTGATTTCCAATGATTAGGTAAAACAAAATTCAAGATAAAATGATTATTGTGCCATAACCCGGCCCAATTACAGTATTCTGCACCCGATTCGACGAAAGAGAACATGCACATGTAAAGTCATCTTTTTAGCTAAAGGTGCCGCCTAAATGTTTATATACATGCAAAAAAAGCAGTGGCAGCCTTAGCCTAATAGTTCAAAAGTTGAACTTGTGATCAGAAGGTTGCTGGTTCGAGTCCCAGCACCGGCTGGGATTGTAGGTAATAGGAGTGAATAACTAATGCTTTCACCACCCTCAATACCATGGCAATACCATGGCCAATATCCCAATTTCTCCATGGGTGCCACAGCAACGGCAGCCCACTACTCCAGGTGTGCGTTCACGGTGTGGTGTGCATGCACTTGGATGGGTTAAATTCCGAATATGGGTCACAACTTTCACTTTAGTCCACTTTCAAAAATGTGGCACTTAGTGATTAGTCACATAAACCCTTATTTGTTATGCAATAACTGAACTAGTTGAGAATGAAAATGCATGTACAACAGCAAATCGGCAAGAATGAATTCAGGTGAAGTGTGACAATCGTTCTGTGCCTAAAACCGAAAATCATCTACAATATTATTACCTTTAATAAAAAACAATAGAATAAATTAAAGGTTTAACTCATATAGTTATGAATAGGAAATCTGCAATGACCAATATGGTTGCTCAAACAAAGTGTACAGTGATGTCCGGTTCTTGAATGAACTATTGTTTTGAAATGGTTCTTTTTAGTGAACTGGACGAGCCAAGTAACCAAATCAGACTTAACCCTCTGAAGCAGAGATCTGCAATTAACTGAATCAAAACTCATTTCAGACGTGCTTGAAATACTGATCCTACTTGAAATGTGTCAATCCGGTGTATAATAATATGTATATCATCCTACAATTTGCCAAATCATTCAGTGCTCCAATTACTACAACAGCGAGTGTCCTGAGGAAACAGATTTATTTGCAGTTATTTGCCACAGAAACAAACTGTCCAAAAGAACCAGTTGGTGAAAAAATAGGATGATATTCCTATTTACAGGTACCAAATGTTGTATAATAATGTTTAATTTCTAGCACAGACCAGTCATTTAGCTTCATAAGAAAGAAGCCACAGGTATTAATCGTGCGTTTCCTGCTTTTTTTTTTTTAATGGTGTGCCAGTGGCCATTAACATTTCATAAAATAACATTTTATGTATCACCATGGTTTTCAGCTAAACATTTTCTTTAATATTCTCCAGAAAGAACTCACATGAATCTGGGATGGCCTGAGGCTGAGCCAATTAACAGAAAATATTCCTTTTTTAGGTGAACTTTGCATGACTTTCCTTCAAGGAAATATTTAACCAGGTAATTGGTTCTAGTGCATCTTGTACATCTCAGGTAAAAATGTTATTGTGTAGAATGAATATCAATAATGAGTGATGCAAAATTCATACTACTTCTATAATATTTTGAGCAATAATAATTATAAGTAATTAATTAATAGAACTTACAGAAAGCATCATTTGTAATTTCACTAATGACTTAATTTCTTTTGTCTTATTTCAATAACATAACTGACAGCTATGCATTAGCGGAAACCAGTTGTTTGGGTAAACTTGATGAATAGTGAACAGCTAGCTCATTTAGTTTTATTAACATTTAGTTATTATTAAGCAGTCTATTAAATTTTAATGAAACCTGCAAAAGTAGTCTAAAAACAAAACATTTTTAAAAGCCAAACTAACTCAAAATATAAGCAATAAACTACTATACACTGCACATTTTTGCTATATTAAATAGCAATTTCGTTTTTAACATCTGAAGTGATCCACCATTTGAAAAGCTTTGATATAACCTCTGAACTATGACAACAGAAGGGCTGAATCAACCCTGAAATCATTTGCACAGTTCATCGTGTTATCTCATTTCTGTACAGTAGTGGGGGTGGCAATATTCAGAGCGCTCCATTATTGATTCTTGATATATTAAAAAGGCCTGAGAGCACTGTGATGCAATTTGAGGTCAAAGTCCTGAGAGCTTGATGCATCTCCAGCACTCCCGCAGATGGTGTGGGTTTAGTGCTGCTGCAAAGCTTCATGGGACTGAGAGGGTGTATCGTATTGATTTCCGCGTTGGCTGGTGTGTTTGCCCCAACTGCAGATCTAAAGTCAGTGTTGCCCTTTAGCTTTAATGGTTTTGATTAGGATGGAGGTTGAGGAAACTGTATCCTGCATCAGCACTTAAAGGTAGTTTTCCTGGGTGGTATTGATTTCTGGAGAAGGCCTGCATGTTGAAAAGCTCCCTCTTATTAACACAGTGGAGGAAGAGAAGTGAATGCTGAGTAGGGTTTCCATACAAGTCCTCGTCACCAAGTCTGGAAAAAAGAACTCCTAAAGCCACAATCAGATCTTCAGTACTTCTCTAATGACTAGGTAGGGGACATACTAGCCATTTGTATTCATAACTAGTTCCATTTTATTAAAAAAAGGGACCAAATCATGTTAATGCAGAATAGTTCTTGGATGTTAAATCTAGCATGGCCAGTGTAATATCATTCTGTAACAAATAACTCTTATGAGCTGTTCCTTTATGTATTCTTCATTGCTTTTCTATGTAAATAGATGTGTTTGACTGCTGCATTTGTGTCGCACATATTTTGCTGCATCTTGTGGATGACCCAGCATTATAAAAAAAGAGGTGCTCAAGTTATGTTCATGTCTTGAGTCCTTGCATTTTTCCTAATAACACCTTATGGGCGATTTACAAATAAGAAAAAAAAGAGGAATGACTTTTATAAGCTATTAATTCAAGTGAATCAGATAAAACATAGTGTTGGTGGATTTCAGAATGAATGAATCTTGTTAGTTTGTTCATTTTTACATTTACAATCTGAATTTCGAAAGCAAAATCAACACAATCGATATTTTAAAGCTAATCAGAGTATAATTACCAAACAAATGTCTTTAAATGAAGCACAAAAAAGCTAGCACAGTGTAGTTGGATTCCCACACAATTGACTCTGAGGAGTTGTTTCTTTTTATCAAATCAAAAATGCACAGCACAATCAAAAGACAAAATTAACATTTACATTCTTTTTACCCCTAAACAAAAAAAGGAAAACAAACTTTGCGTTGAGTATATTGTGTCCTTTTTGAGTCTGTACTTTTAAGCAAACCAAAAACTTAGAGCAAGTGTAGACTTATTCAAACCACTGAAATGAGTTGGCTCTTTTAAGTGAATCAAAAGCACTTCAGTGGTTACTGAATTCATCTGTCTCACAAATTTTAATAGTCTTTTTATGTAATTTTCTGGAGTTTGACAGCTCCCTTTCTGTTCCCTTTCATTGTACGATAAAAAAAGAGCTAAACTTCTCTCCTTTAGTGTTCTCTCCTATTGACTTTAGAATAAAAAAAAAGTCATAAAAGGTTTGAAACAAACATGAGGGTGAATAAATGATGACAACCTTTTCATTTTTGATTGAACTAATCCCCTAAGACCAAAAGCAGCAGCAACAATCGCATTTCACTGTACTACAATAGTTCAGAAGAATTTTCTTTCTTTTTGATTATGCAGGGTTCCCACTATAAGCCAAATGTCAAATTCTCTGCCTTTTCCCTGATTTACACTGACTAAAAAGCTGAAATTCCATGACCTATGAGCACTGAGCAGACAAAAAGAAAAATATCTTTAATCACGTGTTGTCACATCACATCTGTTTAGGACATGGTGCTAAAGCCAGAAACAAAGCTGGACTGGACATTCGATTGAATTGCCTTAATTAAATCAAGGGGTTGTTAATCTTCTCTATTAGTTTATAACATTAATACAACATTGATTGATACATTAAATAATGATTATTTTACACTGATTTAAGACTTTAAATACATGACTAAATACCAAAAAAAATGCCGGTCCCACTTTATATTACTTGGTCTTAATTACTATGTACTTACATTTAAATTAATAATTTAATACAATACATTATGTATATACATGTTCAGACATTATACTTATTTTTTTAAATGATATGCATGTAGGCGGCGTGGTGGCGCAGTGGGTAGCGCTGTCGCCTCACAGCAAGAAGGTCGCTGATTCGAGCCTCGGCTGGGTCCGTTGGCATTTCTGTGTGGAGTTTGCATGTTCTCTCTGTGTTCACGCGGGTTTCCTCCGGGTGCTCCGGTTTCTCCCACAAGTCCAAAGACATGCGCTATAGGTAAATTGGGTAGGCTAAACTGTGCGTAGTGTATGTGTGTGAATGAGAGTGTATGGGTGTTTCCCAGAGATGGGTTGCAGTTGGAATGGCATCCGCTGCATAAAACATATGCTGGATAAGTTGGTGGTTCATTCTGCTGTGGCGACCCCTGATTAATAAAGGGACTAAGCCGAAAAGAAAATGATTGAATGATATGCATGTAATTACATCTGTAATTAATTCTGTAATGACATTCATAATTACACTGGTGACCCATCCCTTACACCTTAACCCACACTTAAACCTACACATACCACCAACCTGTCCCAAAAATTTACCCGTATCCCACCTCAATAGCACCATAAAGTGAAATGAACACAATAAGTGCACTGTACCGATTTTTTTTAATACAAGTACCTAGTATATATTACATTAAGGCCACTTAATATAAAGTAGAACCAAAATGTCATAACTTAACAGTAATTAACTCGCAACCTAATTAGCTATATTTTCAATTTGTCAGCGACTGTTTATGCCACCTAATATAGGCTACACTTTAAAAAAAAAACTTTTCACAAGACTGTTATGATGCATTTAACAATCACCAGCATATTAAACCCTTTAAAAGTTTTTAATATTTTTATTATTTTTAAAAATTTCGTACATTTCTAAAGCTATATTTTGTATTATATCATCTTTGCATCAAATTACAAAAAAACTAATTACGGCTTACGTAAGGTGATTCCAATGCAGCATTTTTGTAAATTTGACGTTCTCTTTTCTGACTTGCTGTTGTCAGTGTCACATTTATTTTTTCCTTTTTCTGAAAGTCATTTTCTTTTATTATTTGAGCAAATAGGAATGCAAAAAAATATATTTGTTGTACTCCCATTCACTCCGTTCTAAGTTTATGACCTCCGCTGCTGAGAAACCCATCAAATTGAAAAGGGTCCATTGAAAGTAAAATGTAAAATTAATAACAAATATCCTTAACATTCCATGACCTGGAAAAAAATAATTCCCTGACTTTCAATGTCTAAAATTGACATTTACAATTCTATGATATTCCAGAAATTCCATGACCCAAGGGAACCCTTATTAAAAAATATATAATCTCCCTTACTTCACAAAATCCTTTGTTCTATAAACTTTCTTCCAGCCAAGTCGGCGGTGATAAAATGCCTAAAATACTAACACCTCGGCTACATTTTTCCACATCTCACCTGGCAGAAGACGGGTTTGTAGCTCTCTGAAAAAATGTGAGCCAGCTCCTCCGAGTCCTCAAAGTCCAGCGGCAGTCGATCTACGCATAGGCACTTGGAGTGGAGGTGGTCAGCAGAGGTCAGCTGGTTGACGTCGGCCCACTGCACCATTAAAACACGGTCGCCCATCGGCTTGCCCAAGAGTTCAGACCGTGCCCTGGAGGCTGAGTCCTTCTTCATGTACTCCACAAAGCCATAGCCTTTAGAGTGGCCCGTAAGGTCACTGTACACCAGGAAACAGCGTTCGATGTTACCGTAGGATCGCACCAGCTCCTGAAACTGAGTGGCAGTGACGGTGTAGGGCAGGTTGGTAACACACAGGAGAGAGTCTGTGGGCTGAAGCTGGACGGTAATGTCACGGCCTCGGACTGATGTCTGGTGCAGAGTTCGGATGGCATCCTGTGCTTGGTCACCATTTAGAAGGGTTACGAAGGCTAGTGAGACACACACATACACACACACAAACACACACATACAAAACATTAATAAAACACTCAAAGGGCAATCAAATGGATCTTGAGTGTACAAGGCAACAAAAGTAGTATTACTAGAAAAAAACGTAAAAACTGTGAGGCATGCAGTCTAACAAACACAAATGGATAAACTCAGCAAACATTAAAATCAACATACAGACCAGAGAAAGACTAATGTAGCATCATAAACACAAAATACAAATTTATTTCAAGATGTTTTTAGCTCTGAAACAAAATAAGAGATAGAAATAAGAGCTTAACATGAGTAATTACTGATGTTCTAGGATACACCAATTTTGCTTATGGCAGCAAAAACTTTAATAAGAAATTGAATTGATAGTAAACACGAAATTTGAATATGCATGTCTTGCATGTAATTCACAATTTAGCAGGTTAAAAGGGATAGTTCACCCGAAACTGAAATTTACTCATACTTAACTTGTTCCAAACCAGTTTGACTTTCTGTGTTCAGTTAAACACATAAACACACCCAAAAAGAAGATATTTTGAAGAAAGCTGAAAACCTGTAATCGCTGACTTCAACTGTAGGAAAAACAAATACTATGAATTAAGTCAATGGTTACAGGTTTCCAGCTTTCATCAAAATATCTTCTTGTGTGTTCAACAGAATATAGATACTCATAAAGGTTTGGAAACAATTGAGGCGGAGTAAATAATGAGAAAATTTTCATTTTTTGGTGAACTATCCCTTTAAAGGAGAAGTCCACATCCAGAACAACAATTTACAAATAATTTCCTCACCCCCTTGTTATCCAAGAAATGTTGTCCATTTCTTTCTGACTTCAGTCTTCAATTTTGTTTTTGAGGATTTTTCAATGATGTCTCTACTTCGAGCTTCAGAAATGTGCATCCACGTTACTTCATACTACGTAATCACATCGAAAGGTCATGCATGATGTAGGCAGAACTACAGACCCAATACTTACAAATTTTGAGTAGTATGTAGCATCATGATGGGCATACAAGTGCTAGTGCTACACAAACCTCTGTGCTTAAATTGTCCAAAAAAGCACTTCCAAAAAAAATGAGAGATCATAAGAAACTTTTCCTCAGCTGGGATCATTTAAAGCCATCTAAAATTGATTTTTTTAAGTTCAAAATAAGGGGCACAATTGAAGTCTATTACATGGAGAACAATTCTGAAATGTTTTCCACAAAAAAACTAAACTACTTTATTACTGCAGACAGAAAGACATTAACATCTTGGATGACAAGCGGGTGAAGAATTTATTTGTAAATTATTGCTCTGGAAGTGGACTTCTTCTTCTTCTTCAAAAAAAAAAATCAAACACTTTTTCTGATGTACAATACAAAGATCTAATGTACATGTGTTCTCCCTCTCTGTGCTAAAAACAAACATGTGTGAGTTTGCAAACATGCATATTTTTTATCCTTATGCGAAAGGAACCTTGTGCTCCAGGCTGTCATGAACGCACACAGTACCATTTGAAGAGTCAAGATAATAATGTTGTAAATGATGTTCCGTTTCTTGCACAGGCTGAACATTATGCTTCATAAAACCTCAATGTATCATCTGGTCCCACAGGTTTTCATTTTGTTTTTCCTCTGTTTTGACTCTTAAGGGGCAGTAGCCATTGACTTGCACTAAATAAATAACCAAGACAACACTTTAAGCTAGAAACATTTATTGAAGAAAAAAAAAAACTATTCTTTTCACTTAAGCATGAAGCGAAAACGTAACGGTTACTAAAGTAACCCTCGTTCCCCGAGGGGGGGAACGGAAATGCTATGTGGAAACTTCCACTATGGGGATTTCGTCAGAAAGCCAATCACTCTGAAGAGTAATTAAACGGGCCAATGAAATGCCAATGAGTTGGCGGTGTCAGCGTGCACAGCTGGCAGCAATCATAATCAGCTTGTGAATAAGAATGCTCGCTGTGCCACACAACCACACCTTTTCTAGCTGAAGAAGCCGAACTACAGCTGTCAGCTAAGGCGCAATCCCTGTGGCGAAGGAACATAGCATTTCCGTTCCCCCCCTCGGGGAACGAGGGTTACTTTAGTAACCGTTACGTTCCCCAGCGGGAGGGGAACTACAATGCTATGTGGAAACTTCCACTATGGGGAAATCTATGGAAAACGCCACAGTGATTGAACCTTACCACGTCGCTGGTGAGAGGTTTGCCAGGCTCCAGCGTGAGCGCACCATCATCACCAGAGACGCAGCCCACCAACGTGCCCCCTGGCCCTAACTTACCTTACTTACCTGTGAAGCACTTAAGGCTTATTTATATTTTTTGGGGAGTCGTAAAAAATACACCTAGTTAAGATTCTAGGAATTTTAAATTACGACAGTACGTTGGGAAGCGTGCAGTCCCGATAGGGAGGACGCTGCGGAGGCCACCTGCTGCCCAATGGGGAGACCTGGTGGCAGGAAGACATATGGACTAACCCTGAAAGGGGGAGAACACATATGAAGGATGGTTAGCGGGGAGGGAAGACACGGGCCCGCCTGAGAGGGGGGAACTACACCGTGGCTGAGTGAAGCATATGGGATCGCCAGAGGGGATCGCGCATAGCAGGCACCTATACCCAGAACGCGGGCTGACCAAGTGGGCATGCCAACTACGCAATGGGCCAGGCACCTGACTCCTCCGCTGAGTCAGATGCTGGGGGCCTCGGAGGAACTCTGTAGGGTTCGCCAATGGGGAACTCAACTGAACAGAGTGAAAAAAGCGCACGTATCTCTGTGTTAGAGAGAAAGGCGCAGCAAGCGTGTTACAACACCAACCCAGTTTCCTCATTCACCGGAGTTAACTAGCACACGTGAGGAAACCGGGACCACTCGAAGATTATAAAATCTCGCAAATGTATTAGGTGTCGCCCAGCCCGCAGCTCTACAGATGTCTGTTAAAGAGGCGCCGCGTGCTAACGCCCAAGAGGAAGCGACGCTCCTAGTGGAGTGCGCTCTCACCCCCGGGGGACATGGCTCGCCCTGGCACTGATAAGCGAGGGAGATGGCATCCACTATCCAGTGGGCCAACCTCTGTTTGGATACGGCACTTCCCTTCTGCCGACCACCGTAACAGACAAAGAGCTGCTCAGAGGATCTAAAGCTCTGAGTGCGGTCCACATAAAGTCGCAAAGCGCGAACGGGACACAGCAAGGAAAGGGCTGGGTCTGCCTCCTCCGTGGGCAGCGCCTGCAGGCTCACTACCTGGTCTCTAAAGGGAGTGGTAGGAACCTTGGGCACGTAACCAGGCCGGGGTCTCAGGATCACGTGAGAGTAGTCTGGCCCGAATTCCAGGCACGAGTCACTGATCGAAAACGCCTCCAGATCCCCGACCCTCTTGATCGATGCCAACGCAACCAGCAGAGCTGTCTTTAAGGACAGAAATCTCAAGGATACTGAGTCGAGTGGTTCGAACGGATCTCCGCGTAGGCTAGTGAGCACTACAGAGAGATCCCAAGAGGGCATGAGAGGGGGGCGGGAAGGATTTATACGCCTCGCACCTCTGAGGAACTGGATGATGAGGTTATGCCTTCCCACCGTGCCGCCATCCACCGCGTCATGATGAGCGGAAATGGCGGCAACGTAAACCTTCAGTGTGGAGGGTGACAGCCTCCGCTCCAATCTATCCTGAAGAAAAGAAAGCACAACACTCATCTGGCAAGTCCGGGGGTCTTCTCGGAGAGAAGCACACCACTCAGTGAATAGACTCCACTTCAGGGCGTAGGCATGCCTCGTAGAGGGTGCTCTAGCCTGAGTGATGGTGTTAACCACCGCAGCCGGTAGGTCACCTAAGTCTGCCGCGCTCCGTCTATGGACCACACGTGGAGGTTCCAGAGATCTGGACGCGGGTGCCAAATGGTGCCCTGTCCCTGAGAAAGAAGGTCCTTCCTCAAAGGGATCCGCCAGGGAGTGGCCGTCGCGAGGAGAGAGAGTTCTGAAATCCAGGTCCGGTTGGGCCAGAGGGGCGCAACTAGCAAGACCTGCTCCTCGTCCTCCCTGACCTTGCACAATAATTGTGCGAGTAGGCTCACTGGGGGGAACGCATATTTGCGCATGCTCCGAGGCCAGCTGTGAGCCAGTGCGTCCGTACCGAGGGAGGCCTCGGTTAGGGAATAAAACCACTGGCAATGAGTGCTCTCGGAGGAAGCAAACAGGTCGACCTGGGCTTCTCCGAAGTGCGCCCATATCAGCTGGACAGACTCGGGGTGGAGTCGCCATTCTCCCTGGCGTGGAAGCTGCCGTGAGAGCGCATCGGCTGCACGGTTGAGCTCGCCGGGGATGTGAATGGCACGCAACGATTTCAGTCGCGTATGACTCCAGAGGAGCAGACGGCGAGCGAGCTGAGACATGCGGCGAGAGCGAATACCCCCCATGCGGTTGATATACGCTACCGCCGCCGTGCTGTCCGTCCTGACCAGCACGTGTTTCCCCTCTAGCACCGGTAAAAAACGGGGCAGAGCGAGATACACTGCCAACAGCTCCAGGCAATTGATATGCCAATGCAACCGGGCTCCTTTCCATGGACCCGCAGCTGCATGCCCGCAACACATGGCTCCCCAGCCCGTACTGGAAGCATCTGTCGACACGACAACATGCCTGGACACTTGTTCTAGAGGCACCCCAGCCTGTAGAAACAGAGGGTCCGTCCAAGGGCTGAAGGTGCGGCGACACAGCGGAGTGATTGTCACCCGGTGCGTGCCCGCTCGCCATGCGCGTCTGGGGACCCGATCGTGAAGCCAATGCTGAAGTGGTCTCATATGGAGCAATCCGAGCGGCGTGACAGCGGCTGCAGATGCCATATGCCCCAGGAGCCTCTGAAAGAATTTCAGTGGGACCACAGTTTTCCTGTCGAACTCTTTCAGACAGGTCAGCATCAGCTCCCGAGAGCGCGCCGTCATGGTGATCGAATCCAGCTCCAACCCGAGAAAAGAGATGCTCTGCACAGGGGCGAGCTTGCTCTTTTCTCGGTTGACCCGAAACCCCAATAGGTCGAGGTGCCGGAGCACCCTGTCCCTGTGCGTAATCAATTGATCCCGCGAGTGAGCTAAAATCAGCCAGTCGTCGAGATAATTGAGCACGCGGATGCCCGCGAGCCGAAGAGGCGCCAGGGCACCCTCCGTGAGTTTGGTGAAAACCCGCGGAGACAGAGAGAGCCCGAAGGGGAGGACTTTGTATTGCCATGCCTGACCCTCGAACGCAAACCGCAGAAACTGCCGGTGGCGTGGAAGAATAGAGACATGAAAATACGCGTCCTTCAGGTCTATTGCTGCAAACCAATCCTGAGGACGGACGCACCGAAGGATGCGCCTCTGCGTGAGCATTCTGAACGGCAGCCTGTGAAGGCAGCGGTTCAAAACGCGCAGATCTAGGATTGGCCGTGACCCACCGCTCTTTTTGGGTACGATGAAGTAGGGGCTGTAAAACCCACTCCTCATCTCGGCTGGAGGGACCGGCTCGATTGCATCCTTCGCCAGGAGGACAGCAATCTCCTCGCGCAAGACAGGGGCGGACCCGGGGCTGACCCTGGTGAAATACACGCCCGTGAACTTGGGAGGCCGTTTGGCGAACTGAATCGCATAGCCGAGTCTGATCGTACGAATGAGCCACCGCGACGGGCTGGGCAGCGCTAACCAGGCTGACAGAGCTCGCGCTAGTGACATCATCGGCACGATCGTTGACATACCAGCGGTGGGGCAGCGCGGAATGGGAGAGCTCACCCCGGGAGCCATAGGGTCCCGAGGAAGAGCAGGAGGCAAGAGATTCACACTCACCTTCGTCCCAGAGTCCGGAAGGGGGGGCTGGAGTGCAAGAGAAGGGAGCCCGTCCTCTAACACACTCAGAGCCCGTGGCGAGATGCACCGATCCTGCGAGCTGGAAGGCATAGCGTCCCAGACTGGCAGTGTTCGGGCTGTCACATCCAGAGAAGGGGGAAAATGCTCTTTTATTGAAAATTTTGCGGCCGCCGGCCGTGAGGCTAGCAGCCTGGTGTTGAAAAACACCGTTTGATGTTGGTTCGCTCGGCCCTCCACCGAGGAAAGAGCAAGTCCCCTCTTCTCCGGATGGCCCGTCTCAGGGTCGCTTCGCAGTCCGTTTACCGGACTTAACGGCGCCCTGGGGCGGGGGCGCTGAACGCCTGCGAGGTGCTCGACGCTGCCGTTTAGCCGGTGGAGCGGGCAGAGGCAGTGGAGCAGGTCTTGATGCCGCAGGCGGGCGCCCTCGGCGAGGAGCAGCCGAGGTGGATGGTTCGGCGGGAGGAGCGGTTTTACGAGCCCGCCGATAGATGACCTCACCCATCGCACTCGACTGCTCTTTCACCGCTGTGAATTCCTGGGTGAACTCACCAACGGTGTCGCCGAACAGGCCAGCCTGGGATATGGGTGCGTTAAGAAAGCGAACCTTGTCAACGTCACGCATATCTGCCAGGTTTAGCCAGAGGTGGCGCTCCTGGACCACTAGTGTGGCCATCGTCCTTCCCAGGGCACGCGCAGCCGACTTGGTGGTACGCAGAGCATAGTCGGTTGCGGTGCGGAGCTCGTGCATCAAGCCTGGGTCGGAACCACCCTCGTGCAGCTGGGCCAACGCCTGCGCTTGGTAGCGCTGATACGTTGCCATAGCATGCAAGGCGGAAGCAGCCTGGCCCGCAGCAGTGTAAGCTCTGCTCCCGAGGGACGCAGATAACTTACATGCTTTGGACGGAAGACGAGGCTGACCACGCCAGGAAGAGACACCACGCGGGCAAAGATTGACCGCAATGGCGCGCTCCACCTGGGGAATCGCCTCGTACCCCCTGGCTGCTCCACCGTCAAGGGTGGTGAGAGAGGAAGCGCACGCAGATCGGGCAGAGAAAGGTGCCCTCCAAGACTGCGTGAGCTCACTGTGCACTTCCGGGAAGAAGGGGACGGGAGGCTTAGAAGGCTTGGCCCTCCTCTTAGCCTCCACGTAGCACCCATCTAGTCGGTCCGGCCGCGGGGCTGGGGGATAAACCATCTCCAGACCCACCGCCGAAGCAGCCCGGGAAAGCACGGCCAACATATCTGCTTCTAGATCCGGCGCCTCGCTCACTACCCCGGAGGGAGGGAGCGGGTCCGGATCCTCGTCAGAATATGACAGCCCACCCTCCGATGCCGCGATGGACATCTGATCCTCGGTGTCATCGAGTGAGAGGGCGACCATCCGAGAGGATGGAGCGCTTCTCTCACTTGAAGCTTGGATGGAGCGCGCTGAGGAGCGGGAGGTCCGCGAGCCCGAGGGCGGCGGATTGACTCCCACTGTAACCCTCAGATCTGCCCGAGTGCCAACCGACTTGCGGGGGACAGCAGGGGTGGTTCGCTCTTTTGCAAGAGCGAGCCGCGATCTTAGCTGCGCCACAGACATGCCATCGCAGTGATGGCATGAACTGCCCGCGAGCACTGAATTAACATGCTGGACCCCCAGACATGCAACGCAGTGCTCGTGCCCATCATCCGGGGACAGGAAACCACCGCATCCAGAAACGCACGGTCGGAACGACATCTTTAAAAAGACGCGCTGCTCGACCGTGTTGCTCTTTTAGGGAAATTTGCTCTTTACTATACAAACCGCTCTTGTAGAACCGGACCAGAGAAACGCCCAGGGACGGGAGAATGAACCCAGCTCGACCGCCGCTGCCTGCGTTGTAGCTCGCTCTGGGACCGGGAGAAACAGCTCGTTCTGAAGCCACTCTTTCTCTCTCTCTCTCTCTCTCGTGGAGATCTTTAAGCGATACTCTCAGTTGCGTGAGGCTTCTGAAAGCGAAAAGGTGTGGTTGTGTGGCACAGCGAGCATTCTTATTCACAAGCTGATTATGATTGCTGCCAGCTGTGCACGCTGACACCGCCAACTCATTGGCATTTCATTGGCCCGTTTAATTACTCTTCAGAGTGATTGGCTTTCTGACGAAATCCCCATAGTGGAAGTTTCCACATAGCATTGTAGTTCCCCTCCCGCTGGGGAACCTTACATATTTTGTAAATGCAAGTTATTGATTTTTTGTATTGAGTTATTGTGAACAAACAAATGCAGCTTTGGTGTAAAATAATTTTTTGTATTTTGTTGCACAAATAAACTGGAACCAATAAGGAACGAATGCTAAAACATGAAAAAAATCATGATGTCGCAGAGCAAAAACTCATACCCTCCAAAAACCCTTAGAACTTCATCCCTGGTTTACATTTTTCATTTTCTGATAATCCGTTACACTAATGCGAGAAAAGATCTGCTGCTTCTTCAGTTTCTTCCCGACTTTATTAGAAACAAGTCTTATATTCAAAAAAATGCTAAAACCTCAATTTTGCAGATATTCCTTGAGGTTGGCAGATGGCTCTCACTTCATGAACCTGATTAATTCCTGGAAATTTGCCAGTCCAGTGTGACGGTCATAAAATAACTCCTTAATCACCATTTAATTCAATTAGAACATGTAAATACCTTCACAAGACGTCTGTCCACTTATCGAACACAAATGGATTTTGCATTATTTTTGAAAACATTAAAAATGCCCTTGCGCAATGCACATGAATTAAATATTTTGTTTAGGAAACACTGTTCAACATGAAATCTAGTTCCGAACATGCAATTATACATGTGAATTCTACATTTATGCAACAAAAAAAGTATGACATTATGCTGTTTATTTATCAGAGAGTGGCAATATTTACCAGTAAATTGTTAAGCAAGAATTAAGCGGATACATTCCACCCCCACAGAAAATAATCAGCATTTTAACGGCAGCTGATCTTCTAATGACTTCTAAAACATACAGTGACAAATTTTTTTTTTTTAAAGAGTAACTATAAACCGTAAATAGTGCCCTTGATCCATTGAAGATCATCCATTTTTCATGGATTCTCCTCCCCTTTCATTCCTCCCTTCCGTTTTTTAACTCGAGTAAATGAAGCATAGCTGGGCATTTTCTTATCTGACAAAGAAAAAAAAAAAACAGCATGAACAAAGAACATCTAACACAATAATCTTAGAAATCACAGCCACTTTACTTGTGACAGCGCTGAGACAGCCATTTTTTAAAACACAGGAACCTGATTATAGCCTTCTTCTCAATCTGTGACAGTTATTAGCTTTTTTTTTTCTTCGCTAAGTCGAGTTAGGGGGGTTTTTGTGGCGAAGGGGCTTTATTGTAACAGTATAAAGCCTATAATTCCTCTGCCATGAGACATCTAAAATTACTCATTAATCGCTGCACTGTACATTAATAAGCACTACATAGGGACTGACATGAAAATGACTTGCATGACATGGCTAGCTTGTCAGTAGAAGATGACATTACTGTCTAACGCCCATTATTGTTGTGGTCCGTTGTGGTCAGCACGAGTCCAAATGGAAGCGTTCATGATTGTTTTTTAGAAACGTCACAAAGACAAAGGCACACCAATTACAGCAATTATGAAGTTAAAATCACAGCGTAGAGCCTCCTCATCCCATGAGCATTGTCTGTGCGCCGTTTTCCCCGCTCTTATTACACTCATTAGACTTTTCGTTAGCTCTGAGATGATAATATGCTGGGGAGGAGTAACACTCACTCAGCGACTGTTGTGTGTATGACATAAGCTTTACTCTACACTGTGAGAGCTCATTGAGATTCATTAAGCCAGGGTGTGAAAGATCACAGCGTTTAAAACAAGCACACGGGCTTGCATCTGTTGGCTCTCAGGGTTAGATGATTGATGAAGTCGCTTGTGTCCAGGCTAATCACTATCACAAAGCGTCATTCCGACTAAATGGCTAAATCACAATTTGCGTATGTCTGATACGCACTACATGCATTTCACTGGCAATGAAAAAAGTTGTATCGGATCCTGCCATGCCATATAATTACATCTTGATACCACAGACGACTTTTTTATATCATATATATAGCAAAAGTGTGAGTATTTAACACAAATGCTATATTATTGTTATTTGGTTTTGTTTTTTTCAGTTAGACTCCAAAAATAACACTCACATAGTGCACAAATGTGTGAAATAAGCTATGCTGAAAAAAACAAAATATTAAGAATGTTAAACTGGCTCTTGATGCACATTTTAAATCAAATACATACTAACAATCTATATTTTAGCACTAAAACAGATTTTTATCAGATGCTTTTTAATGACCAGAACTCCACGTAGGAGCACATATATACATACCATTAAAAAAGTTGAGGTTATATAATAAAAAAATTACCAGTTACCAGTTTTCAGCTTTTTTCAAAATATCTTCTTTTGTGTTCAACAGAAATAAAGAAACACATAGGGTTTAGAAGCACTTGAGTGTAAGAACATTTTAGAGTACATTTTTATTTATCCCTTTAATACTGTTCTTATGATCTTTCTATCATTATGTAAATTCTGGAAATACATCCATTTTCCACAAAAATGGAAACATGAATTGGGAACATGAAAATTTTGATTGTTAATAAATATAACTATTTTACTTTAAAGAACTTTAAATTTAATGTACAAATTTGTTAATAATCTTGCACCTTCACCTTTGAAGGATTTTGTTTCCCCGAGAGACTGCAGATGACATTTAGCTGTAGCTAACTCTTGGGGCAGTTGTTTGATTGTCCATTGTCCCAGTGTCAAATAAAGAATTAAATAAATAAAATAAAAAATAGGACATGTTTTTTGAGCACATGGTCATCATTTTAGAATGATTTATGAAGGCTCTGGAGTAAATCTTGCTTACCTCAATCTATTGAACAATAGTGTATATTATTATTTAATTATATATTCTATATTAATTGTATTAAAAATGAAATTGGAAGACCTAAGTATTAATAGTACTGTAATGTTGATGCTGTGCTCATGTTTATCCCTGTCCCCAAAATTAATCTGGGGAAAATCCATGTAATAACTGGTATGAATGTACTGTAGTTTCATCTTGTTAAAAGCCGCTTACTAGCAACTGTTTCTTTATATTTGCGTTCAATGAGCTATTGAAATTTTTAGACTCAAACTAAAGTGGATAGTTCACCCAAAACTGAAAATTGTCATAATTTACTCTCCCTTCACTTGTTCCAAACCTGTTTGGCTTTCTTTCTTCTAAACACAAAATAAGATATTTTGAAGAAAGCTTGAACTTTGTAACCATAGACTTCATTAGTATTTGTTTTTCCTACTATGGAAGTCAATGGTTACTAATTTTCAACTTCAAAATGTATTCTTTTGTGTTTAACACAATAAAGAAACTCACAATGGTTTGGAACCAATTGGCGCTGAGTAAATTTTCATTTTTGGGTGAACTGTCTCTTTAATATTTCGTGTCCATTTATTTACTTATGGCAAGTAGCTGTGTTATAAATTGGATTAGGTCAATCCAACCAGTGGGTGGCTATTGCCAAATAAACCCCTTCATCCCCTTAAATCCCTTACAATTTGCATCAGGGTCCTGATCAACCATCTGGTCATAAATAATCCATTACTTAAAATCTGGTGTATTTCTCATCCATAAAAGCTGTACGTTCAAATCTTGATCTACAAATCACAAAATAAAATGCAACCAAATATTGCCCACTGAGCAAACAGAGCTACGAAATGCCTTGCCTTGCACTATCCCTATCTAAACAGTGTCACCGTAAATGAGGATTCAGTTACTGTGACACACACACACACACACACACACACACACACACACGCACACACGCACACACGCACACACACTGCTCCTCGTTTACAACTAGGTCTGTGGCAAAGAGCAGACTACACATGTAGCTCTGCCCTGGTACTGTGCTCGTTATGGCTTGTTAGGCTCCGTTCAGACTGGGTGTCATTACCAGATGGTTGCAATATCTTAACAGACCAAGGCCATCAGTGATGGGCCAAGTTTGGGTCCTTCAGGCTGTGCCTTGACAGAGTGTCCTCCCCCCACTAAAGCTGCCTTCAGCGGCAGAGCACAAACAAGCCTTCCCTGCTGCTTTACAGCATGTCAATTATCAAGCAGTCAGGCAGACACACACACGTTATCACAAACATGCAGACAGGCTCTCTGTGATCCGACTACTGCTTTATGGTGTGTTAACTGGCAGGTCAGAGCTGTGCAGACACACATGCGTGCATAGCTGCTCCTGTCCGAACTACTGAATCTGGGGTCATGTGACCTTACGTTAAAAATAATGCTACAACACATACACATGACACATATTTTGGCATCCACCTGCTATTTCTCAGCATGTCAATTACCACTGAAAAAACACCCAACAAAGCTGACAGCTGCTATTTTGAAGATCTGGAGTACTGTTTGTATTCTAATGAAGGTGCAAAAGAACATCCAGACACACTCGTCTTTCATCTGACAGACTTTGAAAGTTAATCTAATTCTTAATTTCAGGAACTTTTGAATGGTTCCTGAGTCTCTGCAGATGCAAAAGTGCATGGGATAAAATACTCTACAGCAGGTTCCACAGTTTAATAATGTGGGATCATACTAGAAATTATGTATGATGATGCCAGTATAACAGGACATATGTACACGGTTAAAGCTAAATATCAAATTGTCTGACTTTTCTCTGACTTTCACTGACTAAAAAGCTGAATTTCCATGACATCTTATGATGTCTAGTGAAGTGCTGTATCTTCCACATTTGATAACTTATAGATGTAGCTTTTCGGTCTACTTTTTTAACACCCAGTCTTTGAAGTGATTATTTTGAAGCTCCTAAAATTTATATTATCCTGGCACCAGTCCATTGCCATTTTATGAGCATGAAATAAATAAAACAGAGCTTAAAAATAATTTGTATATGCATTAAAAAAATAGTAATATAAAACTACTGTATAAAACATTTTTATTTTGAAAAATGGAAACTAAAATTTAAAATGACAAACAAAAATCCCTGATATTCCATGACTTGGCCAAAAAAAAATCCCTGACTTTCAGTGTTGGAATAGACCTTTTAAAATTATATGATATTCTAGAAATTCCATGGCCGGTGGGAACCCTGTAACTAAAATGTTTTTCATTTTTATCACAACCATTTTTTTTACTAGGATTTTTATTCTTATATCCATAGTGTCTTATACTGTTCTTATACTCTGAGAAATCTAATAAGTTTGAAAAGAAACAAAAAACAGCTGTCCTAATGCAGTGAACTTAATGGTTTGAAAAACATCCCGACAATCCAGTGTAGAACTATTCAGGAGTGTTGGACTCAGATATGCTACTGCCATATCTGAATTTCAGGTCCGGAGCAACAATACACACTGTAACAACAGCGTCAATACCTCATGAATGCAAGATATGTCTGATGATGAATCATTAGAAGAACTAGACAATTAACCTAAACCTCTTTTCCAAGCATAAAACGAACAGGATGTTTCTCACTGGTAAGTTATGTGGTACATCATAACATAATGTTATATCGGTGTATTTCCTACATCAGTATTAACAAGGGAATAATAGCCAATTACACAGGTTTCTGTTGAGCTCCTTAACAAATTGGCTAATGAGAGATTTAGATTAGTCATTGCTGGAGTTTTTGTGGAGTGTACTGATAGGATTCCACATGCTTCAAAATTCTCTTCTCATTAAAAAAAAACCCAAAATACAGATATAATGCATGCCAGAGACTGATTTCACACGATTCAGTGATTATAACTGAAGTTTTAGTGAAAGGGAATAAGTCACAGAAGAATAAATATTTGTCTTGAAATTAAATGCTTCTTTGCAACATGATGCTGATGACAAAAAAGCCAATGTGTTACTGATTTAAGCAGATCAGTTCTGGATGCTTGAATTCCAGACGACTCGTTTTGGCAGTTAATAATTCAAGATTCTTTCTTTTAGGAATCTTTCTTTTCAACTTTGTTGTGTTTTGAACTTTAGAATTTTGAAGAGACATTTTACATTAATAAACAGCTATATTAATAACATATTTAAAGGCACATTTAGGGGGGAAAGCATATTAAAGGACAATTTAATGAATATAAATAAATAAATAAATAAATAAATACAAGTTCTAAAACAAGTCTTAAAACTTCATTTGTGAGTATAAATTATTCTAATGACTCACTAAGCAACTTTCTTCAAAGACTAAAAGAATCATTAGCGAACTGAAATAAGTAAAAGTTCTACTCAGGATACTTTAAATGTAGCCTCCACATCTTGATGGTATAAAAGGCATCAAAATAATAGATTTACAAACTCTTTGGACTCTTTTCTAACAAAAAACAACAACTTTAACTACACTTTAAAACTAAAATGTTAAATGAGTGTTGTTAAAGGTGTTCTGTTTTATCAAAAAGAGATAAATGTGAATCTGAGAATGTTTTGTTGTTGGTTATAGTGCATATTACAGCAGTTTGAAAATGTAATGTTTGTGCACAAAAAAAATTAACACGGAAAACAGTACTACCTTCACCAAACATAGAGCTGAAAAATTAATTTGCAGGTTGCTTTGCAAGCATAATTATGCAACTCTTTGTGCTCAAATTTCATGATTCAGGTTTTACATGACTTGTACCTGCAAAGCTATATTATGTACTGAGCAAATTTACATGTGAATAAAAAGTCAACATAATGTACTAGTCTGCAAGACGTACACTATGGTAAACTGCAAAGGAAACCTGTAAAAAAAGTGTGCAAAAGGAACGCAAAAAAAGTTGGTGTTTTAATGGCGGTAGTGTTCATTTCAGCTAAATAACTGCAGTGAAATTTGATAGTTACATTTCTGAAGTTTTGCAATGATCTGTTGCCATTATAATGGACCTTAAAAAACTACTCACACATACAGTACAACATTTAAAAAACAAACAAACATCCAGACACACTTGCCCTTCATCTTAATTTTTTAAATAATGGAATTGTTTTAATGATTCCTGAGTCTCTGCACGTGCAAAACTGGGGCAAAATAAATATTCTGACAACAGGTTCAACAGGTTTAGTAACGTGTGATAATACAGGTTAGAAATGATGTATGATGATGCCAGCATAACATGACATAGGTAAAAATGTTTTTCATTTTCATCCCATCTTTTTTTCTTGCAAGGATTTCTATTCTTAGTCCATAGTGTCACAGCAATAGAAAAGCTGTTCCTAAAAATAAGCGAGAAGAGAACAGAAAAATAAGTCATTTCAGCTAAATAACTGAAGTGAAATTTGATACAGTAACATTTTTGAGGTTTTGGAATGATCTGTTGCCCTTATCATGGACTATCCTACAAATCTGCTCACACATACACACTCAAAAAACTGAGGTTAGTTGTTTGTTCAAACTACTTATTTAAAATCAGTTGAAAACACAATTTCTAAGTTTATTGGGGGGACAACTTAATTGTTTTATTTTCAATCCATTTAAATTTGTAAAAACTAATAAGTTAACTTAAAACCTTCATGTTGTCCCAACACAAATCTATTCTGTGGAACCCAACATTTTTTACAGTGCACTCAAAATATTACTTTTGTTGATTGTCCAAACTACTTATTTAATATGCAACTTACTTGCTTTATATTTAATTCACTTAAATTTGTAAAAACGATTAAGTTAACTTAATCGATTTATGTTGGGACAACGTGAAGCAACCCAGGTAGCAAAGAATTCTGGCCCAGATTTGGCATAAAGCTGGCACAGCAGGCATTCATCCGGCACTGGCATACAGCATATGGGCCAAACACGGCCCGGTTTTGGCATAGGTGGCACCATCTTTAAGGCGGCACATAAGATTTGGGCCAGATGTAAAATTTAGTATTTGGCCCAGATGTTAAAAACTGATATGTGGGCCACGTAAGTTTGGCCTGTCTTGACTCACATTTAAAATACATTAAATTAGTAACGAAAAAAATTCTACCAATCAGGTCGCTTTGAGAAAAAGCAGACCCATAGTGTGCCTAAAGCCCAATGCTTCATGGGTTTATCAATTTCATTGCAATCGTGACACACCAACCTATCTTTTCCAGTTCAGGCCAAGTTATGGGTTATTAACTTGGCTGAGACTTGACCCAGATATGGTTCATGTTTGGCCCTTGCCTGGAAGCCAGACTTGGTCCAGTCATGTACCGTAATTCACTGTGGCATGTGGGCCAAGCAAAACCAGATTGTGTGGGCCAAAGCTGTGGTTTTGCTGTGTGTTTTGTTGTGGGAATTGTGTGGAACCTAGCATTTTCTACAGTGTGTAAAAATTATATGACAAAAACACATGCCAAAATTGTTTTTATGTTACTTGAACTTATAAGTTAATCAGGTTTGAACAAACTTTTTTTGTTATACAAAATTTTACTTTTTAAATTGTAAAATTTAAATTTTGCATCGGTTTGACTGATTTAACACAAAAGTTGTTTTGTTTCAACTAAAAAATGTAAGGCAGCAATATTTTTTTACAGTGTACAGTTTCAACAACAGTTTCAACACAGATCTGAAAAATACAGGCATACAAGTCAAAGCCGAGGCCCATGAACGACATAAAAGCGCTATTCTCATTTCCAACTGTGCAGCAACGATCTCAGATAATGGAGCGGTTAAATGCTAGCATCATCCAGCCTCAATATTCAAATGTGTTCTGCTCTTCAACAGCCACGACTTTGGCCTTTGTCCTCCTGCGTGTTCATGTTGGAGTGTGTGAGTGTGTGTGTGCTTCTTCTCCAAAGCCGCCTACATTTGCCACTGCATCAATTAATGATGATCTCCTTCTGCTTTCCCAGCATCAGTCATCTGGCTGAAGTGGTTGTCAGGCCGAGCAGTAACTCCCACATGCTCCGGTAAAAAGCCCCTTTAAAGCTTCAAGTGGACAACGAGACCCCCGCGCCGCTATTGGATCCATTTGCGGCCCCCATCTTCATCAACTGTGAGACTGAGATGCATGCTGGGTGATTGTTCTGATAGAGTGCTCACGCTGTTTGAATCAGGTATAGCTTATCATCGCAGAGATCCATGCATTACCTACATAAACAGTCGGACTATTATGAAACCTGTGAAGATCATCATGTCATGTACTTTCCTCTCTTTAAAAAAAAAATCACACCAAAATAAAAAAGTAATTAAAGTACTGTTAGCTGTAATAAAGCACAAAGACAACACATCGGCAGCTAATAAAACATAAAAAAGATAAGTAAAAGAACTATTTACACCCAATTTACAATAGGAATTTACAATAGGGTCTCTTTTCTTAATAAGTAATGCATTAAAATGAACTGATAATGAGCTATTTAAATTTCGTATAATTTATTACGATTTGTTAAGTAATCATTTTTGGGTAATAAAAATATTCATGTTAGTTCACATGCATTCTGTGATCATGAATTTGGTGCTAATAATGAATTATCTGTCTAATTTCTTATTACTAATTTTGTATTGTTTTTATAAATAGAGTTTTTTAGTATCTTACTTTATTATATTTTGCTTGGAAACAATGAATGTGCCTTATAAAAGGTTAATGTCAAGTTAAAACTTCTCTTTTTGCATTAAAGACCTAACTGTTAACTTGAATAATGCATTAGTAAATCTTATCATTAATGAGAGCTAAATGCAGTAGTTTTTTGTTATTGTTAGTTCGCATTAAAGTACTTAAATAACAAATGTAACCTTATTGTAAAGTACAATTACAATTGTTTTTAAAATTGTTATTAAGATTGGGGATAATGGTATAGACAGAAACATAGAAAGAATATATTTTTATTACAAAAATGCTAGTCAATTTGACAAAGAGTTACATAATGAATAAAATGTGAAATTTTGAAGTAGAAAAACTGAAGCATTTTCTTCCAGTAATCATTGTTTAATGTTTGTTTGACAATTTATTTATTTATCTATTTTTTAAGATGTATTATTTTATGGGTTCGTTTGATGGGTAAGGTTTGTTAGGTTTGTTTAGTCTGGACTAAATCTTCAAGATGCCAGCAGCACAATTGCACTATATATCGGCGCACTGCCCACTAGGTTATTGCTGCCAACAACAAATTATTTTATTTATAGTGATTTTTTATATCATGGTACCATTTGTGATAGTGCCTTATGTAATCATTATTACAAAAATATTTTTAAATATATATATTTGAGAAAAATGGTAAATAAAAATCATTTTAAAAAGTAAAATGTCTGCTCTAATTACACTAAGATTTAGTTAAACCCACTTAAATGTCATAAAAAATTAAACATACAGCCTAAAAACCACACCACAAGTATATATACCGGTGTCAACAGGCCAAAACTCAATGTTCCTCTCCCAATTTGTGATTCTCGAAGGACAACGACAACATGACATGAGCCAAGAGAGTAGGCAGCCATTTCCGGTGTGTTTCTCTCACAAATCATGCATGTCAGATAGCAATGGTTTTAACGGCTACAATTTGTCCCTGAACATGCTGATGAACTGTCCGATGGGAGCGAAGGCGAACGCTCACACGGCAATTAATTTCAGGGCTGTAAATCAGTAATTTAGAAACTGGGCACAGCAAACAACGGCGCGCATAACAAGAATTGAGGCGTGAAATGACAGCATGTGGGCTTCTAATGGTGTTCTTCTCCTCCCTTTGGGACTTGAATTCGGCTGTTATCTGTGCTGTCTCTCTGCGTGATAAGTCACTGTTGAGAGAGATCAGTGAAGTGCTGTCAAAGGCATGAGAACAATCCTGAGACGCCGAACTGATGGCTGAGCGTTTCTGTTCTATTGTCTGAGTAAACGTCTGCATTTGAAGGACTTGTATACTGGAAGACATTGTATTCCAAATATGTTAGTACATCTAGAACTGACAAAGTAAAAGAAGCATCATCTGAAGTGAAAAAAACAAACAAAAAAACAACAGTTCTGAGGAGGATAAAGCTGTAATCACCCACTGTGTCTTGTAAGAAGCTTGTGGGATGAACATTTGGCTAGTCCTGTCTGGTAGAAAGCATCAAGCTGTTGTTTTGAGAGTTATAATATAATATAATATAATATAATATAATATAATATAATATAATATAATATAATATAATATA
>CAIGQV010019356.1:18646857-18671692 GCA_903798115.1 Danio jaintianensis | reverse complement strand
ATAATATAATATAATATAATATAATATAATATAATATAATATAATATAATATAATATAATATAATGTAATATAATTCAGATTTCCTTCTTTATCAGGGGTTGCCACAGTGGAACGAATCACCAATTCCTCTTGCACATGCTTTACTGGTAGATGCCCTTCATGCCACAACCTGTCTGCAACCCTCAGTGCTGGGAAACAGCCATAAACTCTCCCATTTAGTCAATTTACTATATGCAATTTACCTATACCTAATATCTTTTTGACTGTGGGGGAAATCAGAGGACCTGAAGGAAATCCTTGCGAACACTGTGAGAACATGCAGACTCTGCACAGGACTCGAACCAGGGTGTAACCATGCTAGCCACTGTGCCACCTGTTAATATAATATAAAGTAATAGAATGTACTATGATCAAATATAATATGCATCAGGCTGAAAGATAGCTTCAGTTTAAAGCCCCGGCTCACTGGAAATTTGTTTATCTGTCTATATTTTGTGAAATGTAAAATCTGCTGCTCCAAATCCACTAGAGGGCACTACTTATATTTTTACGCATCTGAAATACGTTACATAGGCATTCACACAGCATTCATTCTGCTGTACGTTTCAGATACACATCCTTTTTGTACATGTCCAAGAGAAGGTGGGGCTTGTCATTCAGATCACAAAGACCAGCGAACCACTAACCTAAACCTTTCCCTAAACTCAAGCAATAGCGCAAAGATGGCCAAACTTGGTCTTGGAGGGCTGGTGTCCTGCAGAGTTTAGCTCCAACCCCAATTAGACACACCTAAACCAGCTAATCAAGCTCTTACATGGTATACTAAAAATGTCCTAGAAGGTGTGAATTGAAGCAAGTTGGAGCTAAACTCTGCAGTACCCTTCAGGGCTGAGTTTAGGCAATTTTGCAATAGTGTTTTCAAAACAAACCTAAGAGAAAATTGCACTTTAACACCATAATTTTACTGTAGTTTTACATTGCTTTTATATCTTTGGTGAAACCGTGGCTCTCCAGTGCTTCATCAAAAGTACAACACCGTACAAATCGAGCTACCAATCAAACTGACCCCACCAGAAAAGATGAACATATGGAAATAGATAGGTCAGACAAAAAAAACAAATCATAGACATCGTTAAGCTGTTTGTGGTATTTACTTAGTGTTGGGCAAAAAAACATTATGAAAATAATCCTTCACTTGTTAATAATATGTCCCTGTAACTATCACTAGTGTGAAAAGGAACAAAAGTTGTTTGTGTCATACTGCCCCGTAGCATTAATTTTACCTAACTGTAGACAAATGTATGTTGAAGTACATTTTTGAGGTTGCACAAAAATGTAGGCTAGAGAGTATGTATATCCAATAAGCCTGGAGGGTGTTGTACATTTTCAAACATGGATTACTCACTTCTGGAATAGACTCAACAGAATGGTTCTCCTTAAGTTTAGATAGTGAAGGTGCTCCTATGTCAATCTCTACCAAAAAAAAGAGAACCAAACCCTTTGTAGAAATAAACTTAGTGATATTGCTTAAGGTTTTAAAAACAACTGAATCACAAATGGACACCATAATCAAAGCTAAAGAGGATTCTAAAAATGGTCACTGGGTGAACCACTCTGTAAAAACATTAAAATGAAAGAAAAATTTGCATTCCACCACAGCCAGTGTTCAAATAAAATAAAATAAAAACTAGAAATAACTACAGTAGTGTCAGTGCCTCAAGGTGCTACTGACGGACACTGTTGAGAGCTGCATAGCAGACTATATTGAACTACATTAATAACTGCAATAATAACCACATTAGTCTTTTATCTATGGCTCTAGCCTCCATTACAAGCTCTAAAATAATGTTTGGGAATTAGCCTCAGAGGCTTTGGATGAGATGCGTTTGAGGACAAAATGTTGACAAATGGCTTAAAATTGTCTAAATAATGTCTTTAGGTGTGGTAACCACAGTATGAGCAGACTCATGGCATTATTACACCTTAAGTATGCATTACTTTCTAAGAAATCAGCCATCATTTGCCAGTTATTCCTTACTTATACAATTTTTTTTTTCCTCAGCAGAAAGAAATGTCCAAACTAATCTGTGCTGTCAAGCTTTTTTGTCATTATCTGAGAAGCATTGCTCTCTGTTAAAAAGAGCATTCATAAATTACCTCTTTCTAAGAACTTACTTGAGTCACGGCCAGTCTGTCTTCACCCTATAAACAAACACAAAGACAATGCTACAACAAAAAGCTAAAGGGTCTAATCACTAAACTAGATTTCTTTACAACCATTCCTAATTGCTACTTTTAAAATATACTAGTAAACCAAAAAGGTTCCACATAAGGGCCTACTATATATTCTTGATCACACCAAGAGCAGGAGCCTATGAAAGTCCAGAACATTGATGGCCTATCAAAAATAATTGGGCAAATTCAGCAGGGCTGTACGTGAACCCTTATATATTATAACGCTGAGTGAAGATAAAAAGGGTCGCAGAGAGAGACTTTAATCAAAGAAGACTCCAAACGTCATGGTCACTAAGGCAGCTTGAAAGCACTATGCAGATATTTCAACTGCATTAGTCCGAAAAAAAGTGTCAAATGGTGGTTAATAGGTGAGATCTGAAGGCCTCGACACACAAACCATTGCAGCTGAACTAAAGATGCTATTAAAAAATAAATAAATATATAAATAATTAAAAAGGACAGCTAATAACAAGCTCTTCTTTGGAACTACATTTCAAGAACTAATTATCACACCGCTTCTTGTCATGCAAAAAAAGTTCTACACAAATACCTGATTATACATCGTAATATTATTATTAAAACATACAAATAGTAAAAGATTACAGCATAATCTAAATAAATTATGCTGCCCAATTTAAAAATCAGGATGATTTCTTTAATGAATTCCTCCTATCAGAAGTACTAAGAGTTTTTATAAAATACATTACACCTGTGATATAAAATACATTACACTTCGTAATGTCCTCATAAACCATATATTCAAGTGTGTGTAGGGTCCAAAATACCCAGAGAAAACCACCTGTTAACATTCCTATTCTTTCGGTAAGGTACAAGACCACCAAATATATATATGATAAATATAATATAAAATATGTATAAATACCAAAATATGTGATTTAACATCTGTCATCTTTGCTCAAGGGCATTTAATTATGTAGCCAGGTTGTTTTAGACCAATTAGCTTTGGGGTAAATGTCATTTGTCTAGGTAAATTACTGTCTAAATGAGAGGTAAATAAAATTATGAATGTGCCGTTTTGTACAGTAGATGCAGATTTGTCTGATGTTTGATTCATCACAGGTGTCCTCTACAACATTCTCTAGGGTTCCCTGAAGCCTAAAGCATTCTTACATTTTTTTTTATGTATAAGCGAACACAGGTGCTCATCACATACACACTAGAAGCATTCATCCTTGTCTTGTGTTAGTGATTTTGTATACTTTTATTTCCATCACAGTTGCACTCACCAACAAAGGTGTTTAATGTTTTTGCCATCTTTAGTAGTTTGTGCTGTTCTTGTTCTGTTTCTTTTTACTACTGTGAATCAATGGCCTGATTCAGTGCAAAAACAATTAAAATCATATACGAGTCACACTCAATGTGTGTGAGTAAAAAAAAAAAGATGTGTGCACTGTTCTGATGATGTCGTTTTCTTTTTGCACAGAGAAGTATACTTGGGCTTTATGCACCCTTCAAAAATGGCACTTCAGTTGAATTAGCCCTCCTGCAAAACTGGAATTCCTTTTCAAACATTTTCCAAGGGATGTTAAACAGAGCAAAAAAAAAAAAATCAAAGTATTTCCTGTTTTGTTTTGTTTTGTTTTTCTTCTGGAGAAAGTCTTTTCATTTCTTTTAATTTGTCTGAAGGGTCACTTTTAGTAATTTTATTAGCCCCTTAAGATTTTTCCCCAATGTCTAATTAACCTAATTTGCATAGTTAGCCTAATTAACCTAGAAAAGACTTAAAATTGAACTTTAAACTGAATACTAGTATCTTGAAAATAACACGTAAAATAGTATGTACAAAGACAAAATAAATTGTTAGAAATTAGCTATTAAAACTATTGTTTAAAAATATTTTAAAACTCTTCTCTGTTAAACAGCACTTTATAAATTATTGAAAATAATTTATAAGGGCTAATAAACTTTACCTTTAACTGTCTATAACATACATATACATATTTTAACTGGAAAAGATATAAAATATCAAACTTGATATAAAATGTAAACAAACTTGCATATCATGCCCAAGAGCAAGAATTAAGTTAAGTCACATTAACATGATCACATCAGAATTTTAACCACAGGTAGACAAAAAAAGCCACTTCTTTCCTGTCCTTCTGTGGCTCGAATGATGTTTGTATGCTTAATATAGAGATACAATAACATAGATTGTATTTTTCTCTTTTTTCCTGATTTTCTACAAACATTGATTCTACTTTCTTAAATTCAACTTTAGCATATTTGGTGATTAGATGATCAGTTTTAGATAGCTGTCTGAACACAAAATATCCAGTGTGTGCGTAATACCAATGATTTATCCAAGCCATTATGAGATGAAGCACTTTTTTGGCCATTTTGCGACTGCCTTAAACTGTTAACAATTTCCTGTAGAATCTACAGTAACTTACTGACAGCAGTTCGCCAGTTACTTACCGTAGATCATTTACAGCAAAAATACTGTATTTACATTTACAGCACCATTTATCTTGCTCTATATGTAGTTACAGTATTGTATATATTTACTGTTAAATATACAGTCATTTTCACAATGCAACTTTAAAATACAGTAAAATACTGCATAACTGTCCTACAGTAAAAAAAAAAAAAAAAACAGTTCATATTAGTCAAATACTGTGTAATTCACAAACACCAAGTAACAATCCTTTTGAGAAACACACCCCAAAACAATAACGACAAGAAACATTTAACATAAGTAAATTTCAAGCTTCTCTGGTAAAACAATGACTGTTCTAAATCTAACTTAGAATTTACTTCGATCGCACAAATAAGCAAATACTAATGGTTTAAATGGTTGAAAATAGTTTGTTCTATTGCATGGCATCAATTTACAGGCCTGTTTGTCAGAGCCGAATCAGCATCAGCTTTTTTGATCCGTAAGTGTCTTCATTATTGGACAGTGCCATTTAAACAAAAGTCTCATTGTTTAACTTTAATTCCCATGCCCACCGCATCCATTGTCATTCGGCTGCCTGTCCGGAACAACCACACATTCCTTCAGAATTCCGTCATGGAATGGATGTCCCCTGTTGAAAACAACTGAGCTTTTTTCAATTCTGGAACTACAGAGTATAGGAAAATTCAGTGCGGACAACGGTGGGTTTTAAGTATTAAATTAACAGGCTTTGTTTCGTAATGCTCACCCATTAACAACCGCTTTCAAACCGCAGAGCCAATTTGTTGGGCTCACTGAGGTGAATCTTGAGTAAACTTTGCATAGGAGATGGAAGATAAATATTCCTCATTACCTAAAGAGAGGAATCAACAGCTCGAAGCAAATCCCTCTACGAGAGTGCACACCTCCACACACACACACTGTTGTTTTGTAATTACAGGAGAAAACGTCTTCAAGAGCCACTCTTAGCAAATCCATTAGATGCAAAAAAAAGACACAAAGTATACTTCGCATGCATTATTTTACTGACAAATCTATGCAGTCATATAAACAGGCGGGTTGAAGGAGAGAGAGAGAGAAAGACAGAGGAAGGTCTGTCACTAATGGCCTTCTCAGACACTGACAATTCAATTAAATCTGCTAGTGTGTAGGCTCTCTTGTATTGCTTTCTTCTGTACACTTTTCTCCAACTGCTGTGAGAGTCTGCACTTTCACATAACTTCTCCTGAGCGTATTAAAGACAGCAGCTCTCAGATTCCACTGCGCAGAAAGCAATGCAAACTATAAGCAATGCAGAATTATTAGTGGTAAAAACACAAAAACATTTAGTTCACAACGTGGATAAATAAAATTATGTGTCTTCTACACTGTAAAAAATGCAGAGATCCGCACAATTCATTCATGTTGTCCCAACGCAAATCGATTAAGTTAACAAATTTAAGTGGATTAAACATAAAACAATTAAGTTTTCCCACAAAAATCTCAAGAATTGTGTTAATTCTCACAAGAATTCTTGTGTTGAACTCATTTTAAATAAGTCAGTTGAACAAGCAGACTGTTTTTGTGAGTGTGTGTGTGTGCGTGTGTGCGTGTACTTCAGTCCGTTTCTGTTCTCCTGACCTTGTGTCTTTTGTTTTTGAGTGAAATCATTTTCAGACCAGTATTTTCTGACAGAAAAAAAGAACGATTCTTAATGTTTTGAATTTTAGACTGCTTTAAAATGCTTAGTAGATGTTGTTTTATATATATTTTACTTACAAATATTTGAAAACTTTAAAATTTTATGAACTGTAGTTCAAATTTCTTGAGTAAGATTTTTTAACATTGTATTCAATAATGATTTGAATAAAAACAGGAAAGATATATTTTTACAAAAATACATTTGAAGTCAGTTCTCTTTGGAACACTCAGTTTATTTAAACCTTGAAAAAAGTCACATATCATTATTCTATTATATGTAAAAAACATATCTGGTTATGTGTTAAGTGAAAGTAAACATTAACTTAAGACAATATATTGTTGGATTATCAAGACAATAATATATTATTAAGATAATAATATGTTGGATTATTTATATTAATTACAAAAGAGGGAATTACTTCATTTACTTCACTAGAGAATTATCAATTTGAATTCATTTGATTTTTCAATTGTCTGTATTTTTTTGGTGTTTTGATTATATTTGATTGTATTTTTTCCTTTCAAATGTTATATTTGTCTGACTGCTTTTAATAAAATAAAGACAAGATGAAGAATAATAAAAAACAATTGTGGCAATTAATATGATGACTATTATTATAAATCTAATATTTTATTTATTCAGTGGGATATATATATAGATTTTTTTCTTTTGTTAAATGTATACGTTTCATGGGTTATTTTTGTTAAAATCAAGTGCTCTGGTAATAAATTGAAAAGCACACTATATTGGCCTCTTCCTTCTTTTTTTTAATCTGGTCTGTGACTCAAAACAAGACGAAATGTGATCCAAACTGTGAGTTTTGTGATCCATTTTACTGCAAGTTCCTACTGTATTTTGGACCAAGTAAACCCAGCTCTGAGCTTTCCCAACAGTAATGTACATACGTCATATAATTTATGTCAAGATCTTCAGTAATTCCTTTGTTGATTTAGCAAAACAGTGTAAACATACTGGCTCTGCGATGCTATCAAAACAATTGCTCAGTTTGTTTGAACCACCCAAAGATGTCTAAAATACCCGGAGAGAGCTATCTGTTATCATTCCCATTCATCTGTACGGCAGTTACTCGGCTGGCATATGCGACTTCAGAACTACACAACCGTAAGTGTTGTCATCTTTGCTCAAACACAACCCACCTGCAGACTTCTGCAGGATGTACACCATCATCTTCTCCAGGGAGAACAGTACACTTAAGGTCATGCAGAACGGCTACTAATTCAAATCATTAGCTTTCCACAAATTTAACGCACTCTGCCTTCTTTCCAGACAATCCAAACATTTACAAAGCTGAAGGGCCTGCAGCTGCTGGAGAAGAAAACTGTCCACCAGCCTGGTTTGGCATTTAAAAGCATGGTTTTGAAGAGATTCATGTGCACAAAGTGACTTTTGACCTTTCAAGAGAGGCTTCAGGAATGAAAGAACTGCGTGCGAATGCAAAACAAAGCTGGTTTTATGTTGTATGGGTTTATAGATTTAGGTTTTAAGGGGAATCCATGGGTAACAAGACTTGTATGCCTTAATTTAATGTAAATGATACCTTTTTGTGAAATATGTAGAAAAAAAACACGACATGTTTACGTTATTTAATATATATATATATATATATATATATACATGTGCTAAAATAACTAAATAAAAAGTAAAATAACTAAAATATTGTTTAATAGACCCTTTTCACATTTCCGGGTTTTTCAGCAGCAGTAGTAGTATTGTTGACTTAAAGAGCAGTGAATGAGATAGTATTACAAATAAATTTTTTGCATTCCAATTTGCTCAAATAATAAAAGACAAACTCCACGATAGTGTTTTCATAACTTCAGAAAAATACATTGTTTTTATTTAAAAAAACTTTCAAGGATTTAAGATGCTGATGATGCATCTTCGTGGTCTTGTGAAAAGTCTATTGCTAAAAGTTGCAGAATTAAAAAAAAAAAAAAAAAAAAGCCTCTTCAAATATGTCAATTAAATACATTATTTATATAAAATCTAAAATTTAATAATATTAAATATTATATAGGGCAGCACAGTAGCTCAGTGGTTAGCACTGTCACCTCACAGCAAGAAGGTTGCTGGTTCGAATCCGGCTGGGTCAGTTGGCATTTCTGTGTGGAGTTTGCATGTTCTCCGGTGTCGGCGTGGGTTTCCTCCGGGTGCTCCGGTTTCCCCCACAGTTCAAAGACATGAGCTATAGGTGAATTGAATAAACTAAATTGACCGTAGTGTATGAGTGTGTGTGTGAATGAGGGAGTGTATGGGTGTTTCCTAGTACTGGGTTGCAGCTGGAAGGGCATCCGTTGCGTAAAACATATGCTGGAATAGTTGGCGGCTTATTCAGCTGTGGCGACCCCTGATAAATAAAGGACTAAGCTGAAGAAAAATTTATTAATGAAAATATTATATAGTAACAATAATTTAATTTGGTATATTAAATAAACAAAGCATAATAAAAATGACAATCATAGCAAAATTACTAAAAGTAACTATTAAAAAACTAAACACAATAAAAATGGAACATGCAAATAAAAACAAAAAATTACTAACAAAAACGTAACGGTTACTAAAGTAACCCTCGTTCCCCGAGGGGGGGAACGGAAATGCTATGTGGAAACTTCCACTATGGGGATTTCGTCAGAAAGCCAATCATTCTGAAGAGTAATTAAACGGGCCAATGAAATGCCAATGAGTTGGCGGTGTCAGCGTGCACAGCTGGCAGCAATCATAATCAGCTTGTGAATAAGAATGCCGGCTGTGCCACACAACCACACCTTTTCTAGCTGAAGAAGCCGAACTACAGCTGTCAGCTAAGGCGCAATCCCTGTGGCGAAGGAACATAGCATTTCTGTTCCCCCCCTCGGGGAACGAGGGTTACTTTAGTAACCGTTACGTTCCCCAGCGGGAGGGGAACTACAATGCTATGTGGAAACTTCCACTATGGGGAAATCTATGGAAAACGCCACAGTGATTGAACCTTACCACGTCGCTGGTGAGAGGTTTGCCAGGCTCCGGCGTTAGCGCACCATCATCACCAGAGACGCAGCCCACCAACGTGTCCCCTGGCCCTAACTTACCTTACTTACCTGTGAAGCACTTAAAGGCTTATTTATATTTTTTGGGGAGTCGTAAAAAATACACCTAGTTAAGATACTAGGAATTTTAAATTACGACAGTACGTTGGGAAGCGTGCAGTCCCGATAGGGAGGACGCTGCGGAGGCCACCTGCTGCCCAATGGGAAGACCTGGTGGCAGGAAGACATATGGACTAACCCTGAAAAGGGGGAGAACACATATGAAGGATGGTTAGTGGGGAGGGAAGACACGGGCCCGCCTAAGAGGAGGAACTACACCGTGGCTGAGTGAAGCATATGGGATCGCCAGTGGGGATCGCGCATAGCAGGCACCTATACCCAGAACGCGGGCTGACCAAGTGGGCATGCCAACTACGTAATGGGCCAGGCACCTGACTCCTCCGCTGAGTCAGATGCTGGGGGCCTCGGAGGAACTCTGTAGGGTTCGCCAATGGGGAACTCAACTGAACAGAGTGAATAAGCGCACGAATCTCTGTGTTAGAGAGAAAGGCGCAGCAAGCGTGTTTCAACACCGTACTGAATTTCCTCATTCACTGGCGTATCCAGCACACGTGAGGAAAATCAGCCCACTCAAAGATTATAGAATTTTTACGAATGTATTAGGTGTCGCCCAGCCCGCAGCTCTACAGATGTCTGTTAGAGAGGCGCCGCGTGCTTACGCTCAAGAGAAGGCGATACTCTTAGTCGAGCGCGCTCTCACTCCCGGGGTACGCGGCTCACCCTGGCATAGAAAAGCGAGGGAGATGGCATCCACTATCCAGTGGGCCAACCTCAGAATGGATACGGCACTTCCCGTCTGCTGATCATAACAGAAAAGGAGCTGCTTAGAGTCGTAAGCTCTAATGCGGTCACAAGCGCCGAGCGCGAACAGGACACAGCAAAGAAAGGGGCTGGGTCTGCCTCCTCCGTGGGCAGCGCTTGCAGGTTCACTACATAGTCTAAAGAAGCGCTGTAGGAACCTCGGGCACCTAGGTGGGCCGGGGTCTCAGGAAAACGTGAGAGTGGGCCGGCCCGAATTGCTGGCACACTTCGCTGACCGAAAATGCCTCCAGATACCCGACCCTCTTGACCGATGCCAACGCGACCAGCAGAGCTGTCTACCTGGACAGAAAACTTAAAGATACTGAGTCGAGTGGATCGAGCAGACCTCTCCTAGGAGAGATCTCCAAGTGGGTATGAGAGGGGGACAGATTGATTTAATTTACCAGCGTCTCGCGCCTCTGGGAACTGGATGATGAGGCGATGCTTTCCCAGCGCGCCGCCATCCCCGCGTCCTCAGAGCGGGGATGATCGTAACGCCAACCCCTCAGTGCGAAGGGGACAGCCTTAGCTCAGCCAGCTGAAGGAGGAAAGCATCACACTGATCTGGCATGTCCGGGGTCCTTCTCGCAGAGAAGTACACCACACAGCGAATAGACTCCACTTCAGGGCGTAGGCATGCCTCGTAGAGGGTGCTCTAGCCTGAGTGACAGTGTTAACCACCGAACCGGTAAGTCACCTAAGTCCTCCACGCTCCATCTATGGACCTTACACGTGATTCCAGAGATCTGGGCGCGGGTGCCAGATGGTGCCTGTTCCAAAGAAGAAGGAGCTTCTTCAAAGGGATATGCCAGGGAGGGGCCGTCACGAGGAGAGAGCTGAAATACAGATCAGATTGAGCCAGAGGCGCAATAACAGATCTGGTCCTCGTCCTCCCTGACGTAACACAGTATCTGCGAGTAGGCTCACTGGAGAGAAATGCGTATTTACGCACGCCCAGGGGCCAGCTGTGTTAACCAGCGCGCAGAGCGCACCTATAACAGCTGGACAGCCGGGGGTGGAGTCTCAGTTTTCCCGGGCGTGAACTGCCGTGAGAGCGCACCGGCTGCACGGTTGAGTTCGCCGGGGGAAAAAAATGGCACGCAGCGATTCCGCCGCGAATGACTCCGGAGGAGCAGACGGCGAGCGAGCTGAGACATGCGGCGAGAGCGGATACCCCCTGTGCGGTTGATATATGCTATCGTCGCCGTGCTGTCCGTCCTGACCAGCACGTGTTTCCCCTCTAGCACCGGTAAAAACAGTGCAGCGCGAGATACACTGCCAACAGCACCAGGCATTTAATATGCCAATGCAACCGGGTTTCTTCCACGGACCCGCAGCTGCATGCCCGCAACACACGGCCCCCCAGCACGTACTGGAAGCATCTGTCGACACGACGACATGCCTGGACACTTGTTCTAGAGGCACACAGGCCTGTAGAAATGCAGGGTCCATCCAGAGGCTGATGGCACGGCGACACAGCGGAGTGACAGTCACCCGGTGCGTGCCCGCGTGCCATGCGCGTCTAGGGACCTGATCGGGAAGCCAATGCTGAAGCGGTCTCATATGGAACAGCCCGAGCGGCGTGAAGCGGCCACGGATGCCATATGCCCCAGGAGCCTCTGAAATGATATCAGTGGGACCACAGTTTTCCTGTCGAACTCTCTCAGACAGGTCAGCATCAGCCCAGCGCGCTCTCGAGGGAGGCGCGCCGTCATGGTGATCAAGTCCAGCTCCAACCCGAGAAAAAAGATGCTCTGCACAGGGGCGAGCCTACTCCTTTCTCGGTTGACCCGAAACCCCAACAGGTCGAGGTACCGGAGCACCCAGTCCCTGTACATAATCAATTGATCCCGCGAGTGAGCTAAAAAGCCAGTCATCGAGATAATGGAGTATGCAGATGCCCGCGAGCCGAAGGGGCATTAGGGCATCCTCCGCGAGCTTCGTGAAAACCCGCGGAGACAGGGAGAGCCAGAAAGGGAGGACTTTGTACTATCATGCTCGACCCTCGCACGCAAACCGCAGCCGGTGGCGTGGGAAAATGGAGAAATGAATGTACGTGTCCTTCAGGTCTATCGCTGCAGACCAATCCTGAGGACGGACGCACCGGGGGATGTGCTTCTGCATGAGCATTCTGAGCGGCTGCTTGTAAGGCAGCGGGTCAAAATGCTCAGAACTAGGATTGGTCATAACCCACTGCTCTTTTAGGGTACGATGAAGTACAGACTAAAAAGCCCATACCTCATCTCGGCTGGAGGGACCGGCTTGATTGCATCCTTCGCCAGGAGGACAGCAATCTCCTCGCACAAGAGAGGGGCGGACACAGGGCTGACACCTGGTGTAATACACGCCCGTGAACTTGGGGGACCGTTTAGCGAACTGAATCGCATAGCCGAGTCTGATTGTCCGAATGAGCCATCGCGACGGGCTGGGCAGCGCTAACCAGGCTGGCAGAGCCCACGCGAGTGACATCATCGGTGCAATCACTGACGCACCAGCGGTGGGGCAGCACGGGATGGGAGAGCTCACCCCGGGAGGCATGCGTCCCAAGGAAGAGCGGAAGTTAAGAGGTTTAATCTTAACTTCGTCCCAAGAGCCCGCAGGGCGGCTAGGAGTGCGAGAGAAAGGAGCCCGTCCTCTGGCACTCACAGAGCCTGTGGCGAAGAGCACCGATCCTGCGAGCTGGAAGGCATAGCGTCCCATACTGGCAGTGTTCGGGCTATTACACCCGGAGAGAGGAAAAAATTGCTCTTAAAAAATTTTGTAGCCATACGGCCTTTTTGTTAATGATATGGGTGTCCCTGGCCCTCTGCCAGGGAAAGAGCAAACATCCTTTTCTCCGAGTGGCCCGTCTCAGGGACGCTTCGCGGTCCGTACTGGACTTAGCGGCGCCCTGAGGCGGGGGGCGGGGATTGTCTGTGAGGTGCTCAACGCTGCCGCTTAACCAGTTGAACGGACAGGGCGGCGGAGCAGATTTTGGAGCCACAGACGAGCGCCCTCGGCGAGAAGCAGCCAAAGTGCACGAATCGACGGGGAGAGCGGTTTTTGAGCCCGCCAATCGCACTTGACTACTCTTTCACCGAAGTGAACTCCTGGGTGAACTCACCCCGGTGTCGCCGAACAGGCCAGCCTGGGATATGGGTGTGTTAAGAAAGCGAACTTTGTCAACGACACACATATCTGCCAGGTTTAGCCAGAGGTGGCGTTCCTGGACCACTAGTGTGGTCATCGTCCTTCCCAAGGCACTCGCAGCCGACCTGGTGTTTTTAGAGCAAAGTCGGTTGCAGTGCGTAGTCATTAAGCCTGGGTCGGAACCTTCCTCGTGCCGCTGGGCCAGCGCTTGCACTAGCCATAGCAAGCAAAACAGAAGCAGCCTGGCCCGCAGCAGTGTAGGCTCTGGCCCTGAGGGACACAGACAACCTACACGCTTTGGACGGGAGCCGAGGCTAACCACGCCAGGAAGGGGCACCACGCGGGCAAGATTGACCGCGCTAGCACACTCGACCTGGGGTTTTGCCTCATACCCCCTGGCTGCTCCGTCATCGAGGAAGGTGAGGGCGGAGCGCATGCAGACCGGGCAGAAAAAGGTGCCCTCAGTGCTGCGTGAACTTACTGTGCACCTCCGGGAAGAAGGGGACGGGAGGCTTAGAGGGTTTCCCCTTCTTATCCTCCACGTAACACCCGTCTAATCGGTCCGGCGGCGAAGCTGGGGGACAAGCCATCTCCAGCCTCGTCGCCGAAGCAGCCCGGGTTAGCACGGCCATCATATCAGATGCCATATCCGGAGCCTCGCTTACCACCCCTGAGGGAGGAAGCGGGTCCGAATTGTCATCGGAAAATGACAGCCCACCCTCTGATGCAGCGATGGACATCTGGTCCTCGGTGTCATCGAGTGAGAGGGCGACCATCCCGAAGGATGGTGCGCTTCTCTCACTCGAAGCTTGGATGGAGCGCGCTGAGGAATGGGAGGTCCGCAAGCCCGAGGGCGGCGGATTGACCCCCACTGTGACCCTCAGATCTTCCCGAGTGCCAACCGCTACTTGCGGGGGACAACAGGGGTGGTTCGCCCTTTTGCAAGAGCGAACCGCGATCTTAGCTGCGCAACAGACATGCCATCGCAGTGATGGCATGCGCTGCCCGCGAGCACCGCATTAACATGCTGGTCCCCCAGACATGCAATACAGTGCTCGTGCCCATCATCCGTGGACAGGAAACCACCGCATCCAGAAACGCACGGTCGGAGCGACGTCTTTAAAAAGACACGCTGCCCGACCGTGTTGCTCTTTTAGGAAATTTGCTTAAATTTATACGCACCGCTCTTGAAGTACCGGTCCAGCGAAACGCCCAGGGACAGGAGAAACCCAGCTCGACCACCGCTGCTCGCGTTGTTGCTCGCGCTGGAACCGGGAGAAATCAGCCTCTCAGAAGACGGCAGCTTTCTCTCACTCTCTCTCTCTCTTGAACAAAGTCAGAGGATGACAGCAAAACGTCTCTTTCAGACTGCACATGAGGCTTCTGAAAGCGAAAAGGTGTGGTTGTGTGGCACAGCCGGCATTCTTATTCACAAGCTGATTATGATTGCTGCCAGCTGTGCACGCTGACACCGCCAACTCATTGGCATTTCATTGGCCCGTTTAATTACTCTTCAGAATGATTGGCTTTCTGACGAAATCCCCAAAGTGGAAGTTTCCACATAGCATTGTAGTTCCCCTCCCGCTGGGGAACTATAATAGCAACTATAACATTAATTATATTAATGAAAAAATATTAACGGTATTTTGTATGACTGAGTGGTTTTATTTATATTTTTTGTATTTCCTTAAGTAACTAAAATGATTTGGTTTTATAGTTTACATTTGTGTTTTCTTTAACTATAACAACCCTGCCATACTGTTGCCAAAATGTACAGTTTCCAGTATAACTTTGCTCAAAGTCTGTCTGACAGACCTAACAATAATTAGCCAGAAAACCTGAAATATTGCACTGATACTAAACATGCCGGACATTATTTTTCTCTATCACTAACAACACAGACTTGTGCTTCTAAGAACGGGGCATTTGAAATGAGAGCTTGCACACTATTGTCACTATTTTTGTTTTGGAAGGCAGCTCTTCGACCCGGGCAGGCCTTAAAAGCATATGTGCAGATCATTTAGCCTAGGAGCATTCATAATGCAGTACGATGCAACTATAACATGGGGGAGAGGGGGGGGGGGGGTGTAATTCCCTTACTGTAAGCCTCCAGCATTGGGAATATCAGAGCATCCCGCAAATCCGGGACATTCGCCAAACGAGAAGACAACCCTTTTCTGTAGGATTTCATTCCCTCCCCAATTTTCACCATTATAGAAGCTGTCATTTGCTCTTACATTTCCGATGACTTGCTCTCCTTGAAGCCTGTATCAATATTTCCTCTGCTTTTCTCATTTCCTTTCTTGGTAATCCTCATTCTGTTTCACTCTTCACAGCTCTTTAACTTGAACTCAGCTCTCAAACTGAAAGAATAGTTTGATAATGCCATGTGAATCGGGTGTTTTCCATACATTGATTTATTTGTGACGGCCCGCCACAATATGAACACTGACGACCATAAATAGGGTAGACAGTTCCTGTCAGTTTAATTGCCATTCTATACTACACTGCAGAGAAATACTCAGAATTGAAGCTCGCAAACAGAGATAACACTGACTTAAACAGTCAGGTACACAGAAATCTTGTTTTCAATGCTTCCAACGTGATATTATTCATAAAATAGCTTTGACAGCACACTAAAAAGCTACAACAAGGTGGTGGTAATTTTTATAATAAACTTACCCTCACTATTTTTAGAGAGATGCTGCAGACAGGTTCACATATACACACAACCTCTCGCTCATTAGTTTATTCAAAAAATGATGTATTTCCAAACTACTTCATATATGTCTGATTTAAGGAGTGCAGAATGCTACATAGCTCTAAAGTTTAGCTGCTAAAAATAACAAATCGGTTAAAATAATAAATATACTTAAATAAACCGAGTGGTTTCCTGCCTCCATGGTGTTCTTTCAAATTATGTAATGCGCACATGTGATTTTTCAGTTACATAAAGCATTCATACATAGTACATAGAGACGCACCAGTTGACCGACCAAGGACTGGAATCGGGCATTTTTTCACATGATCGGAGACAAGATGATTGCGCTCACACTCACAGCCACAGAACCTAATGTTTATTTTATTATTGAATATTTATTTTCAATTTTTAATTATTTTTCATATTAATTTATTATTGAAAAAAAAAAAGAATTTTTGTATATGCTGTCAATTATTGTTCTTAAAAAGAAAATCTGAATCATCAAAAATCGATATCGGCACATCACACTAACCAAAAAAAAAAAAAATTGAAATCAGGATCGGCCAAGAAATTTGCAAACAGTGCATCTCTGTTCATATATAGTGCAGAATTTAAACAGTATGATGACCAACAACATAAAAAAACAACATAAAAAGTCACACAATTTTCAATTACCCAAACAAACCCAAAACGTGGATACCTGTCAGCACTTCGTGGGACAGCTCTGTAATAAAGGGATAGTTCACCGAAAAATGAAAATTTCCTCACCATTTACTCACACTCTAGTACTTCTAAACTTTCATCAGTTTCTTTGATATTCTGAAAAATGTTGTAAAAAAGCAGCCATTGACCTCCATAATATTTTTTGTTGCTTCTATGGAAGTCAATGGCTGTTTTTTCCAAAATTCGTCAAAATATCTTCCTTTGCCTTCGACAATGAAATAAACTCAAACAGGTTTAGAAGAAGTATTGAGTGGGTAAATGATGACAAAATTATCATTTTTAGGTGGTCTATACCTTGCTAAAAGAAATAAATTGATATTTCATGTCAAACTGCTAAAAAAATAAGTGAAACTAAATTGTGAATTGTGCTATACAAATAAACCTAATATTCCTTACATTACATAAAGAGGATCTATTATCCCTCTTTTTATAAAATGTAAAATAAGTCTCTGATATCCCTAGAGTGTGTATGTGAAGTTTCAGCTCAAAACACATTCAAAACAGGACTAATGTTATCTCTGCGAAAAACTGAAAATGTGAAAAGAAGTGTCTCAGAAGAAGGCAGTATATGGAGACTACAGTGTTGATTTGTGCATCCTAAAATTCCACATTTATAATTCCTCTTAGTCACTAACATTGTCTTCAGCAGGTGAAAACTCTAATGGCAGACGGCTGCTTCTCACTCAGGGCTGTTTACGCTAAGAGATCGTCACTAATGGCTTTCCCCCTCTGATGACACATACAAAGGGAGAATGTCAATCAAAGTGTTTCTGCAGAATGTTTTTCATCAAGTGTGATTATAAAAAATAGAATTAATTCATTTTAACCATTAGAGGCTGGTTATATTCACACACTGCTGCCACACAACTTTGTTTAAACCCATTTTTGCATAAAATTTTTTGCATAATAGGTCATCTTTAATGCATAGAAAACGTTTTAAAAACAAAAAAAAGAAAAGAGATAAAAGACTGATATTTTCTGAAGCCTACAAACACACAGTATGAGAAGTAAAGTCCGTTAACAAATATGCTGCCATTTCCACATTCGCTGTATTTAGTTGGTAAACTGTTTTTAAATGACTCACTATGTATCATATGAAATGTGTCCACCATAGAGCACAAGCCTATGGGAAACACTGGAATAAGTCATTTTGAAATAGTTTCCGGCAAGTATTGAAGAGCAAAAGTAAGGCATGCTGGAGTCTGATCTTTGACACCAGAGCCTCTGCTGGAGAGCTGGCAGGAGGTGACAAGCCCCGAGCGGCTGGAGGATGAGATCATCACGGCGTTTCACCTTTATCCCTGGATACTGCTAATTAGAGCATGCGGGAATGTTTGCCATGCTGCCAGGGGTTTTGGGCACTGACGACATTTAGCAGGCCGGAATCCCATCATTACATGAAGGTGCAGGTCGATAATCAGCCTTAGGTTTAGCACTGGACTGCTCAAATATGTGTGAAATTTGTGGCTGTAATAAGAGTAATCGTGCAGCTGAGACTGCGACTGCAGCCACATGCGACTTCACTTTAGGGGTGATTTATATGAAATATCATTCATAATTTGGCATTTGTTTTTGTTTCAGTCGATGTGTTTCTCCAAGTGCTGGAAATTCATACCTTTATATTACTTATAGTGCTGAAAATTGCTTTCAAATTACTTTCGTCTTTTAACATTGACTAATAAATGACTAAAATCAAAAGCTGTTTTTGTTCATATTATTTAATTCACCCGAGCTAGCACAAACTGTTGCTTAACAGTTGTATTTATTGTTGTATATGCAGTATATTATTGATGAATAATAAATTCATTCATTCATTTTCCTTCGGTTTAGTCCTTTATTTATTAGGGGTCGCCACAGCAGAATGAACCGCCAACTATTCCAGCATATGTTTTACGCAGCGGATGCCCTTCCAGCCCCAACCCAGTACTGGAAAACATCCATACACTCTCTCATTCACACACACACACTCATACACTACGGCCAATTTAGTTTACCCAATTCAGCTATAGCGCATGTCTTTGGACTGTGGAGGAAACCGGAGTACCTGGAGAAAACCCACACGAACACGAGAAAAACATGCAAAAAACTCCACACAGTAATGCCAACTGGCCCAGCCGGGACTCGAACCAGCGATCTACTTACTGTGAGGTGACAGTGCTAACCACTGAGCCACCTACCGCCTGAATAATAAATACTATGACCAATTACTGGTTAATGTTAAACAATGCATCAGTTAATGTTATATAATGTACAATAATTATCTAATGTAATGTAAATATAACTAATCTTAATGTACAGTGTTATGATTTATCGTTAAGATTTGCACACGTTATATTTTAAAACATTTTCTTTTTTTAATGTTGTACTTTTCATGTTCAGGTGATTTTGGACTAAAATGGATTATACATTTGAACAAGACATCAGCATCAGAATAAATGAAATCTATATTAGTTATTAAAATAGCCCTATTTACGAAATACTGTAGATTGGAGAGTTTAGCCCTGAGCAATGTTCCTATCAAGCCATCCTATCCTGTCATTTCTCCTGAATTTCAAAGGAAGAGGTGACTGACTGTTACAAAAATATTGTTCCAGGATCAACAAAGAACATTAATCCAGGAACACGTCCTACTTGGCTACATCACTTAGTGCAACTCAGAATAGATTTGACCTCTGATGAACCCTGAAGCAAAAGAGCTTTGATCATCGGTGGTTTTTAATATTGTCATGAAGCCAAACGATGCTACAATTTTTACCTCGGCTGTTCAGAAAATAATTATAATAAATAAATAAAATATTCAATGGAAAAAATAGGCACTATTCCCCAAGACATTCCCCAAATAAAATACTAAAATGGTCCTACATTACAAACAGAACTCAACATACTAAACGGTTGTATCTTTAAAGGGACAGTAACAGTAACAGTTTACTCCAAAAAAAATAAAAAATAAAAATAATTGTTCACCATTTATTTGCCCTCCACACTTATTCCATACCTCAGAGTTTCTTTCTTAAGTTGAACACGTGATATTTTAAAAGATGTTGGTAACAAGTGAATGGTACCCACTGATGCAATGTGCTGTTTGTTTACATTTTTATGGTCTGGAGAAGTGGAAAAGCTGGCAATGGGCCAGTGAATTTGCCAATCTTGTCATCTAAAATGTTTAGATAAATTCTACAGCATAACTTACTTTCATAAACAGCAAAGGTTAAGCTATATAAATCAACTCCAAAACTTTACAGTTTAACTAATAATGCAATTTTATTTTCCTACATACCCTGGTATGACTAAATCCAATTATCTTAAGATAAATCAAACATATAAACTATTTGCATAAGTTCCAGAGAACAAGCCTTTTCTTCTGTAATTTGGAAACTGTGGTTTAATTTCTCAAATCAAAGACCCATTTGCTTAACTTCAAAACATTTTTATCCTTAAAAATGTATTACCATATGTTAGACTTTTCTGCATGGATGACAGTGACAAGCTTGGCTTGTTTTAGAAATTATCCTGAGCTTACAAACTGTCAAAAATCCATTTGATATTGACAGCACTTTATGATGTATTAGATCATTATCGTAAAGCATGAAGTGACGTTAAAATAATATTACGTTTTATTTATATATATATATATATTAACATTATAAAGTAAAATTTCAATATGCAATCTAAAACACACCTGCTCATTTGATTCAATATTGAACACAGAACAGAAATAGAATAAGAACACATCAGCACTGTGACAGATTGTGAAAACTCAAATAACCTCAAAGCTACACTTTCCTTCAAAGGAACAGACATTGTTTTTTGTAGTTCGATTGCTGAGACCTTTTGCCATGATAGAACAATTCTCCGTAAGTGCTCATTCACCACCACAGGAAATTAACATCTCAGGTGCTTTAAGTAGGCAAATGTGTGCTGTTTTTTTTCCGAGAGGTCTGGATTCTAATGGCTGAGATGGAAGAGAACCATTAGAAACATGAGAGCAGTTGGATGGCTGAAGGAGGCCAATTACCTGTTCCTTTGTTCCGGTCCACAAAACAGTATTTCAGCTCGTACTCGCGCAGAATTTCATGGACCTCCTGGAGAGAACACAAAAAAGAGAGAAAAAGTTAGCTAATTAATTCTGCAATGTACTGTATTTAGCAATATATAATAGTACAAAGTGCAACTTTTTTGTTATACAAATTAAATACTATAGTTAGTTCCTTAAACTTGTATGGCAGAGCACTGTTCCTGTTTTATTAATTGGCGAGTATATAGTGTGAAGCCAGAGACATTAGCTATGTTGCCAATCCACCTATTTGTAATTTGAAAATGCGCATTAATAACTTAAGCGCTTAACTGAGTAGGATAAACTTTTTATCAGTGAAACTATTTGCTTAATCAAGAATGAAAACACATTTGCTGAATAAATTCCAGCATGCACATCAAAAAAAGTCTTGTGATATTGTTTTAACAGATCATGTGATAAAAATGGGCATGATGGGAAGGCATTAATTAACAAACCAGCGGACAGATCACACTGCAAGTCCGTAATGTTTTTTTGGTCATTCTAAAATCCCTTAGCCAAAGTCCATCATCAAAGTGGTGGTTGGTGATGATTTTATTCTCTTTGACTGGATGCAAATGGTGCTATTTTTGCAAATGTTTTATGCAATAATCCAGTTTTGCCCATAAGTCTAATTTGCATCTCTGGATGTAAACATAACTAATGTTGTGAATAAACAATATACACAAATAGCATAAAAAAGGACTACTATTATTTTTATCTCTATAAATACACAATAAACTGTCATTTTTCTAATAAAAAACAAAACACATTACCAGAATACTTATATATATTATTATGTAGTCTGCATCTAGTACTTTCTGAAAAGAAGGTCTGTTGAAACACTACTGCAGAAAAAATGTAAGAAAATATGCCTAGTTATATGCTCACCAGCAACTTTATTAACTAAACCTGTTCAACTGCTTAATAACACAAATATCCTGTTAGCCAATAACATGGCAGCAACTTTAAGCAAGTAGGCATGGTCAGAATGATCTTCTGTAGTTTCTACTGACTGTCAGAATGGGGAAGAGATGTGATTTAAGTGACTTTGAACATAGCAACTTTCTTATTGACAGGCAGGCTAGTAACCATCTTTCTATTTCCAGTAAGTTAATGCACCATGTCACAAAGCCCACATCATCCCAAAATCATGAATCATGTAAATATGGACCAAAATCTCCCCAACCTGGTACTAGCAAAGTGTACCTAATAAAGTGGCTATTAGGTTTAAAGGCTAATACTAGGGATCTGAACAGACACATATCTCTCAACAAAGAGATAATATTATAGAGCAATAACTTCTCTGACATGCACATACATATTATACATAGTTGATTTCAAGATGATTTAATTTGTGTGAGGATTCAGTAGGAAAGAATGCTGGCACGTTATGTGAGAAATGTGGCAGTTGGCCTCCAGCCATCATTTAGAACGAAAAAAAAAAAATTGGAGACCAGAAATGTCTCTTTCAAAAAGGTTTCTTGATTTTCTAAAATCGATTACAGGTGCATTAACACATCTGATGAAAACTTTAAAACAATCAAATATTAGATGTTCATTAATAATAAATCCACTAATCATACAGATAAATGGAGCACCATATAAACAGATGATCTTTTTTCATTTTGAAAATGAATACAATAAGGTGTGGCCTTAAAAATAAAGGTTTCCAACAACAGTCATGTAAAGAAACAGTGTCTGCTGTTATTCATCAGATAAACACACACACTTTCTTATAAATCTCTTCCTCTTCCCTTTTATGCACACAGCAGGCCCTGCTGTCACATCTCCAACGTGTGCTAAAAGAGATAAACCAGAGGTGCCCACATTGGCTTTGTGTGTTTTTTTTCCAGCTGGTCAAAAGAAACATCCAGAAGGACACACTTGAAATATGACAAAGGGACTTCTGGATTCAGCAGGCGACATGACATACTGAAACAGTATGAGGCTGTTAATGTGAACTGTGCAGATTTGCTCTTCACTGTGAGATGTACTTTCATGTAATGCTGGCAGTCTATGAAACATTCACAAAGATTTTGCAGAGGACTTAAAACTGAGATTTTCATAAAGACTTTAAATATGTGTGTCATTAAAATAGTAAGGAACATAAGTTTGGAACATAAATGACAACGTTTTTAATGAAATCTGAGAGGTTCCTATTCACCCACAATTCTGATACTTCAAAATGTTTGTAAATCTAAACAAATCCATTTAAATAAAGCCATTCAATCCCAGTCTTCTGAAGACACATGATCGCTTTATAACGTTTTCATGCTTCTGAATGTTGGGTCTGTCCCTATATTGAAAGTCCTTTACACCAAAACAACAGTAAAATAAATCTATGGAAATCAAGTGGTAGCTTGAGTCTTCCGAAAAGATGCAACTTGGTTTATATAATGACCAGATTTAAACACTGATTTATGTGAATCCATCACACCAATTTGGTAAACAGAAGCTAAATTGTAGTCATACCACAAATAACACGATGAACACAACCTCAAAGTGCTTTCTTGACATGCAATAACCAGGGAGGATTGTTGTTCCATTTACCATATTTTTTGTGCTTAATATGTTTGCATTAAAGAGACAGTCCCCCAAAAATAAACTACAAGTTTTGATGTTTGTGTAAACTGGCCCTTTAATCAAGGTGAACAGCATTCAAAATGTTTGTCCCATAAGCCATTCTTGTCTCATCAGGAAACCTGGACTAAACAATTCATACAGAAAACATTCACAATATTTGGAAACTTTCTGAAAACTCAAAATTTAGTTGTTTTTTTTTGTTTCAACAGACTTTGGAGGGATGGAATCTCTCAGGCTTCATTAAAAAAAAATGCTTAAAGTGGGTTTTGAAAATGAACAGATTTTAACAGTCTTATGGGTATAGAATGGTATGAAGTCAATTATTATTTATACAACTGTAATTTTAAAGTGACCTTCTACATATCTATTCTATATCTAGATTTTTGTCTCTATATTTCATGGTATAGACAACAACAGCTTGGACATTGGACAAAACTAGACTTTTTGTGTTTCACAGGAGAAAGAAACTAATGCAGGTTACCGATGACTTGATTTGAAATAAATAATAAAACAATTTGACTATTTAAACTTACATGAATAATCATCTAAATTCAAAACACATTCGTATTCCTCAATACGTCTGAAAACCAAATAAAAACCAGTAGAGAGCACAGCTATACCTTCTAATCCTCTATATGTAGACTATATATTTTTTCAGCTTACTGCACACTCCTTTGAAAAATATAAAAACACTTTGTCTGATTCACTTTCTTTGCCATTTCAAAGAGCAGTATATGCCCTCCCTCACACTATTCAGAGTCAACTTTCCTCACAATACAGTATGCATCAGTTATGGCTTTCTCTTAACACAGCGCATTACACATGCACCGTAATGGACCATAAATGGCCAGAAAGCCTGAGTGAGCATCCAGACACCATTAGATATGGATCGCAATGTCAGGACCAGCATCAACCTGCTATGATTCAACTGAACATCTGGGAGGAAGGCTTACAGAAGGGGGGTTTTTACTGTGCATGATTAATGTCTCTGCGCCTTCACCAATGAAGCACAGGTCATGCTGCATGTGACTTAATCAAATGCTTCAGAGACAGTCTGTGTTAACAAGGGGATTAGAAAACTAAAAGGGCGAACTTAAAGCTAAAAGAGAGAGCAATTTATCAGTGAGAATAAATATGCTCACTTGATAATCGGTCTGTGCTGCTGAGAGCTTGTCGCTGGGAAACATGGCCAGATGAGATGTGTTTTCTGAATGTGTTGAGGAGCGGTGACATTGATGAATGCTGCTGACTACTATAAATCACTATGTGTCTGTGTTAATCAGCAGTCTGCAGAACAAATTGTGAATTTGTCATTGCCACTCAATGAGATCACTAAGCTCCACCCTCTTGACTACTGATAGATAGATAGATAGATAGATAGATAGATAGATAGATAGATAGATA
>CAIGQV010019356.1:18535695-18579194 GCA_903798115.1 Danio jaintianensis | reverse complement strand
ACACACACACACACACACACACACACACACACACACACACACACACAATATCAAGGGATGATGTCTAACTCACCTGCTGCACCTCTGTTTCACCATTTGAAGTCTTCTCTGTATAAACAAAGGAGTTGAAGATTCTCTGTGTGAAAAGAAGAGAGAACAGTTGCTGAAAGGTGACAAATAAATCTGAGGAACACATAGACAGACACACTATAAAGAATATGGCACAGAGAATTTCTGTTTTAAGACTTGTTAAAACACATCAACATTCATTGAAAGAACTGCATGTTAAGCTCTACACAGCTGGTATTATGATGATTTACAGATTTGCTGGAGGACATTAATGCAAATTACTTATTTAAAAATGATCAGCTAGGGTGTCAGCTTATTTATTTGTTTGTTTTTGTTCAGTTTACGCTGGCATCTTAATTGTTCATTTATACAGAAACCATAATACTTAAATTATAATTGATTTCATAGATCAGTTATACATTTAAATAGGTGCCATCTATTGCTGTCTTCTTGTTCAGTAAGTTCTTGTTCAGTACTTTTTAAAAAGAGCAAACTCCCTGTAGCTAATAGCAATTAGCGTTTAGCTTAGCAAGCTAAAAGCTCCAAGTAGCTTTGCCAAAATGGTTTAAAAGTGCAGAGTTTATCCCTGACATTATGGTAATTTGAAGAATTGATCTAAATTATTGCAATTATGTGTTTATTTTTTTTAACTGAAATCTCCACATTAAGAGTCACTCCTTAAAGGGATAGTTCACTTAAAAATGTCTTGTTTAAAAACCTGTTTGGGTTTCTTTCTGCTGTTGAGCCCAAAAGAAGATATTTTGATGAAAGCTGGAAACCTGTAACCACTGAATTCCTACTATGGAAGTCAATGGTTACAGGTTTTCAACTTTCTTCAAAATATCTTTTGTAAATGACTTACAAAATGTCTTTTGTAAAATATTGTAAGATATAAGAAAGAGGTTTATAACCACGTCAGGTGAGCAACTTTTCATTTTTGCGTGAACTATCCCTTTCAGTGCAAAACGCCAAATAAAAAAGAGAATGTTTACAGAATTACAAGTTTCTGCTTGATCTCTTAAAGTGTTTCAAGTTTCAGCTAGTACAGTTGCACTAAATGTTTTGCCAACATGATGTTCATTGTGGGCACAAACATTAGATACATATCTGTGGCCAACAATCACATTACACACTGTACAAAAGCTCGGCAAACATTTGCTTTAAAAAGACCGCAGATGTTCACACCTTCCTATTGTAAACTAATCAAAAATAGCCTAAAAGCTCAAGAGTTCTTCACAATGACGATATTTAGTCTTTTCACGCCTCAATCCCATGGGAATCCTACTATACTATACTGCTGTGGAATGTGTCATAACAACGTGACCGATTCCTATCCTGTCCAAACATCACTAGCCATCAGTACTGACTGATGATCGTCAACACTTAAGAAGAGAAGAAACTCTCTTTTAGCCACGTCTGAGGATTAGACAGATGTCAAGGTGGTCACCTACATTAAAGATGACGAAACGGGGCACATGTCCGCACTCACCTAAAGCCTGGAATTTCATCACAAGCGCGTGTTTATAAAAGGCTAAACAAACTGCGGGGGTGATGTATGGATGAGCTCCACCTTTGTGAGTAAAGCTCCAAACACAGAAGCTGTGGAAAGCTAAGTGAAAGAAGAAAGTTGTCATTTCAGACCCTTCTTGTAAAATAAACACAGGCACAAACACAAATAGCGCACCAGGCACTGGCGCAGGTCTTTCCCCGATGTGGTGGGTTTGTTTTTCGAACCGCTCCGATGGCTTTCACAGCTTTACCCAGGCCAAACTGGAATTTCGCAGCTTGTAACTTGAGAAGGCTTTCAACAAATGTGAAACTCTAGCGAGAAAGGTCTTTGAGGTGAGAAAACTGATAAACACAGGGCTCTACACTATTATTATTCAAACCACTCACCAAAACAGTGACTGTTTTGTAAAAGATCTAAACGTTTTGTGTGTTTGTAAGTGTGTGTGTGTGTGTGTGTACACATACCGTAAATTGTACATTTTACATTACACACTTTGAATGTGACAAAATCGAACAAATTATTTGTGGCTTACCAAAGCAATGTTCACACATTTAGCTCAATTCACTTTGTCATATTTGGTCAACAAATGATATCTTTAGTCCTGGTTTGTTTAGTGTTCACACTGCCATTTTTGAGTCTCAATCTAAAGATACAAATCACACAAACAAAAATGGCTGCTTTTATGACATATTTGGCCACGGTACTAACAGAACATCCAAAACAATACTGTGCTGGCTAAAGACACCCAATGCATGTGTGTACACGTGACAGTATTTTCATCAGCTGAGAACTCATAAAAAGCTTATAAAATGCGTAAAGGAGTCAAAACATCACCAGGAAATTCATCCACCACACACAAATGAAGATCTGCTCCAAAGAAAGCATTTCCAATGTCTGTATTGAACCACAATGTGCAACATGACAACTAGATTAAGAACAAAAAGTGAGCATTCTGTCCTGTTGAACATCATGTCTTGTTTTTGGTTGATTTTGATGTCTTTGATCTGTGTTGCATTCACATTTCAGTCAAACTATATTAGAGTTGTTTGAAATTGGATTGACGATTGACAATTTTTTCATTAAAACATCCAAAAACCACTAAAAACGTGTTAGACTATATATCTTGCTGACTTTTGTAATTATCTAAAAAGTTTTGAAGAATGTTCGAATACAGTGAAATAAGCTATTTTAACTACTGACACAGACCGTGTCCTTTATCGGCATGGTAATGACGTCATACACCATCGATGTCCAGTTTTTGTCTTTTGTCTTACTCACCATATTTGTAAATATAGCTGGTTGTGATTTCTGAAACAACTTTATTTTCAATCACAAATATGACATTTTCAGAGGTCAGCAAAAACGTATATTCCAAAACACATTAACCATGGAGTTCAGACGTTATCCATTTACAGTGCTTTGAGGTTTAGAAATAGTCTAAAATTGGTCTACTTCATATATTTAGGTTTTTCGAGACTAATCCTAATTCTTCAAAGACGGGATGAATTTATTTAAACTTTGTGGTGTTTTATTTTAGCTAATTTTTAGTCTTGAGGCACCCTGTTTTAGAACAACTGCTTTAATAAAGAGATAATAATCAAACCAAACTGCTATGGATGCAGATGAATTTTCTCAACTCCAGAATATAATTTATTGTCGCAATTTTAGTCCTGGTCTACAAAAAGAAACAGAGCAGCATCAAGCTATGTCGTCAGCAATAATCAGTGCTTGAACTTTACTAACCAACAGGACTCTTCAAGCCCTCTCCAAGCCTAAACTATCCCCCGTCTAATCCTCATAGACAAGTTGACATTAAAGTGAATGACAAGCTATAGGATTGTAAGCAATAACATACTGGCGTTCAACTGAGTGGGGACAAAGAGGCCTATGTGCAGCTGCTTTGGCTCAGAATTTGGTGTCCAGGGCAGTTATTAATCTTGTCAACCCCAGGGTTAATCTTGACTGCAGTTGAATAGATGTCTGGAATGAGTGAACCTCATGCTGTCTTTGATCCAGGCTTGTCAAGGCTCCGGCACTCCCTTCAACAGAGGCACGACAAGGAAGATTGACTAAAACCGAGCCCTCCGCAGGGTGGTTTATTATATCAAGATTGCCATCTCCCTCAGCCCTAAAAGTGGCCACTTAAAAATTATTGCCTCCACCTAAAAAACATAAAACCCATAAGTCACGGCCATACTCCAAAACACAAAAAAGAGAACTGCTCCATCGTTCTAGGCATAGCTCAGGGTAGCTGTGCAAAGCTAATGAGCACAGATGAGCATATTGGATTTTAAATGCACATACTCTTCCGTAAAGTTTCCAGTCATCGGTTGGATAAAACAGCTGACGCGCTGTGGGAGTGGAATAACTCTGGAGCCCTGGCGCTGATGCTCGGCAGCATTTCCATTAAAATGGTGCGATAGAGGGGGATAAACCTATTAGCAATTCAGTCATCTTCAAAGGCCACAGAACATCCAGCTAATCCTCATTAATTTGGGATTGTACTAGGGAGTGAAAGGGTGTGTTCACACAACGCAATGAGCAGAAAAGGTGCCCTAATCCTCTCTTTAGGCCTACAAGGTCTAAATCATTGGACTGACCCTCCCTGAACTCTCCCGCAACTGAAGGAAGGATGTGGGTTAAAGAGCATTCATGCCTTTTCGCTGCATCTATGCAAAGTCAACATGAATAGTCATTCGCAACCCACTGTAAAGAAGGTAATGAATGAAAAAATATTTGCCAGGGCATGCATTTGTTAATCTGTAACTCAATAGATCTTTCAGGTAACACCCAAAAGTGTGGATATTGATTCTGAGGATCTCCCAGCCACATTAAAATTACAGGTAGATACTGATACATTGTGTATAATGTGCAAGCCAGGGACAGCTGCTATAAATATGTGAGGCAGAAATTTTAACAGAAAGATTTTAACTTCCTCTGTCAAACATCTGGCCACATGTACTCTGTATAGTGCACATTTTTCATAACACATTTTACAATAAATTATATTTGTCATTAGCTAAGCTTCCATTCAGTGATGTGAATTATGCCTCGTTTCCACTGAGTGGTACGGTTCGGTTCAGTACGATACGGGTCACCTTTATCAGACTTGTGTCTCCACTGCCAAATGGTACCAATGGTACGTTATTCTCTCTCTCTCTCTCTCTCTCTCTCTCTCTCTCTCTTGAGCTCAGGTTGACCATGGCTTGTTATTATATGTATATAATATTACAATGTAATGTCTCAGCTGTGTATTTAAAAATGGCGCTTCCTGTGTTTTCATTCTCCTGGCTTGTCGCACGCGCTAGTGACGTTTCTCTGTAAACCAATAGCGTTCAGCTCCACATCTAGCTCCACCTTTTGGTACCTATTTGTTGTGCTACAAAGTGGTATGGTACGGTTCGCTTTTTGGTACCTTTTGACAGTGGAAAGGGACATAAAAAAAGCATACCGAACCAAACCACACAGTGGAAACAGGCTATTAGACTTATGTCTGGAAAATTGCATAAAACATTTGTGAATAAAGCACAAATGAATAAAGTTTGTGAATAAAGTTTCCTTCCAAAGAGTCAGAAATAACAAAATCGTCACTTCCTGATAAACTGGTACCAAATGGCGCCGACGAAGATGGCCGCCTCCGTGTTGAGCTCTGCTGTTGTTTTTATGTTTTTGTTAGTTTGTCCCGTCTTGAGTCACATTCCTACAATTAGTTTCACCAGAGACGAATTGTTGGACATTCGGACACATACACCACCAAATGTTTTTCCAGACTTGGATTTACGTGATGTTTTGTTGGACATTGTTGTCGGCGGAGCCGCGGTGCTGCTCAAACGCTGTCGGGCGCGCAGACGAGGGAAGCGAGCAGGCGCGCTTGTGAAACTCAGACAGCGCGGGTTTCGAACTGCGTTGCCTAGCATCCATCTGGCGAATCTCCGCTCTCTACCCAACAAAATAGACGAACTCATTCTGCTCTCTCAGACAAACAGGGATTTTTTGCATTCTGCTGCTCTGTGTTTCACGGAAACCTGGCTGAACGACGCCATACCGGACAACGCGCTTCATCTACCGGGCTATCAGCTGTTCAGAGCGGATCGCGACAGAGAATCAACGCGGAAATCGCGCGGTGGTGGGACATGCTTTTACATCAATGAAAGGTGGTGTACAGATGTAACAGTTTTAAAGAAGATGTGCTGTCCCGACCTAGAAGCACTGTTTATTAACTGTAAGCCTTTCTACTCGCCGCGTGAGTTCTGCTCGTTCATTCTCGTCAGTGTTTACATTCCTCCGCACGCGCACGCGGGCCTGGCGATACAGAAACTAGCCGATCAAATCACGGAAATCGAGCAACTACACCCGGACTCTGTTTTAATAATTCTCGGGGATTTTAACAAAGCAAAACTATCCCGCGAACTGCCAAAATATAGACAGCATGTTACATGTCCCACAAGAGACAGTAACATATTGGATCACTGCTATACCACAATAAAGGATGCATACCGCTCTGTCCAACGCGCAGCTTTGGGGCACTCTGACCATTGTTTGATTCATCTCATACCAACCTACAGGCAGAAACTGAAAACAGCCAAACCTGTATTAAGATCTGTGAAAAGATGGACTACCGAAACAGAGCGGGATCTACAATCCTGTTTCGACCTCACTGACTGGAGTGTTTTTGAAGCTGCTGCAAACGATCTAGATGAGCTTACAGAAACTGTAACATCTTATATCAGTTTCTGTGAAGACATGTGCATTCCTACCAGGACTCAACTCACATACAACAATGACAAACCGTGGTTCACTGTAAAACTCAGACAGCTGCGTCAGGCCAAGGAGGTTGCTTACAGGAATGGGGAGAGGGCCTTGTATAAACAGGCCAAATACACACTGGAAAAGGAGATCAGAGTGGCAAAAAGGAACTATTCTGAGAAACTAAGGAGTCAGTTCTCTTCCAGCGACTCAGCATCCGTGTGGAAAAGTTTGAAAAATATCACAAACTACAAGAAACCATCTCCCAGCACTGTAGACAACGAACGACTTGCAAACGACCTGAATGAGTTTTACTGCAGGTTTGAGAAAACACCCCACACCCACTCTGAACTGCTCTTCACACCACCATCAACACCTCCACCACACCCCGTCTCCCCAACACTTCAGTTCAGTGAAGATGATGTGCGCCAGGTCTTCCAAAAACAGAAGAGGAAAAAAGCACCAGGCCCAGATTTTGTAACACCAGCCTGTCTAAAATCCTGTGCTGACCAACTGGCCCCCATCTTCACCCTGATCTTCAACAGATCACTGGAGCTGTGTGAAGTGCCCTCCTGCTTTAAACGCTCCACCATCATCCCCATCCCAAAGAAACCCAAACTTACAGGACTTAATGACTACAGACCAGTGGCGCTAACATCTGTGGTCATGAAGTCTTTTGAAAAACTGGTGCTGGCCCACCTGAAGGACATCACTGAACCCTCACTGGACTCTCTTCAGTTTGCCTACAGAGCAAACAGGTCTGTGGATGATGCAGTCAATATGGGACTGCATTATGTTCTGCAACACCTAGACAGACCAGGGACCTATGTGAGGATCTTGTTTGTTGACTTCAGCTCGGCTTTCAACACTATCATCCCAAAACTTCTCCTGCCCAAATTAACTCAGCTCTCCGTGCCCAACTCTGTCTGTCAGTGGATCAACAGCTTCCTAACGGACAGGCAGCAGCTGGTGAAGCTGGGAAAATTCTCATCCAGTACCCGCACAATCAGCACTGGCGCCCCCCAGGGGTGTGTCCTCTCCCCTCTGCTCTTCTCACTGTACACAAATGACTGCACCTCAAAGGACGCCTCTGTCACAATCTTGAAGTTTGCAGACGACACCACACTTATCGGCCTCATTCAGGACGGTGACGAGTCTGCTTACAGACAGGAGGTTAAGGAGCTGGCTGTCTGGTGCAGTCACAACAACCTGGAGCTGAACACGCTCAAAACAGTGGAGATGATAGTGGACTTCAGGAGAAACCCCCCTGCTCTCCCCCCACTGAGCATCATGGACAGCATTGTGGCAGCAGTGGAGTCATTCAGGTTCCTGGGCACCACCATCTCTCAGGATCTGAAGTGGGACACTCACATTGACTCCATTGTCAAAAAAGCTCAACAGAGGTTGTACTTCCTTCGTCAGCTGAGGAAGTTCAACCTTCCAAAGGAGCTGCTGAAACAGTTCTACACTTCCATCATTGAATCAGTCCTCTGCACTTCAATAACTGTCTGGTTTAGCTCAGCTACCAAATCCGACCTCCGAAGACTACGTCGAATAGTTCGGACTGCTGAGCGAATCACTGGTACAATCCTCCCTACTCTCCAAGAACTGTACTTATCCAGAGCAAGCAGAAGGGCTGCCAAAATCACTCTGGACCCCTCACACCCAGCACACTGCCTCTTTGAACTTTTACCTTCTGGTCGACGCTACAGAGCACTGTGTACCAGAACAGCCCGACACAGAAACAGTTTCTTCCCTCAGGCAATCCATCTCATGAACACTTGATGATAGTAATCATGAAACAAACATCACTGCTTGCTATACACTTTTTATACACATAAACACTTATTTAACAACATATTTTACATGCTAATTTGCACATAACAGCTGCTGTTGTATATAGTAATATTCCTGTACATACACTTGTCAATTTGTATATTTGCATTCACTACAACTTTCATTTTTTAAATATATTTATTATCTGTTTTTTGTCCTGTCTCTGTAATTCTGTTGCACTGTAGAAGCTCTGTCACGAAAACAAATTCCTCGTATGTGTGAACATACCTGGCAATAAAGCTCTTTCTGATTCTGATTCTGATTCTGAATATCAAAAAGAAAAAGGGAACTTGCTGTGCTAGGAGAAGCCATTGTGGGCCATTGTGTTTTATATAATAAATTTGTAGCACCTCAAAAGACGAAAAAGAAACACAAAAAATGCATGGTGGCTTTTGGAGGCTTGAGACCACTCTTATAATACTGATCATAATACTGAACCACTTTGAAGACAGACTTTGACTAAGGGGTTTAAGAATGACCAAATCAACATTTCAGATGTTCAAATGTGGCCTGTTCGCTGGTTTGTCCATTAATGCCTCCCATGATGGGCATTTTTACAACCATAGGTTGTGGTAAAACAAAAGAGAGAGAGAGAGAGAAACTAGCAATGATCACAGGCAAAGCCTTAGTTGGTTTATATGAAGACATTTCTATTATTAAAAAAATTTATTTATTTATTTAATTTGTGATTTATTTTAAAACCTCAATTAAGTTTTATTTTCATTCATTCATTCATTCATTTTATTTTCAGCTTAGTCCCTTTATTAATCTGGGGTCGCCACCACAGCGGAATGAACCAACTTATACAGCATATGTTTTACGCAGTGGATGCCCTTCCAGCCGCAACCCATCACTGGGAAACACCCATACACACTCATTCACACACACACTACGGACAATTTAGCTTACCCAATTCACCTATAGTGCATGACTTCGGATTTGTGGGGGAAACCGGAGCACCCGGAGGAAACCCACGCAAACACGGGGAGAACATGCAAACTCCACAAAGAAACGACAACTGACCCAGTCGAGGCTGGAACCAGCGACCCTTCTTGCTGTGAGGCGACCCACTCCGCCACCGTGCCGCCCAAGTTTTATTTTATGCTTTATTATTTATATTATTTACCTGGACTGTTTCTCTTTTTCTGCATGTGCTAAAAACCTCTTTCAAATAAATGTGTTTTATAAGAGTAAATGACAAAGTGATTTTAAATCCTATATTTCCCTCACTGCAGCTGACAACACCTAGTTGCTGCTGCAGTGACAGGGGAAACTGGGTACAAACAGAGAAGATGAAAGGCCAGACAACAGAAGCCAGTCTGGGATGCTATTGCGATTTCCAGCCGCAGGTACCCCCGCTCACCCCCTTCTCCCCCCCACTCCAACTCTCAGAAGCGGTGTGCTCATTGCACTACAAAGACTTCTGCTCTAGAATGAGGCATCCTTCCCTGCCCTCTGATGTGTTTTTTTTTTCTCCATCTCCCTCTCTCGGTTTTTAAGGATGAGCCAGAGACGAGGCAGCAGCTCTCTCTCTCTCTCTCTCTATCTGCACCCGAATATGCGAAAATGCTTAATATACATGCTGACATGAACCTGAAGCGGTCTGAATTTAACATTTATGACAAATGAATACACAAAATATGCACTGAAGTATCACACAGCAGCAACAGATAACTTGGTTTTAGTATTTTTGAAGAAGACCATTAATAACAAAAGTGTATCTTGGTATTTTTGTTCTCTTTTTGGACATTATTAATGTGAACGCTGTAAATAATAGAATTTTTAAATATCATCTGGTAACAAGTACATGATTGGACATTATACATGATTTGTTTTAATGACACTGCAATATTAATAAACCATCAAAATATTTGGAACATTCTGAGGTAATATTTGGAATATTTTGGAAAACAAAAAGGCAAAGTACAATTTATGATGGTTTCATAAAGGTTAAATTTATGGCAACAAAAAACAATCTGAAGCAAAAGCAAATGTATAAAGTATACATGCTCACATCAGCACAATCAGTTATTAATATTTCATTGTTTCTCTTGTATTTGATTAGCAGACATTTTCCTGCACCATTCTCAATAACTATGATTCCTCTGTAATCACATATATATATATAATTAAATAACTGATGTTTATTTTATTTATTATTATTATTGAGAAATTCCAGCATTATGGATGTGACATTTGAAGTAAAATCTCAAAACATAAATTCATATAGAAAGTATACGCTAACATTATATTGAAACATCTGTTAATTTTTTCCAAAACAACTAACCACAGTGTTATGGCATCAGAAAAATATCAATCTGTAAACATTGTTATATTTTAAATGAGGAAAATAAACATGCGTTATGGATGTGACCAACAAAGTTAGTGAGTTTACAGTATACAACATACTTTGTAGAAATTCTGTGAATTGAACTGCACAACCCAAAAGAAACAATGCTAATCAAAAGGATAAAAGTTGTCTCTCTATAGAACAAAAATGATTGATTTTATTTTATTTGACATTTTTGCTTTTTTGAGGAAAAAGCTTTGTTATGGATGTGACACCTCTACATTATGGGTGTGACAGATGTGAAATTGGCACTTGTGTGACTTTAGTAAATCAAATATAATTGTTTGACAGAGAAATTTGAGTATTTCTGAAGAACTGTAAAATACAAGCCTACACAAAAAAACCTAAGACAGGGTTTTGCTATTTTGGTGAAAACATTTTTTTTTTAATGGCAAGGTTGACATTTGCATGGAATTGCTTATTATTATTAGTGATGCACCAAATTTACGAACACTGAAAATGACATTTTCGGTTTTGCTGTGCATACTGGATGCAGAAAGGACGGTGCTATAGAACTATTCATTTTAACGCATGTAAAGACTGGATAGATCTTGGCTGCATCAACCTACATGCAAGAACTTTTGAGGTTAAAGTTTCACGGTCTAAATATCTTAAAGGGAATATTCACCCAAAAAAAATTTTTTTTTTTTTTTTTTATAAGATTTACTAACCCTCAAGTGGTTCCACATCTTCATGAAAATAAATCACAAAATTGTATTGTTTAATAAAATAATTATTACAAACTTTTTTAGTTTTCGGAAAAGTTCATCCAGAATTTTTGGTTTTGGGCAAGGATTTTCATTTTGGTGCATTTATTATTATTATTATTATTATTATTATTTCTACTCTATGCTTTGAAAATCTTCATCAACATAACATCAATAAGTAAAAAAAAAAAACACAAAGGATGAATTTTCCAGCACTTTTGGATCAGTTTTGGCCACTCTATAAGGGAAAAATAAAAAAGACTTTCAGACACCAAAACAATCTTGTCAGCCATATTTACAAGACCAAAAGCTTGATGACATATTAAAGACCGATTTTAAAGATTACAGTCTAAACATACTAATACACTGTTATTTTAAATCTGCATTCATTGCCACTATCCTTCAAAGCAATTGGATTAACCTGTTTTCAACCATTTGAAATGGAGTTTTATGTGAAATTTACACATTACTTACATTAAATAGATTTTCTTTTACTAGAAATTCACTACTGTTCCTTTAATTTAATGTTGATACCAAAATGGAATGCTACATCTATTACAAATCCATTTTTGATCTTTAAAAATTATGATTTTTTAAAAATAAAATGATACATTAACGGCGACACGGTGGCACAGTGGGTAGCACTGTCGCCTCACAGCAAGAAGGTCACTGGTTCGAGCCTCAGCTGGGTCAGTTGGCATTTCTGTGTGGAGTTTGCATGTTCTCCCCGTGTTCGCGTGGGTTTCCTCCGGGTGCTCCGGTTTCCCCCACAAGTCCAAAGACATGCAGTATAGGTGAATTGGGTAAGCTAAATTGTCCGTAGTGTATGTGTGTGAATAAGTGTGTATGGGTGTTTCCCAGAGATGGGTTGCGGCTGGAAGGGCATCCGCTGCGTAAAACATATGCTGGATAAGTTGGCGGTTCATTCCGCTGTGGCGACCCCAGATTAATAAAGGGACTAAGCTGAAAAGAAAATGAATGAATGATACAGTAACAAGGTAAGGCAACAAAACTGCTAAAATAAATGTTTATACAACCAGCAGCCTAAAAGCAAGATTATACTCCATAGTTAATGGTTGCTGTCAAACGTTTTACATCTCTATCATTTTTCCATCCTTTTCTTTTACTATAAAATCTTGCTTTCTTAAGGGTCTTAACGTTTTAAGATACTGAAGTGCGACTGACATGTTTCACATTAGCAGTGAATAAACTGAAGTGTGTATGCATGTGTGTTTATGGGGGTTGGGTGGACGATGAGAGAGCGAGAGTAAAATGAGTTCCACATGCAAGCATATAAGGGTGGACTGCATCTATAATCTCACTGAGTTATCAGGTTAATGGAGCATAAGTTGTTTAAATGGCTCTTTAATACCAAAACTTCTCAAACCTATCTGACCATCAGAACTGAAGTAATGACACAGAGCAAAGCTGAAGCAAAAAATGACTTTGGTTTCCACAGCTACGCATTACTAGCACAGACAAAACACTGCATTCATACACTTTCAAGGTCTTGGACTGTGTGTAAGTCTGATGACTGTCTGGGATGTGTTCGTGTAAAATAGTTAGTTATTAATAAAACACAGACTTAAACACATCCAGCGTCAATATACAGCCAAAAGGATACTGTCCACTTTTTTCCTATGCCTCATGATGCTTCGTGTGAATTGTGGTAGTAACTTCCACTAAACTGTAAACAATCTAGGGCAGAGTGATTAATAAAAATGGAATCGCAAACACCATTGAGCAATGCTACAAAAGTACAGTTGTGCAAAGGCTGAAGAAACCACGAAGAAGAAACCCAAAAAATACCCAAAGCATTGCAATTACAAACAGAAAATGCACCCGCATGACTAAGAATCTATAGAATTATTTTACAGAAAGATTTATCACACTTGACTGAAGTTATGAAGGAAGCTTGGAGTAAAAGCTTTATTATATGTGATATTTTCAGATGCTTTCAGATGTAGTAGCATTTACTACACAGCCGTAGTTCACTTAGAAGCTATGCTAACATTGTTTCCCAACTACATGTGATGCAAGCTTTTGTCCTAACCATGTTTAAAAACAGTTTTTGTCCTAAACGTTTCCGACAGTGATGCGCAAAATGTCTATTTTCGAAATGGTTTCTATTTCTTCGTTGTCATGGCTAAACAGCAGCATAAACTACTATGATAATGATCACCTCAGGTGCTAATTATTTGCTTTACTGCTAATGTAGGTTTAAATACCATTTCACGTGACATGTATTGTCATACTGAAAGTGGCAGCAGATAGTTTACCTCAGATCTTTATTTTAGTTTGAAATGAACATTAAAACTGTGCAAAGCAACAAATATCTGTCACTCAGCATGTACTTTTAATAATGTTAAAGAGGTTTAACAAAGCAGCGGCACGGTGGCTCAGTGGTTAGCACTGTTGCATCACAGCAAAAAGGTCGCTGGTTCGGTGTCCCGGCTGGGCCAGTTGGCATTTCTGTGTGGAGTTTGCATGTTCTCCCCGTGCTAGCGTGGGTGTCCTCCGGGTGCTCCGGTTTCCCCCACAGTCCAAAGACATGCGCTATAGGTGAATTGAATAAAAACTAAATTGGCCGTAGTGTATGAGTATGGTGTTTCCCAGTATTGGGTTGCGGCTGCAAGGGCATCCGCTGCATAAAACATATGCTGGAATAGTTGGCGGTTCATTCCACTGTGGCGACCTCTGAAACAGAGACTAAGCCGGAATATGAATGAATAAAATCACAGGAGGGCAAATCATTTTGATTTTAACTGTATAATACATAGATTATACACCTTCCCATTTAGTTGGGAGTGCAGTGCATTCTTCTGAATGGCTCTGGTATTTACATTTTTTTGTGTCGCACCTGGTGTGGACAGCCAAATTGCTTGTTGCTGGAATCGTGTCGCATTGCGTGAAGTGATAACAGCAGTTACACCAGGTTCTAACATAATAATTATTTGGATTTAATTAATGTCTAATTAAATCAACTTCAATTTTAAACACGATTTTAAATAGCTTGTCAGTGAACAACTCTCAATTTACCAGAGCTGGCTTTACTGACCAAATGCACATGCAAATCACCTTTGATTATTAAACATTAAACAACCAAACATAATGTTACTTTAATGACAAAAGAAAATAAAGCACAAAGCCAAATGTAACTTACTCGGTTTTCACAGTGGATATGGATCATTTATAGCACAGCCCTCTTATTTAAAATTGTTTAATTCAATCCTTTTAAATGGAAGTATCATAGACCGGATGTGCAAGTCATAATTTGAATTGCATTAGTCAGGGGCGGAAAGGTGGATACATCAGGCCTCACTCAACTTACAATGTGTAGATAAATCACCTACAGAGATAACAGACCCTCACGCCTCAGTGTTGTTGATCTGCTCTGGGCTGAACTTGTGTTTTGGGCCCCTCCACTGAGAGAGAGATGGAGTGTCGGTGGAGGGGCCGACAGAGCCTGGGGTCCTACAATAACAAAACCTCTTTGTGCAAACACTGAGGGGCCCGTTGAGAGACCGGGTCACGGAGCGGATTCTCTAGCAGATCTCCAACTCGCGGCAGCCCTGCTTTTTTTTTTTTTTTTTTACAGGGCAGCAGACAGGATATAATGGTTTCCACATGTGAAGGGGCCCAAATAACAATGACAACAGTTGAGAGGCTGAGTGTTTTATTACCTTGAATTTTTTTTGCATACAGCCATTGCTGCAGGCTCATAAGATCCAATACGCACAGCAAAATGAAAGGTATACTTTAACATAACAAAAAAAACATAATTGTGTCCTTTTGCCTTTCAAATTTAAAGATTTTCAGTTGCAAAATATTGTAAAAAATAGCAAGTTGTATGTGCTGTGTCTAAATAACCAACAATACATAGTTTAGAAATGCAACATTTACTGAATATAATTTTTTTCAAATATAACTTTAGACATCAAAATGCTGCTAAAATATAACAATTGAAAAGTATAAAATGAATCAAATGGTTAATAATAAAACATACATATTAGAATATATATCTATTTATATTCTTTTATAACTCTTTTTTTAACCCCATCTTGTGTTGGCGCTAAATCTAAGCTAGAAATCTAAACTGCAATAGAAAAAAAAATTATCTATTGGGGATTCATATTATTGTAAAAAAAGCATATCCTGCACTAAGCTAACTGAAAACTTAATTGGCCAAAGTGAAAAACTGAAAACAACATCAAAACAACTAAAATCTATAATGGAGCAGCCTTTAGTAGTTTCAACAACCCAACAAATTTCATCCACTTTGCTAACTGTGGAAAAAAAAAAAAAAAAGCTTCCCATTTTATCAAGTCTCTTCATAGTTTTGTGGTTTCAAATGTAGTTTATAATCATATTTGCACCATGGCAACACTCAGAGAAAAAAGTGAGACTTTTTTGAGCACTTAAAGTAAAAATAGGGCAGCAGAAACTTCTGTCCGTATATTCTGTCCTCAAGTCTGTAATCTTTCCTCTCGTGGGGTGTTAAAATTTAGGAGATGAGCAATGTGTGTTTGTCAGTGGTGAAGTCTGAGCTTCAAACGCTCAGCATAATTCACAACTTGCTAGAAAAACATAAAAAGGGGGAGGAGGAGAGAGAGGAAAAAAAAAAAGGTCTTGGAGTCCACAGCCCTGTCTGACATTCCCGGAGCTCATCCATCTATGAGGGACGATGGAGACACTGCTTCATTTCCTGCTACACTGGCAGGATCGGCCTAGAAGCAGATCATCCAGATCCCCAAGTAGATGAAGTCTCCACTGCAGCTGGGAGAACAGTGCTGAGCAAAACACGTGTCATGTGATGCATCTCTCAAATTATATTAAAACATAGCTGTTTAAAAGCTGCATTAGTTTATCTGTCAGTGGATCATATAGTGCGCAAAGATGGATTTTCTGATAGACACGGTTTTCAAACACTTCAGTGTTTGTGTATTTATGTAAGCACTCTGTGAAATCACAGTCATATAAGTTGAGCATGTAAACAAAGTGGTCAATGAGAGGCATTTAAGAATACCCTCAACAGCATTCAAAATGCAAGCAGGAAATTAACGTCTTTAAAATTCCAATAATGACTGGTACCAAAGTCTACTTTTTGATAGCATCACTTACATTAGTAATTTCTCATTAGTTTTACTACGTAAACCATAATTGAACAGAATACAGATTATTCATCAATCACAAACCATAAAACAAGTAAATGATCCGATATTCAACAGCAGTCATTTTTATGCAATACTAAATTGTTTTACCCAATAATTCCAATCTAATAAAGATGAAAGTCAAACCTCAGGTCTTAAAATCTCAGACTTGTTTTAACAAATACCATTTGTGCAATACTAATAAAACTGCTTCATTGGCAGGATTGAAGTAATACATGATTGATTTAAGATTTAATGATTATTTAAGATTTTCTTGGTACAACAAATCTGAACCAAAAAAAAACTAGCATCAATAAACATACGCAGACCTACAATAAGTATTCTCCATCTTGAACTCAAGTGGTTTTATCACACACATGTGTGATCAAATTGCAACACGAAGGAATTCTGTACTGTGTTTTCAATTATCCTGCAACATGCAGGTTGTGTTGCAAGGCCTGGACGGTGCGCCGGCTACCCTGGCACTCACGGTGGTGTAACTTTCCAACTTCCCAACCACCTCAACCCACAACGCCCACAGATGGTCTGGGCTTCGTCGGGCTTAGCTGCCCTCTGTGCCCATTCTTCTTCAACACTGCCAACACAGTCAGTCAGACACACACCAGCAGATCTGGCACCTGTAACCATAATTACACCCTTCTTCATGTGAAGCATTTGAACAGAGAATGGCTATATGAAGCAAGCGAGGAGAGAAAACATTGAGGACGGAAGAGCAAACAGTGACCAGAAGACAAACAGCTTGGTAAAGGATGGCCTGGACTGAAGGACAAATCCCTTTTTTCCTCATAAAATACGTAATACAGATGAAACATCCCATAGAGTCAGTTTGAATTTACGGGAACAAGGCAATCCTAATGTGTCCGCAGGCTAGTGAAAGCCAACATTTCAGCACCATCAAGCTTAAGCAAACAGACCTTTCCTTATACACCAGCGATCTGCTTTTTTTTTTTATTCAGCGAACGAAATTCTTATTGCTTTGATTGCATTAATTCAACCACATCACTCAGGAGAGCCGAAGTGAATGAAAACACATTTAGCACATTTTATCAAGGGTGGTCCTCTCACTTTTTGCATTGTATTAAAATGTGAGCTCACGTCTACGTCCAGATTGTTCATCTGGACAATTACTTTGAAGCCTTTTGGGTTGGATGCATGGGAATATTAGTTTCCATGATATTTGTGTTAAAAAATGTTGAAAAGCTTCTGCAAGAAAACATGAAATAGCATAGTTTTAACAAAGAACACAGGTCTCCAATAAGGGAAGCTAGCTATGCTTTAACAAACATTGCTGAATATGTATTATAAATGAACATTTCAGGAATTTTGCTTACCTTATGAACACAAACAACACATCCATATGAATTAGGGTTGTCACGATACTGGAATTTGGCAATCGCTGGAAATGGACGTTTTTAAAGTACTGATTTAAAAACTGATCTAAGTTTTTCAGTACTGATTGATACCGAATTCCAGTATCGTGACAACCCTAATATGAATGAGTTGACATGAAGACTATGTTTACAAAGCAATGATGAAAACTGAAACAGCAATGTTTTTTCCTTGCGTTTTGAAAAAGCTTCACACCGACATGATGTTTTCAAAATTATCTGCATTTACACACATACACAAAATGGCCAAAAATGCTGAATTACGTATGCCAGGCCAGAATTTGGTGCAACCACCTTATTAGTAAACAATACTTTATGGAAAGATGACCTGCCATTGGTGGCACTGACGCTTTCTATCTACGTATAATTTGCTGTGTGTGTAAGATGCGTCTTTGCTTTTGTTTGTAATTTAAATGTGAGGTAAATCCACACTTTACTGATGAATCGTTAGGAACCACTTCACCATTCTTGTGTATGTTTGTTTGCACTTATCTTTAATCTATACTCCTCTTAACACGTATGCATGGGTGTGACGTCATAACTTTAAAAGACTTTTGTTTTCGGGTGATTACATGAATATGACAACAGCAGCTTTTTCGAAAACGATGGCAAACATTCAAACACAAGAAACAAGCAAACAAAGTTTTGGCCTGAATTTATTTGAAATGACATCCCAGCAGTTTGTTAGTTTGTTAGTTAAAGCCTTAATAACGAACACATTTAATGTAGGCTGTTATAACATGCAAATAATGATACACTAAGCACATAAACAAATTGTTAGATGGAAGCTGGAACATCCTTGCTTGATGTGCTTGAAATATCTCTTAAAAGCACAAGTAGCTAATGAATTTTGAATACAGAAGAGAAGACTAAATTTAAAATGAAGGGTTATCATCAGGACAGAGGTTGGACCCACATTAATATCAGGCCTCAATATAAGGCCTCAAAATGGATCCAGAGATTGCTTATTTATTTTTCATAGACGAGCAACATTGGTCTACCTGCATTTCACAGAATTAAGATATGCTGTCTTTTGCTTATAATTTACCAGTGTCACCTCGTTTGTTCATTGGCATTATCATTTCCCTTCAGCTATGATATATAGATATTAAAATTTTAAAGCCTGAACATCTAAACCTTCTTTTAGTGATCACTGTGACCCCCTAATAGTCACATTTGTAATATAATAGTTACTTGGATAATCATGTTTTTAAGAGAGTTCTGGAAATCTTTAGCTTATAGAAGGGATATGACTTTGCCATAGTCATTGCTTGTGTTGCATAGTGAGTATGTGAGGGCATCAAAATAGAGGTGTCATACTTTTGGGTAGGGGCATGTTTGTTTTGATGATCTCATAAATACACAGCATTTTCCAGAAATTGCTTACTGAACATTTAACATAAATGAATGTAATTGAGAAAGTACAGACTAAATTAGTGTCCCAAAAAAGTATCAAAACAGCGGGTCTCAGTTGACACAGTGAACAGTCTTTCCAGTGACTGTATTTATGTTGGAGAAAAACTAGAACACTTGAAAAAAAAAAGAAGTTAAATTTAACTGTCAATTTCACAGCCACCAAAACTCAGGGACCACTGATTTTAGGTTTATCTGGAAACAAAACAATTTTGAGTTTGTCAAAGTTTGTGAGATTTTTTAAAACTAAATCTTGAAAATAGGTTTGTGCAATATGATTATATATTAGATTGACAAAATAAAAAGTCTATTGTTTCATATTATGCTCTATCTTTTTTTTTGTGGTGTTGCAAAATACATAGTTTATGCTAATACTTTTTCACCATTTGGATAAGCGCAATATGAGAGTACAATGTTTACATTTAGCATTTTATTTAGCAGTATTTTATGTAGGGTCAGTAATCATTATTTATTAAATGTGATTTATTTTCAAGTCCACATGAACCAGAAGTTATACTTTTATTACAGTATGTTGATGTACTTCCAACTGAAATGGAATATTGAGTAGGGGCGGAGCTTTCTTTTGTGCATCATTCTTTCATAGCGAACTAACGGTAAAGGGGGTCGCACATCGGATGCGCCGATCGGCGACGCGCCATGCATTTTATTCTAAACATGGGTTTAGAACGTGGTTGGGAATTCTAAACATAGGTTTCTATCAGGGTACGCACACCGGCGCCGCAAGTCGGCAGCTGTCCGCGGCGCCCAGCCACGACTCAGGACACGGTTCATATTTCTGCCGCGCCACAGAGCGCCATCTGAATAGTTTCATTTTAAATAACATGCGAATGTGCGCATCTGGTGTGCGATACTTCCAACTGTCATGTGCGCATCGTGTCGTGCGCATCCGGTGTGTGACCCGCTTAAGAGGAGAGTGGTTTAGTTTATTGATATACAGTTGCTATGGAAGCCCTCAAATTGACATCAACAGAAGAACCGCCATTCCAAACGTGGAAGCAGATAAGACACAAAGTCTGTTTGATTGTAGATTACCAAAAACACAACAAAATTTCAGTGATTAACTTGCAGGGATTAATTTTTCACTTTAAGAATAACAAAGTGAGCTAGCAAAATAAACATAGTAGATTTTGATTTCACGAACTTTAATATTTATTTTATATATGTCTACATTCTTAATGATATGAGATGTTTGTCATGCCGCCCGTCCCTACTTCCAAAAGATACTCCTTTATTACGAATATGTAAAAGAGTGCCCCTCCCCCCAGCTATTTTCAGAATGCTAAACGGTGATCTTTCACTCTTAGGTCACTATTTGAGAGTATACATTCGTCCTTGCTCTGTCCTGATGACCTAGACTGTCTTGTCATATGGTGGTGACAGGGCGGCAGTGGCCCACAGAGGGACTTTTGTGGAGCTGTCACTGAAGAATGCAACCTCGTTCACTGCTAAGTTGACCAATGCTACCTAGAATTACTGTGCACATGTGCTCTCTGCTGTAAAACGTCAAGCTCTCAAGAACAGACCAAACCCTGGGGAACACTAAAGGTGTATTACATTAATATACAGCTCTGCACTTCATCCCTGAAGTGGAAAAACAGCATAGTCCTGGTTGAGGGAGTATTTTTAGAGGTGTAACAGTACACAAAAAAAACATGTTGTGGTATGCGACTCAGATTTGAAGTTACAATTTTTGGTACAGCAGGGGAAAAAACAAACGATGACTGCATTCCCATTCTAATCTGCTTCATTCATTGAAATCTGCTATATTAAACTTAGACTTACTTGGATAATCAAGTGCAAAATATGTGTAACATTTACAGCTAGGTATACAAACCATAAGATGTAATTTATGTCTCAAATAAAAACCAGAAGCTCTAACAAAATAACAGGTACAGATAAAAATAGAATACTGAATACTTCATTATTTTTCAACATGCAAGTATATTGATTTATACAATGGGGCTGTTGAATGCTTGATTCTGATCAGATGATGAACATTCTAAGGTGTACAATTATTTTCAGATAAAGGTAAAGGAAAATAAGTTCCAGACAGTTCAAGACAGCATTAAGCCACCATAGACCATTCATACGCATGCGACCATCAATGTGTTCCAAAGTTCAAGCTTGGTGAAGTCTAACCTGGGAATTCACATCACGTGATTCCGTTAGACCAATAGAAGACCAAAATGCAAATTTTTTCTGCTTCATCATCTTGTTTTATTCCACCCAATTTTGCAGCACCATACAACAAAATTTTGCATGCTCAAACTCTGTTCCCAGGCTTTAATGTTCCATATCATTATGCTGAATTATATCAGTTATTCTTCAGCCTACAACAATCAAAAATCTAATTAAAACGAATCAAAAGGCTTTGGATGAAAACTAATCCTACACACAGGAGTGGTTTGAAGACAGAAAGTCTGACAAATGCCTTGAAATGCAGATCTGAACAATATTTTTAGGTGTGGTAACTAGCATAAGCAGAATGATTGACTTTGGTTCATTAAATTATAAAAAAGTAATACTCAACTTCATGGATACATCAGTACCTTGAGTGGGAATTGTTTACTAAAAACTAGGTCACACTTTATAATAAAGTTTCATTAGTTAATGTTAGTTGATGTATTAACTAACATGAATTAATTACAAACAATACTTGTACATTATTTATTAATCATAGATCAGCATTTACTAATGCCTTATTAAAATCCAAATTCATGCTTCTTAACCACCGTGAGTTAACATGAACAAACAATGAACAACTGTATTTTGATTAACTAATGTTAACTAACATGAACAAATACTGTAATAAATGTATTGTTCATTGTTTGTTCATGTTAGTAAATCCATTAACTAACATTAACTAATGCAACCTTATTGTAAAGTGTTACCAATAACTACAATAGCGGAGTAAATAATTCCTTCCAAATTCAAGAAAAGGACAATTTTACGCTTGAATACTTGCTATAAAAAGGATGTGACAACTATAAGAACTATACCAGCAAACAGTTAATCTCATTACTAACGCAGATTTACTAAAACCTAAGAAATATTTCGTTCTGATTTGACAAAACTTGAGAAAACCCAATGCAGGGCTCAGAAGGGGAAGCACATTCCACTGATCAGTGAGAATCATTCCAGTCTGGGATCACTGCTTATCTCTGGTTATTCTCGGATCAGTAAGACAGAGCAGGATCCTGCTGCTCGCTCCAGTTCAGAGGACAAAGGCTCCGTTGGCTGCCTGCCGGATGTGAACTCAGGGTGCGTGGTGAACACGCTCAGATGGACACAGGGGCTTGGTTACAAACAGCATCAGTGAGGGAGAGGGGCCTCTGATACGCACAGGCCTGCCAATGTCTATTATACTCACACACTATACTATAAACCTCCACCTCAGTGTAAGTCGAAGATGCAGTTCATGCTTGGTTTCAACATTTATTTTGGGTGAGCTGGAGAAAGGAGAACCAAATTTTAGGTAAAAACGAACCATATACACTCAAAAGATAATTTTAAACTACTTATTTAAAATGATCTGAATCAACACGCACATCTTGAGTTTTTTTGGGAACAACTTAAATGTTTTATGTTCTATCCACTTAAATTTGCAACAATAATTAAGGTAGCTTAATCGATTTGTGTTGGGAAAAAAGTAATTGTGTGGAACCCAGCATTTTTTACAGTGTATAAAATGTGAGATAAAACACTTTCACGACAATCTCAGGTAGCCAAGAACATGTGACCACGGAATTTGTAGTGCAAACAGTAATCCACCTTGAAGTGTCCTAGAAAACAGTAGGACAGCCTGCTCACCTGTCAATCATTCACTATGGTAAAACATGGGTTAAAAACATTGTTGGTTGTGTTCTTTTAAATTTAATTTAAATGTATTTTTAAAAAGTCTTAAATTATCTTAGAAAATAATGAATGGAAATAAAAATAATGATTACAAAGTGTAATATTATTATTGAAAATCATTAATGGAAGATCGAACAACTGGATTACTTTGAAAACCAGCTTTAACATTCACTTTCCTGGTTGTTCAAACTAATTATTTAAAATGAGCTGAATCAACACAATTTTTTTGGTGACAACTTAATTGCTTTATGTTCCATCCAATTAAATTTGTAAAAACAGTTAAGTAAATTTAATCGATTTGTGTTGGGACAACATAAAGGAATTGTGTGGAACCCAACATTTTTACAGTGGTCATAAGTATTTAAAAATAATTAATAATTAACTTGATAATGTATACATTCCACAAAGAAAACCACTTAATAAAAAAGACACACTCTATTTCTATTATATTAACATCTTTATGTTTTTTGTTTTGGTTTTTTGTTTTGTTTTTTAAGAATAAAATGAGTTTTGGAAGAACACACTTCATATCAATTTTGAAAATAGTATTTCAAATGATCTCGTTTAAAAAGAGAGCAAACTTAAATCTTTAAGCATTCAGGATTTAGGGTTATAAATGTATTAGAACTACTGTATAAATAAAATTTAGCACCATAAAAACACCAGAAAAAAGGTGACTGAACTTAAACCGTTTTACTGCATCACAATATCTCAAACACACTACAACATGTTATGACTGACAAAAATAAATGATAAACCCCATAGAAATCCTTAAATGAAATGTCACCGCAATATTTTAGAATAAATTTTTTTCTCACTACAGAATTAAATGACATACAATTAAAGCATGATGTGTGCAGTAAGGAAGCATGTCTAGACAGCCAATGTCACTAAATATGCAGCAATACTATGTTTAAAAAAATATACATCAAACCTTTTTGATCTGGTTGAATATTTGTACATGTAATAAGCAGTGAAACATTTGGCTACAAACATAAGAAAAACAACTTGTGGGAAAAACTGTACCTCAACTGCTGTTAGTTATTTGTATAATACCATAGTTTCAGTCAGGTTAACATCCGCATGTTTACGGGAAATGGGTGAGCTAAAATTACTCTCACTTTGCATTCGCTTTAAATTCTCTGCCAACAAACAAGCACTGCGAACGTAACAGAAATGCTTTTGAATCAGCAGTCTGGAAATGTCATTGGAGTGGATTGTGTCAGACTAAACATCGTGACAACATTGCAAGGCTAAAGTTTGCCAAATCAAAGCACTTGGAACTCACAAACAAATTTTACCTCACGCAAAAATGCATTTGTGCACAAACTGGTAAACTCGCACTAAAGAAAACATGATCCACAAAGTTTAACAGCGAAGACGGTAAACACCCCAGGCAACCAAAGATATATTTGCTGTCAAATCATTGCTTACATTCCTTTGCAACTCCTCTCTAAATGATGACATTTCCATGGAGAAAGCTGCCAGGGTTAATTCAAATTACAAAAAACGCCAACGCTACCTCCTTTTTCCAAATCCAGCTAAATACAGGAATACGGTGCTTGGTTTTGGCATGGTCCACAATGGTTCATGAATTGAAGACACTGTAAACAAACAAACCCACCTAATCCACTTTGAGAAATCCAAACAGAGATGAAAATCAGATGAAAGATTTGGCAAATCCTCACTCAAACACAGCTGAAGGCCTGATTCCGGTTTGTGGTGTAGGAAACGCACTCATTGAAGTATGTAAATCAAGACATAACACTGAAATTAACAGATTTTAACCACAAGGACATTATCAGGTTGAAATCGACACAAAAACTGAATAATGCAAAGCTGTCTTTTTTTACTCAAGGTAAACAAAACTGAATTTAATAATTAGCATGCATTCAGCCACCATTTGTAGTTATACTGTAAAAAGTGATTAGATGACTTTACTTAAAAAAAGAAAGTAAACTTGTTGCCTTACTCTTTCAAAATAACTAATCGCTTTTTACAGTGTATGCAGTTTATTACAATTACCCTTTAAAATCAACAGTAATTCTTGTGTCTTTGACTGGGTCTTTCAAAAAAGAAAAAAAGAAAAATCAAGGGTCATCTATAACAACAGCCAATCAATAAACAATTCTCTATTGCTAATGTAGATGTCCACATTTGTGAACAATATAAGCTTCTAAATATTGGTACACAAACCTAGCAAAAACTACAAATAAAACTATCAGGCCAGAGACTGACCATTAAGACCTTGCTTGCCAGTTTTTTTTTACTGTCGGTCAGTGTTCTGCAAACTTGCAAGGATATTGTATTATGACTAATATTGTATTGGCAATGACAGAGTGATATATTGTTTATAAGTACAATCAATAAAGGAATATATAGCAGTTATCCAGTAACACTGTCAGATGCTGAAACTGCAGTTTGAGATTTTCACCAACATAACTTTTGTGCACAAATTGCAAATTCATTTCTTTTTTTTTTTTTTAAACAAACTTGTCTCACAAAATTATGGAAAACGACGATGAAATATAAAAGCCAACAACAATTAAAAATCCAATATCAGCTTAATTAAAAAAAAAACAAGCTAATTGGAACAACTTGCTTCAGCATATATATTTGCGAAAATGGAGCAGAGTCTAAATCCAGTTTTGTGAATCTGAAAAATTTTACTTAAAATAAGCTTATAAATATAAGCTTTCATTTCTTTTGTGGAACCGAGTTTCACCTGATTCAAACTTGAATTCCATACAACACTATACAAGTGAGCTACAGAGCAAACTAACCATGGCAGAAAAGTTGTCCTTATGGAGATAGATAGGTGAAGCCAAAAAAATTTGTCCCTGAAAATATTATTATTGTGAAAAAGAACACAGGTAGTGGGCGTCATACTGCTAAGCAGCGTTCATTTCATACTGCCAATCAGCGTTAATTTTTTCTTGAAACTGCAGTCAAATTTTTTTAAGGACGTTTTTCGGTTTCGCAAACATGTAGGCTGAAGCACATATTTCCAATGAAAAGGAGTTGAAAAAGACAGTTAATATGGTGCAGAAATATTCTAATTGCCATGGTACTGATCTGTTGTCAATAGAAAACTACAGACTTTCACAATTATTGTGAAATATTTAAAATAACTTTTTCATTTAAAAAAAAAAGTTATTTCAGTAAGAAAAACAAAGCTGAAACATCAGAAGCAAGGTATAAAATGCATTAAAATCTATAACAGCTCTATTTGACTACAAGATTTCAAAATCATTTAATGCTATGATTCCATACAGAATTATTTGCATCAGCCTCACAAAAAAAGGCTATTCCACAGCTTTCACTAACCGTCCATTAAAAAACCCCATAAAGCCTTTCAACAGAGTGAACATGCATGTAGAGCCATTACTATAAGTGCCTCCATCCAAACACCTGCATTCCCACAGTGCTCTGCTGCTGCAAACTGTTCATTACACACAGTCTTCCTTTCAGCAGACACCAGAGACCTAAAGCGCTGTCCCCAAGACTTCTGTAAAAGAGACGCTGGCACTGGACCAGTTCACACACACACACACACGCACACACACACACACAATCACGAGTGCCAAGCCGACCGCTGGCGGGCACGATTTGAGAAGTGCACATGCATACATTGAGCACAACCATATTCTCTTTCTCTCCCACAGCCTCTGCTCTCTCTCAGGCACAGGCACCTAGTAAATCAGCCAGTAAATTGGTCCCCACTGTTAAAACCATCACAAGACGAGGGCAGTTTATCTGAGACCACACTGAAACATCTCTATGAAGTCTCAAGGGAGCATGAATCAATAAACAGAAGAATTACTACTAGTAAATAGTCCGCACACACACACTAATCAAGTCCACACACACACACACACACAAACACGAAGCAGCAACTGCGGCGCTGAGGCCAATAAAAATTCTTTTTTGATATCCTTTTGGTGTTTACATATCATAGAGGGGAAATGTAGTGTCGTGCCTAACACCCAAGTTCATGTGCCGTGCAAACGCAGGTGTTGCGTTACCAGTCGGTCGGGGCAGATAAAATAACTGACCTTGGCAAACGGCAGCCCAAGCTCGAGACATTCATAGCAAAACACAGCTGCTGCTTGTTGCTCTTGCAGCTTTCCTCCGTCTCCTATCGCACATTCAAAGCGGGAAGGCTCCTTTATGTTGGCCAATTAGTGGACTCGGAGTCGAGGTTCTTTTTATCTTTCAAAGTACACACTGCGAGAGCGATGGATTCAAAGTTCAGAGACTTATCTTAGGTCACTTCCTGCTTCATCTTGGGTGGCGAGAGACAGTGGCAGTCTTTGAAATCAAGTAAATGAGGGTAGAATTACCTGTGCTCTAATGATAGAAGTACCAAAAATATGAACAACCTTTGCATTATAGACTAGTTTATTAGTATCACAACTTTTTAAAAGAAGAATCTGAAAAAGAAATTTTAAGACATTCAAATTATGGTTGATAGTGGTAAGATGATAATTATTTTTTAGATTGTTATGACAAATAGTGAATACAGAAATTAAAATATGGTTATATTTGTTGTTAGAATTTTTATCAACACTTATTGCCACATAATAACAATAACAATAGTAATAATAACAATAATAATAATAATAATAATTATTATTATTATTAAATATTATTATATGTGGCAATAAGTATTGATAAAAACAATTAGCAAAAAACTGATTATTTTGATGAATGTTAATCAAAGCAGATAATATTAAAAACAACAACAACAACATCAATAATAAATTATTATCATCATTATCATCCTCAACAATAAATATATCAGTAAAATAATAGCAAAAATAAAAAAAACATTAAAACAACCACAATATTTAAAAATAATAGTAATAAAAAAATTGGACTGAATTATCATGTATCCCAGTTTTATTTATTACAACAAATACAAATAAATGAATAAAACCTTAAATCAAAACCAATTAATAAAACAAATGGGCAAGCACAAAAAGCAGAAACAGATGCAGGTCCAACCATTTTCTTCATCTCATGGTTAAAGGAAATGTGCCCAACAGTACCACAAAGAGGAATTCCCACCTGCCCTCTTATCTCAAAGGTTATCGGATAAAGGGGTTTGGATGGGATGCAAACTACTGACCTCTATATTTATGGGCGCTCTTTAATCTCTAAATCAGGGAGTGACTCCCCTGACCAAACACAGTGGGCGCTCTCATCTTCCCTTCCTTAATCTCCAAATGCATCAATCTTCAATCTCTTCCCTCGGTCATGAAGAATACAAATTTTTCTACTGATTTACTATAGCATTTATTAGGAGTGTCAAAATTAATTGTTTCTTCAGTGCACCGCGATGCAGACGCGGACAATTCGGTATTGATTCAGTAATAGATCATAACTGGTTATTACATACTGACGTCATTTATCTCATAAGCGCCATGTCGCAGTAGCTTACTATGGCGAGAGAGGTGACCGCGAGTAATTAAAAAACTGCAACTACTTAAAAACACTGAAACTCTGCACAATTCACTGCGTGAGTGTTTGCTGGACAGTCTTTCACTGACACTAAAGTTACAGCAGGTTACAGCCTCTATTTCATTGCGATTAAGAAAATGAAAGTAAACTCCATTTCTCTCTCTCTCACTGTTGCCCTTTGACCTGCTGGCGTGATGTTTCCTCTCCTCTCGGCTGTCTCCTCTCAGCGATACTTGTGGATCTAAACACGAGCGGGTGTCTGCAGAGCGAGTTTTTTCCACCGCGTCTATCATGGATATCACGTTTATCAATGTCACTCATCGGAGAACAGCGCCAGAGCATTAGAGCCAATCGCAGCCCTTTCTGTTGAAAGTGTGACCAATCATAGGGGTGTAAGAACTCGCTCGACAGGGCTCATAAAGCGAGCGGGATATTTACATTTGTTTATTTGCTATAAATTCTCATGTTGTTCTATGCATGCACTTGACTGTTTGTTTTAAAGGACAAAATGTATTACAAATAATATATAAAAATAAATATATTTATACATTTTTCTCATGCTGTGAAGTAAAATATCAAATTGTGTATGGAAAGCATAGTCAATGCACCGTGACGCACCGAGATATCGAATTGAACCGAATCGATGGCATGATAATCGTAACCGAACCGGGAGACCAGTGTAGGTTCACACCTCTAGCATTTATAAAGTTGCTTCCTGGAGCTGATAGAACAAGGTCTGGTAATCAGCAAATTCTTCTATGGAGAATACGAAGTAAGAGAATCTAGAGTGTCTGTTATATTTATGAGCACTTCGATATTGTGAGCAGCTTACACAATAAGGATAGAGGGATATTAATAGCAGGTTAGAATGGAATGAAAGAGTTGAGGATTAATGAAGCGGAGGTCATTCAGTCATTGATTCACTCACAGTGAATGGGTTTGGCTGTATAGACAATGTGTTTCTCCTAACCCTGTCATTTCAGAGCTGTTCAGACTCTCATCTACTACTCCCACACTCAAAAATTCCTGCCTCAGACACCACAATGGCCTATCAATCCAACTCAGTACACTATACACGAGTCGCTGGAAACTCTGGAAAGAAATCAGTTCAAATGTGCATACTCAAAAAATAAAAAAATTTAAATCAATAACGATCAGAGAGAACTTCTGTAGGGTTACATCAACATCCTTTAAAGTGAAGATAAAAGCTGTAGGAAAGCTAAACAAACTCCAAGTCAATGGAGTCCCAAAGAAAAGCATTAATGCAGTCATTAATACAGGCTTTTTAAGAATAATTTTTTTTGTTGTACTCAAATATAGCTGAAGAAGTCTGAGCATCAACATCAAAAATCACAAAGCACATATAGATCAGACTGGACTTAAAGTTCTTTCACCTGTCTCTTTGGTGAACTTTCCAGATTGCTGTTTGGTCATATTTCCATGAGGTTGTTTGTATGGGCTTTTCCGATCTTTATGTAATATTGCAAAATACACTTGCATTGTTTACATATGAAAACAAAAGACAACAAAAAAACACAAAAGTTGCAGCTTTAGTTTCTGTTCTGAGAGCCACAAATATGCCTAAAGTCCATAGTGTTTAGAAATCAGGTCAGTTCCAATTGGTCTTTTGTGGCTGTTCAAACCCAACTGACCACATAAGCATTTATGGTATGAAAGCAATCTAATAGAATGCGTTTTCAAACACCTTGGTTGAAAGTGAAAAGCTCAAAACATTTCAGAGTCCATTAACTAAAGATGCATTGAAATAGAGGCAAAAAAGGTCAATATTTTCAGATCTGTCAAGTGCTAATACCTTCGGCCTTTACTGTATTAAATATAATTCATACATTTATTTTCTTTATTCAAGATCAATTAAATCCATATTTATTTCTATAGTGTTTTTACAATGTAGATTGTGTCAAAGCAGTTTAACATAGATAGGGTTGTCACAATACTGGAATTCGGTACCAATCGGTACTGAAATTTTAAAAACGCCCATTTGCCGTGAGCATTCTTAAATAGCGCAGATTTCCATTGTGTTCACGTGCTCAACGGAAATGACTGTGATTGGCCGTGAAGGTCATCGATTCACCGAATTCACTGCTGTTTACTGTGGTTACATGCAGTAAACAGCGGTGAATTCGGTGGAATCCGAAAACACTGAAGAAAAGGTCCAACTCCAAGTCTTTGCAGCAATAGAATATAACAGTTTTTTTTTTACATTATTTTATAAAGTATAGTCCTATAAAGTTTATTATCAGAGCATGCATCTGAGCAGATCATTGAATGGGTTGAGAGGTGTCATTTTACCAGTGCTTCCATTACTGGACAATAGCGCTACTGCAAGCAGTGAGAACAATTATACTTACTTATTTACTCCCAGGGCCATGTATATCGAAGTTGATATTTAGCCGCACCATATTGGTGTTTTGTAACATCTAGTTTTTATGAGATGGGTTGTTAGCCCAACGCTTAACCCCCCAGCCTGGAGGACCAGGACATACACACAAACACTAAGGCCAATTTAGATCAGCCAATTCACCTACAGCACATGTCTTTGGACTGTGGGGGAAACCGGAGCACCCGGAGGAAACCCACGCGAACATGGGGAGAACATGCAAACTCCACACAGAAATGCCAACTGACCCAGCCAGGGCTCGAACCAGCGACCTTCTTGCTGTGAGGTGACAGCGCTACCCACTGCACCATTATTTCACCCGAGATCAATTCTACTACATAAAAATACATAAAAATCATGTTGATGCATTATTTGAGTGGACTTTGCTTTTCTGGTGAGCATGTGCGGTACATGTATAGTATGCAGGTACATGAGGGCAATATCAGACTACTTTGAACTTTTACCACAGCATGCATGAAAGCTAGTCCACAGTGCATTCTACTTGTGCTTTGGTTGACACAGCAACAAACTGCGCTGAACACTGCTGGGTAGGGCAGCGTAACCAAAAATGCCATTATCGGCCGAAAATTTGGTGCATCCCTACCATTTACACCTATATTTAGTTCTGACCACATGTAATCGGATCATGAAAAACAACTTATTTGCAGATGTAAAAAGTTTTGCTCACATTTCATTGAATGGAAAGGAGCATTCAGGAAAGAGAAAAACAAGTGTGGAGACTTCATGCAGGTGAATAAATGAAAAACTGCTTTAAATTGCTCATCTATTGCATCATTCCACGGCCAAAAACCTAATCCTTAATTGACATGCAACTCTTCAATCCATAAAGTTTCTTTTATTCTCTTTACTCAAAGACAAACCACAACATGAGGCTTATCAGTATGACCCTGGAAAGAGGGGGGGCAGTCTGTGTGAAAATAAGCAGAAATGAAAAACTGTCTGCTGCAAATGAAGTTATGGCTCTTCTCATTTCACGAAGAATGAGAGGGGGAAGGAGATCGCTCTCAAAAAACATAAAGGTTGAAGAGAGAACAAGCACCAAGCCAGTCTGCATAGTCACCCAACAAACACCAACACAGTCACACTTCTGAGAGCGCTGTGGGGCCCCTGATCTCCCTTCCCCCTTGGGACAGGGTAGGGTGTGTGAAGACCTCCCTATTGAAGGCTCTGTGATAAGGGCCGATGTCCCATCCCATGTCGACCCTGCAGGAACTTACTGAAAGGACCTTTTGAGGGCCGCACAAAGGCCAGTTCCCATGAAGCTTCTATTCTTCCCTACGTGTGTGTGAGAGAAAGAGCCCAAACTGATTAAATAAGGCCGGTTAATTACAGCTCCTGGTTAATAAAGGCACTACAGAAGGCAGGCTCTTCTCCAGGAGAAAGGGTGGGGGGTTTGCCTCTGGGAGATTGTGAATGAAAGACCTCTCAAAAGCTTCCACACAGCAGATTTTCTAACTAGGTCGTTCAATAACAGGCGCATCCTAGCCGTGCAATGAGAAGCCCTCTTGGTGAAGTTTCAAGTGAATGAAAAGTACACCACAATGGCTTTGCCGAGGTTTACTTTACCATGGTGATACTCGGCGAAAGAACCGCCCGGGTGGCCTTTTTTCCCCCTTAAGCAAAAGACCAATTAAAGCATACAAATGTTTTGCTGTGTTAGACGGAGAGGAACGCTCCCTTTAGATTGTTACCTTGAGTTTGGGAGTGGTTTCAATGGGATGCCGAAAATTTGCCAGAAGACAAAAGCAAAGGGACAATACAATAAAATGTAGAGCAGAAAGGATATGGGAAAGTACAGAACAGCAAGTGTACGGGGAAACCAAAAACAGTAACTCTACTGCAGCCGTCATCACTAATTGAAATCAAACAGCTGGAGGTGAAGAATAAGAAATGCTTTCATTTCTTGCTAAAGAACTGAACTGCTAAAGCTGGGCAAAATGTTTCAGCACTCTGTGAAGCAACTGACTATGAATTTTTGTCTTTGAATATGAGAAATTAACAATGAACTAAACACACAAGCAAATCACATCAAATTTTGTTTGTTGTTGCATATTTGATTAGTACTGGGTGATTAATCGAAGATGCTTTTCATGCACATTTTGTCAGTAATGCAAAGATAATCTTTCTGCGGTAATGAAGTACAAAGTGAAGTACAACTTGGTCTTGCTGCTACTTCTGAAAGCACATGAAAAATTACATGGTTTTACTTCAAAACTCACTTCATAACTTTAGTTGTTTGAAATAAATCCTTCCGTAGTAGTGCGTTTATTGGTCATGTAGAATCAATGAAAGCATTTAAATGTTCTGTTTAATTAACCAAACACTACAGGAATTTCCTAGATTTCGTCCTCATTACGTATTTGGAGCTTCCGTCCTAGGGCACCCTGCCATTTGAAGGTTTACTACTGATCACTGAACTGTGCTTCCCTGACAAGATGTGCATGACGATTTCATTTTGATGCATTACCCAGCCCTACATTTGATGAATTATACCTCAACATCTGTCAAATAAAAGAATTCTTTTATTTCATGACAATAAGACAAATTTGTCTACATTTCACAACAATTTAACCAAAACTTCAACTATAAACAACAAAAAATATTACAAAAATAAAGATTTTTCTTTACTTGTTTATATATTGGTAAAGGATATCAGCTTCAGACTATCTTAAATTTGATGTTATACAAGAGTTCAAGAAAATAGAAGTTAGAGAAAGTTCAGCCAAAAGTGAAAATTTACTCACCATTTACTCACTATCATATGGTACAAAATCTGTTTAAGTTTTCTTTTTTTAACCCAAAACAAGATATTTTAAAGAATGTTGTAAACTGGTAACCATTTACATCCATAATACGAAACAAATTACTGAGGAAGTCTATGGCTACTGGTTTCCAACAATATTCAAATATCTTCTTTAGTGGTTAACTGAAAAAGATACTCAAGCAATGTTTGAACAAGCGAAAAGTTTGTTAATGATGACAATGTTCATTTTGGGGTGAATTATCTTTTTTAATACAGTTAAATTTGTGTGCCTTAGAAAAACACTGCAGTGTTACATACATGAATGAATCTGCTTTTGAACAAATCATTTGATGTGATTCAATTATGCATTCATAAATAATCCATTCAAAAAGAGTCACTTGCTTACCCAGCCTTAACCAGCCAAAGAAACACCACAAAATCACACTGAGAAAAACATTGCCTAATTATTGTTAGAAAAAGAAAACAAGACACATGCATAGTGCATGAATATTGCTTTCATGAAATTAAACAAATTACATCACTGCACCATGATTATGTTTGTAACGATTGAATTAATGAAAGAAATCTCTTCAAATAAAAAACAAGGCTTTGGCAACCACTGCATTTTAATCATGAACCAAACAAAGATGCAGCATACATTTAAATATTTTATATATTCATTGTAAATTATACATCTAAATTAGACAATTTCGAAATTTAATATTTGAAACATTATTTCGTAAAAATATTTGTTACTACACAAAACATATCTAAACAAAAAAGCAGATAAGCTTCACAGGTGGTGCTTATGAACAATGTTTTCTGGGTTACTGTTGTAAACAAAGAAGTGCTGCCCTTATGAAAATTTGGCTGCGACTGTTTGACAATTGCTTAAAGGGGGTCGCACACCGGATATCAGATGGCGCTCTGTGGCGCGGCAGAAATATGAACAGTGCCATGCATTTTAGAACTGTGAACATAGCCTAGATTTCTATCAGGGTACACACACCGGCGCTGCAAGTCGGCGGCTTTTCGCGGCGCCCAGCTATGAGTCAGGACCCTGTTCATATTTCTGCCGTGCCACAGAGCGCCATCTGAATAGTTTCGTTTTAAATACAATCTGAATGTGCATGTCCGGTGTGTGATAGTGATGCGCGGGTCGTCTCATAACCCACGGAAGAAATTGTCACTTTATTTAATTCTCTATAGCCTATATTAATATTTGGTAATATCTATTTTCATATTATTTTAAACTGGAACTGACTCTCGCAAAATATGCTTTTGTCCTTAATGAAAACAGTTTAATATAGGCTACTCTTTGATTTTTTTATCATAATTATTCGATTGTGAATATTTCACTTTTATTTAATCTATATTATCATTTTATTTAACAAACCAGTTTGTGTTTTGGCTGCGGAGGCATATCAGACCTTGTCATGAAGCACTTACTTCACCTTAAATTGTATTCATTTTTCTTGTTTATATTTGTAGATAACTGGCCAACAAAAAATAATTTAAAAATTATTATTATTATTATTATTATTACAAATTATACCAAACGAAATCTGTTCCAAAAATATTATTTTTTCAACAAAAATCGGCTATATGAAGTGTTACATGCTACACAGCTGTGCGGGTGGATGATTTGTTTCGCTTCATGGAAAATAAGGATTTAATTAATGCTCCACTGTAATTGTTGTATCACAAACCTCTGTCATATATTTGCTAAATTAATACAAGTCATTATTTTAAAGATTATGCCTTGAGCATCTGATTTTTCCTCGGTTTTGGGGTGCTTTCATTTTAATCGTACTCGCAGCGAGTTCAGGTGAGGGAGTGTTTTCATATGTAAAACTGGCCGCGGTTTAGTTTTGTCATTAATGTCAAATTTTCAGAGAAATAGCAGGTTTGCTGAAAATCTGGGTATTTTACTGGCGATTAAGGACAAAACACAATTGCTTTTCGGTTCCTCTTATCTGAATGGATGTTGTAAGCACGCTGGTAATAACTACGTTATGTTACCCTATTACCGAAAACAAAACCTCGAGGCTCATGATAAAAGCCAACAGCACATAGTGTGCATGGTGACTAAAAGGGCTGACGAGAACCCTTCATCTGCTCCACTGAACTTGATTGCGAGACATATGAATGAAGAAAATTATAAGCACATCAAGAAACTCATCAACACAGCAATATATCAATTTATATTGATATATATTGATATATATATATAAAATTTAGTTACATCACAATTGTAATTGTTTAGATTGTCAGTTGTATTTAAAGAAAAGTTATTTTGAATAAAAAGTGTATGTATACAGTTATGTTTGGCTTTTGACACATAATTTAAAATATGTGGCTAAGAAATAGCTATTAACTTCTTTTTTTTGGTGGGGTCAGTGAAAATTTTGGCAGGGCAAGTAAAAATCTGAACCACTGGCCCGATTGGGCCAGTAGAAAAAGTTCTAATGTTGAACCCTGTGAACACTATTTTAGTATCGCTAAGAAGCAAACTGAACAGAAAAAACATGTTAACTTTTCTAAAGGCAGTTAGTTCTCCTTAGGGATTCACCTAGAGAACTCATACTTCAAAATACCTAACCATGATACAAAAAGTTGAGCCATCAAAATAATCTTCAGCCAGTTTTACAGAAAACTAATTACATGCAGTCCACAGAAGCTAATGGCAGGTCACGGTTCTTCTGATCAAAACCAGTGGCTGTTCTTCTCAGACGAGCATGTGCATTTAAGCAGAGAGCAGCTCCAAAGGTCATAGTCGCAGCGGACTGGACAGTCAACACACCAAATACTCTAGAGCTAATTAAGCATAACCACACGGGAAAGCTCAACAACAACCTACTGTTACACACTCATCCACTGTAACTGAATTAGATCACAGGAACTTGTAGATGTGTGACTAGTCCGGGAGCAAGAGGGGGAAGACTATCAGACTGGATGTCTTTGAAGGGGCCCAGCGGCCGTGAGCTGATGGATGGACTGTCGTTAACTGGATGGGTCATTTGGAATGGCTCTGTCTCAATGGGCTATTTCATCAGAGATCATCCCACCCAGACACTATGAAAAGTCCTTCAAACCATGGACTAAATTCTATTGATGATTCCAGCACAAAGACTGATTCCTAGACTAGTCTGTGAATGGGAAATTTAAAAAATCTAAAGATTCGAAATTCCATTCCAAACCTGTATGACTGACATTCCTTGGAACAAAAACAAGATATCAAATTACCTCAGTGTTGTTTTTAGGTATGCTTTATTGATTGCTTTTATTTTAGCAGATTTAGATTTTAAACAACGTATCCCTTGCACTGATAACTTTTTTCATTAAGAGGTATTTACACAAGACGCTTTCAATCAAAAGAGAAAAAACCCTTTATGCATTTTGGCTGCTTGTTTACATGACAAAAGCATTTTGATGGCCTGAAAATGCAAACATTTGAAAAGTGGTTTCAAAGCATACATTTTTGAAAACAATACAGTTTTTTCAGTGCAAGCTACAAAAACATGATTTAGTAAAAAAAACAGTGACGTCTTTATGTATTACATATTCATTTTGTAGAACTAATTTTGTAAAACAACAGTGGTAGATTTTGTGTGCAGACACATAATGGTTCTCTACAAAATAACATTGACAACTATTGGCCTGGTTTGCTTAATACAGTTTTTAGTCAATTTAGTCGATCTTTCAGCAAAACGTTTAAAAAACGCAAAGTAAGTTTAGCACAAAGTTTGTTGCATAAACATACCCTAAAACAGATTTTAGTTTTTTTTAAATCATCTTTTAAAATATTTTAAACAACATGCATTATAGTATACTAGTTTACTGCTACATCAACTGTTCACTGAAGATCGATTGGATCCATATAACATTTAAAATTATTATTACTGTTGTTGACTGATTTTTAGTAAAAGACAAGCAGAAATGTTTGTCCCAAAATTGTTAGCAGAATATAAGAAATACACGTTCAGACAAATTAACTATTAATTCACCAAATCGTACAAAAGTTAAGTAGTAAAGTCATGCTGCCTATACTGTCGCGACATCATTGTAAATGCAATATACACAAATATGTGACGAAAATCAACCCACAAGACAGAGGCAATAGATGCCAATGATGGAATGTTGTTCTTGAGCAGTAGCTGCTGCAGGTGTAGTGTCTTGTGTTGCAAACCCAATGACACTGGCAGTGAGGATTCTCCTAAACCAATATGTGATCAGCAATGTTTATACATTATGTTTTGGTACCAATATGAAATCTCACCTGAAGTGGTACAAAAAAAAATACCTGGTACTAGATACAGAATGCTATGCAAAACCGAGCCACACCACTCCATGCAGTAGAAAAGTTGTACAACTGACATTAGATTGTTATGATGAATTTATTATTTTTGCAATAAAAATCAAGAGGTCTTTTTTTGCATCATACTAACTTTTACTGCATAGACAATTTTTTTTTAATATGTTCTTTGTGTTCTGCAGAAGAAAAAAAGTTGTATATATATATTTGAAATGGCCCTATAAAGATTTTTGGTGAACAATCACTTTCAATTTCATTTGCATCTACAAGGTTTTTTTGCCCATAGCAACAAACAACCATTTTTCCACTATATCGCAAAGACTAACAGATCTAATACAATGATTATGTTCATTTACATGGGCGGGAAAAGAATCTAATATATAGCAAGTGCACAAGCCAAGTCAAGCATAATCAATCATCTAACGCATCTCGATTACATTTTATACACACCGATTCAGAATTACCATCATTATTCAATTAGGAGGCCTCCGTTCAAACAGCCTCAACTTAAACCACAGCCACCAGTCTGATGGACAAACACAGACAGCTCAGAGACACCCGAAGAGAAATACTGCAAATGAAAAAGCAAATATACCCAAGCTGAAATGTTAATTACAACACTCAGTACACTTAACAGGTGGCATTGAATAGCGAAGGATCAGTCTTAAATAAGAAACTGACGGCTTAATTAAAATTGTTTGTAATGATTATGTAAAAAAATTATTATTATTATTACAATTGTTAAGCGCTTAAATATGAATGATTGTCATAAACAAAATGAACAAGATATATCATCAACCATTATGATATAGGCCATGAATCAAAGCTAAGATGCAAGTCTAAAAGAGTTTGTAGATATATGGTGAGGTGAGATATGTTTTTACAGGCACAAGAATATTTAAACTGGAAGCAGATAGTCTAGTTTGTGGGAAATTGCTCTACCTAAGTACACGGCTCAATTCAAAAGCAGAAAAATTGATCTCAACAGCAGATATACGGTGGATGTTGCCAATTTGTGAATGTGCCTGCAAGAGTAATTCATTTATTTGATTTACAACCAATTATAAGTCCAAAGGGAGAAGAAAGAGAGAAGTGTGTGTGTGTGAGAGAGAGGGGGGGAAAGAGGGAGATTATTAACATCTGAGTGTGACAAAGAAAAAAAGGAGGAGCCAGAAGAGCAGTATAGTGTGGCACAGATGAAAGGCCATTTGGGTTTGGCCCCCTACTGCCCACCTCTGTGCGCGCTACCTCTGAAGTGCGCGCGTTTACACCAACACATCACAGCGCCTCAACACAATCTGCCATTTGCTGTGAAAACACACTTTTAATTGCATTCGTAAGTCATTTAGGTTGCCAAAGGAAGATGTTTAGGATTCATAAAATCCGTATGTCGGGCTTTGAAACTTAACGATAGAGGGTTTGCACATAATACACAAAATTAGTGTGATAGGTTTTTCGATTTTCACACACAGACACTGTTGTGGTATACTTCATCTGTCCAATTTGGATGGCGCCAAGTCATTGTATAGTAGTAACGTTACAGCTAATGGGTTGTCTTTAAGTCCTAAATTTGTGATAGGAAATTACACTATTTATTTATGTGCAAATATGACCACACACGCAATGACTGGAGGAGAAACTAACCTAGGCGACCACTGCAGATGTTTCCGATTAACACTGCGAAAGTAAACAACGAATCTTTCGAATGCAGCGTTTAAATCTGTGCATTCATATCACCGAAAGCCTTTAAATGAATGAACGCACGCAAGCATGACTGGAAACAGTCAATCAATAAATGTGCAATTGTGAGAGCTGTCATTACGTCAACATGTTTGTAAAAGTCCAAGTAACTCAGAAATAAATCACTTTTACAGTTTATGCACGATGCAGAGCGTCCTAAAGAAGCATGAAGCGAATTAAATAGACAACGTTATGCATAATAGCAGCTAACACATGACTTGCATCTGTCCTAAATTACCTGCACTTTACTTCACACTTCCACTCAACTTTTCCCAAATAAAAAGCCATTCACACTAACAAAAAAATATTAAATTACAATTTTTTAAAGTGCAATTAAAAGACACCAGCTGAAGTTTTTTTTTTAAAAAGTGTATTTTCCTACCTGCATGGTGAGAACGCCGAGCTCCTGAGTCGAAAGCTTCTTCATCTGCACTGCCAAAACTTGAGCCTCTTCCAGGATCGAAAACTCACTATCCGCGCCACAAAATCCACCACACGCAAACACCAACAGGGCGACTAGGCTCCACTTTGAGATCTCCATGTTATTCCAGTTTGGTCGGGGGTGTTTGCTCCACGCCGCGAAGGAGAATCGAGGTCCTGTCCGCGACCGACTCGCCATTATGGCTCGATGCGCTCCTCCTGCACGGGAATAGCGAAAAACTTCACCGATTACTTCCCAACTTTCCCGTTTCGCTGCTTCAGCTACCCCGGACTCCGGCAGGGTTAATAAGTTGCGTCAAGGCATAGTTTTAGGCACTCAAACGCGGGTAAACAGAACAGCATTAGTTTCTTGGATTGTTGGCGCTGGGTAAAGTGAGTGAGAGTGTGTGTGCGCGCGTGCGTGTGTGTGAGAGACGGAGCATCACAATGGGAGTGAAAAGCAGGAGGCGCGTCATCCAAACACCGTCATGGATTCCGAAGAGCAGCTGGATTTGGAGCTAATCCCGATGATGTTGAGACTGGCTTACTTGCTGTTTGGGGTCCCAGAGGCCCCTGTTTTGTTCGTTTGAAGTATTTTCAAAATTCAAAAGCACCTTTTGTGTCCGATTTAATTTTTTTAGCTGGTGTTATATAACTACATAACTGTGATTTTTTTTCTATTTGTACACTGAAAAAAAGGATTAATAGATTAATTGTTGCAAACAATTTATACAAGCTGAATTTAAACAAACACATTAAGTTGAACATTACCAAACTTGATTTGTTTGTTTAAATTCAGCCCATATAAATTGTCTACAACCACTTACCTTTAAAAAAAAAAATTGTAAATCCAATGAATCATTTTTTCAGTAGGCTAACTTAGAAGAAGAGTGTAAAACGATGTTTGTGTTTGAGTCTAAAATGTTATTTGTAAAACATCTAGGTTTTATTAAATTACATTAGATTTTTAATATTTATTTATTGAATATAATAAATTGTTGGGCTGCACGGTGGCGCAGTGGGTAGCACGTTCGCCTCACAGCAAGAAGGTCGCTGGTTCGAGCCTCGGCTGGGTCAGTTGGCATTTCTGTGTGGAGTTTGCATGTTCTCCCCGTGTTCGCGTGGGTTTCCTCCGGGTGCTCCGGTTTCCCCCACAAGTCCAAAGACATGCGGTATAGGTGAATTGGGTAAGCTAAATTGTCCGTTGTGTCTGTGTGTGAATGAGAGTGCATGGATGTTTCCCAGTGATGGGTTGCAGCTGGAAGGGCATTCGCTGCGTAAAACAAATGCTGGATAAATTGGCGGTTCATTCCGCTGTGGCAACCCCAGATTAATAAAGGGACTAAGCCGAAAAGAAAATGAATAAATGAATAAATTGTTATATTAGATTTTTCTAATCTTTTCTACTACTTTTCTATTTTTCTATTCTGAATTTATTCATTTAATCCCATATCTTAATTAATTTATCTTTATCAAAAGTTGAATCATTTTTTTTCATTATATAAAAGATTATTTCTTCCAATTGCTATTTATTTGATTGTTTCCTTTATCTTGTGTTTATCTAAAAATGTTTGATTAGTTATTTTAACCTTTTTGTTACTTATTTAACTCACTCACCCACTTTCCTTCACCTTATTATCTTCTTTATCAGGGGTTGCCACAGTGGAATGAACCACTTTGTTAATTGTTTAATGTTATACCATTTTTATGTTTTTCCCCCTTGAATCTCTGAACAAAGAGACACAATTTAAGTCATATATAAATTATATATTACTTTTGTATATTAATAGAAATTCCCCAAAATTAAAAATAAAAATAAACTGAATCACATTAAATCACATAACATCAAATCGTCATCAAACACAAAAGTAGCAAAAATGGCAAGAACCGTTAACATCCATAGAACCTTTTAAATTCACAAACGGTTCCCCATAGTAGTATTATTTAAAATGTCCTTCACAATGAAAAATGGTTCACATAACTTTTAACATTTCACTAAAACATTCTTTGAGGAACCTAAAAAAAACTGCTAAACGTTTTGAACCTTTGTTTTTAAGTGTTTACAAATATTCCGAATATGCATGCATTTTTGTCAAATTGACTGTCTCTGAATCTTGTTTAATATCCTGTTTAATATCTGATCGCTGGTGCAGTCTCAAGATAGCATGCTGAATTCACAGTTTTAGGACACTATGTCATGAAAACATGTTTATAATCAGTTTTTAAAAATTGAAACCACAGCTTGATGTTTTTGATGTATAGTATGAATATGAGCTGTCAAAAGGAGCTTTAAAAGAAAAAAAGAACTATTTCAATATGCTTCAGAATTTGCATGTTATTGCAAAATCCAGGGCCTCAGCCATAACAGGACAGGAGAAAAACAGAGTGTGTGGTTTGTAAGGGCATTACTGAGATCTATGCAAACGCAAACCTCAAAAGCACTGGCCTCTTCAATAAGCAGAATTGCAAATATGTCATCTGAACAGTGTAGCAAGAGAGCCTATATTGAGAATGATGGGGTGAACTCCAAGTGTGGGGGAATGAATGGTTTTGAGCATTCAGGGATTTTTCTGTGTATTGGACTTGTGAAACACTATATTTTTATGTAATTTAAAGCTTAGATACATTATAATGTGGTCTGACCTGTGGTTGGGAGTCGTTTAAAGCAGAACACATTCATTTTGAAGATACTTTGGGTTTTGCTGGGCCAAAGCAGACAACAGGTTTTGATTATGGTTTCTCTTTGAAACGGAAGTTGTTCAGACTTTTAGTTCAGTATGTTGGTGTACTTCCAACATTGAGTAGGGGGCGGGGCTTTCTTTTTGCACGTCATTTCCTCATAGCAAATTAACGGTAAGAGGAGTGTGGTTAAACACAGAAGCAAATGGTCAGACAACAAACTCTTTTCTTTTTTACAGTGGATTAATTTGCACAGATGAATTGTTCACTTAAAGAATAACAATGTGCAAGCCATATAAAAATTGTAAATTTTGATTTACAATGACTTTAAACGCCACTTTTCCATCGAATTAACTTGATCTAAAATGTGGAAGAAATGCATTATTTAAATAAAAGTTTTTTTAGAGAACGTATGAATTAGTTAATAAATTTGGTCACGCTTTATCTTAATGTACAATTCTTGCTATTGACAAATTATGAATTTTAGCTAAATAACTCATAGTTTAGTTAATTGCTATTAAGGTAATAGTTGGTTTAGGTGTTGGTTGTGGATGTAAAATGCAAAATATGCTTTATAAGTACAAATAAACAGCCAATATCTTAATAATAGGTAATACGCAATTGGTTAATAGTGAGAATTGGTACTTAAATACC
>CAIGQV010019356.1:18498195-18530695 GCA_903798115.1 Danio jaintianensis | reverse complement strand
GCATTTGACAAAGCAAATAAACAGAATCCACACAATGGCGTGTAAATGGTAGGTATTTGCACATTTGCATGTGGCTAGGGCTAAAAAAAATTTAATCAATTCATTAGCAGTAGGGTTGTTTTGTACTAAATAAGCCTGACAAGATTTTTTGGTTTATAAATAATTGTTAAACTGAATTACAATTTAATGGGTGTCTGAATGTCTTTGGGTGTCTTTTTTTCTTTGGACAACCGAGTCAAGCAACGTAAAAAGTGATTCAGTTAATTGAAAATTAATCTACATATTTCATATTGCATTTTGTCTATTTTTTCAAAGAAATTTGTTTTTGTAAAGGATAATATCCAACGTATTATTGTTATTATAAAAAGAAAATCATAAAACTATTTACATTTACATTAATGTAAAGTAATATAAATAATGCAGCATTTGTAAATAAATAAATAAATAAATAAGTAAACATCATACCAGCTTGAACCAGCTCAAAACATCCAAAAGTACCTGTATCCAAAGTATACAATTTAATGACTAACTCTGCTAAACTTAACTGTTAACTGTTAACTTAACAGTTTTTTTTACAAATTTAAGTAGATTGAAGATAATAAAGTTGTCCCCAAAAACTCAAGAATTGTGTTGATTCATTCATTCATATTCCTTCGGCTTAGTCCCTTTACTTATAAGGGCTCGCCACAGAGGAACGAACCGCCAACTTATCCAGCAGATGTTTTACACAGCGGATGCCCTTCCAGCTGCAACCCAGTACTGGGAAACACCCATACACTCTCACATGCACACTCATACACTACGGCCAATTTAGTTTATTCGATTCACCTATAACACGTCCTTGGAATGTGGAGGTAACCGGAGCACCCGGAGGAAACCCACGCCAACACGGGGAGAACATACAAGCTCCACACAGAAATGCCAACTGATCCGGCCGGGACTGGAACTAGCGACCTTCTTGCTGTGAGGCGACAGTGCTAACCACTGAGCCATCGTGTCACCCTTGTGTTGATTCAGCTCATTTCAAATAAGTAGTTTGAACAAGCAGCAAAAAATAATTTTTGGAGTGAACTAATAGGGCCATTAACGTTACATTTTCATACCCTTAAACATGACTAACAGAATGTGAGCCAAGTACTACTTTTGAATTCACAATATTTGCAAAACAGTAGGTAAAAATACCCAGATGGCATATTCTAAAGTGCACATTTGATAGCACCATGAAGCCACGTGAGAGAATTTATGAATGCAATGAAGCAAGATATGGGTTGTGTGATAATGGCAACACGGCAGATGTAGTACAGTACATCTGAATTCCATTCATAATACTCCTATTCATAATATACAAAACATGCTTTTCTAACAGTCGTAAGTTCAAATTCAAATAGAACCTATTAGACAGTCCACAATTTCAGACATACCACTGCTAGACAAGGTCACGACCCACTAGATAAGAATTAGTGCTAAACGAGCTTGTCTTCATTATCAGACAGGAAAAGCTTGAAGAACACGGTTTCTTAATTTACTGAGCTACAGAAGACAAAGCAAGAAAAATAAAAATGTGTCAGATGTTTTTTTAGCTTCGGCTTGCATGTAGAACAGTTTAATCTCTGGACTGCACCATTAAAAGAACTAAGGCGACCCCTGACTTTTAAACTCTGACCCCACAAGGGGCCGCATTCCTTTACATGACCTTTACTTGAAGCAGGTCCTCTTCACATGGGGTTTAATGGCCCATTGGTATTCACTCCAACTCTCTGTGGAAAGATCTGTAGACACCTGCAAGAAACAAATTATTCCATTTGCACGAGTATTTAAGGAAACTGCACTTTGAGAGTATATGATAATACAAAAAACTTTTCTCTTTCAACAAATTGACCTTATTCTGTGATGCGGAAGTGCATTTGTTTTTGCGATTGTTTTAGAACTTCCGATTCAGTTGCCTATTGGGGAAATGACCAGGAATAATAAACGGCAGAAAACGGTCAAACTACTTGCTCTACAAACAAGTGTGCTCATGACTATACATAAAAAGTTAAATAATATAATAAGAAAATATCAGTTTGCAACATCAAGAAGCATAACAAGCTGTTTTTAATGAAAATCAATGGAAGTAAACGAGATCGAAAGTCTCAAGATTACAATGGCTGCACCTGCTTGTACATGAAGAATAAAGTCAATATAACACCATGTGTTTTGTGACAGCTTTACAGTGATGAGTAATGTCTCAGTTTACACTGCAAAATACAAATGTTCTAAGTATTGGCATAATTAACATCTACTCAGAAGATATTTTATGAGTAATTTAATAAAGCTATGAAAAAAATGGGGTGCTCAGTGAAAAAAAAGCACGGTGGCTCAGTGGGTAGCGCTCTTGCCTCACAGCAAGAAGGTCGCTGGTTCGAGCCTCGGCTGGGTCAGTTGGCATTTCTGTGTGGAGTTTGCATGTTCTCCCCGTGTTCGCGTGGGTTTCCTCTGGGTGCTCCGGTTTCCCCCACAAGTCCAAAGACATGCGTTATAGGTGAATTGGGTAAGCTAAAATTGTCCGTAGTGTATGTGTGTGAATGTAAGTGTATGGGTGTTTCCCAGTGATGGGTTGCAGCTGGAAGGGCATCCGCTGCGTAAAACAAATGCTGGATAAGTTGGCGGTTCATTCTGCTGTGGCGACTCCAGATTAATAAAGTGACTAAGCCGAAAAGAAAATGAATGAATGAAAAAAATGTTTCTACTATATTTTTAACAGCAAAGTTCTGGCACCCTCAGATGCCAATTTTTTAACATAATATTTTTTTAAAGTCTATAGAACAATTGATTGATGATTGGCTGTTGAATTATTAAAAAACTATAGAGCACACCTGAGGTGGTGATGTGGAAACGGTGTAAAGCGGAACTACTTTAGATGTGCAGTCCTCTGTAAATAAATACACACCTTAGAATGTTCATTATCCAGTCAGATTCAATAGATTCAATGGCGATAAAGTCTTTAGGCTATGACAGTCTTGGAGGAGCCCCGGACCTCAAAGAAAGAACTCAGGGAGTAGCCACTATCAGTTTTTAATTTGAGCCAGCCGCAAAACTGGGCCTAAAAAATGAGCAAATGGATGTGATTCTAGCAGGCATCATTAAAACACCAGTTCACAGTCTGAACTCTGCAGCTGAGGAAAAAGGACCAAGCCTTTCCAGAGAGTTTTGCATCCAAACATAAAATGGAACCATGGCTCTCTATTATGTTTTATATTCTTTTTAATGTTGGTTAAAGAGGGATTTTTGGGGGACGTTTAAACCTAGCCATGTTGCCATGGAAACCTTATTTGTGGCTTTTTACAGACGAGTGAAACTGAATCTGGTTCTCCACTTTTCTCCCCCCCCCCCCCCCCCCCAAACTATTTCAACATCAGAGCAGTATAGTGAGCTTTGAGGACTAAGCCGATTCCCAGATGAAGCTGTTTTCTATTTCTGGCTGTGCTCAGGACTGAAACATTAGCAAGAAAAAGCAAAACAGCGTATTCAAAGACATTTCTGTTAGACATTTAGAGTTTAGCAAGATATTACTGCACAAATCCAAAATGATTGATGGCCTGTTTTTTTTTTTTCAAGAGGAAATGTGTTGCACTGGGAATATGAAAATGAAATCACGTTCTAGAGAGTGTAAGAAAAAATTAATTCACATAAATATATGCAAGATTGCACACAACACATGAGAACTTTTCAAGACCAACCATCCATGAGCTTTGAAACTGCTAAGTGATGATATATGATTTTGTAAAAGCCACAAGAGGGATTTTAAAGTCCTTTTTAACAACACATAACACTACTCATAATCCTAAAGCGGGCAGCTCCACCAATCAAATAAGCCCATGTTACCACGGAAACGAGGACTGCACCAAAAGAGTTCTTGGATGATTTATAAAGTAAAGTTACCTGAGTCTTAAAAGAAAAGATCACCAGGAAATGAATTACTCTTATAATGTTATAAACCTGAATGGTTTTCATCTTAAGACTAACCGCTTTATTAAATTTGACATATTGTGAATAAATGGTATCTGACATCACTGACAACAAATATGGCATAGTGTATCAGAATATGTGCAAACTTGCTGTGCTTCATGGAGAAGATTATCAGCATCTATAATTTCCTATTTTTCTCACATACAGCTCTGAAAAAAAATTAAGAGACCATTTCAAGGTTATTATCGGTTCTGGTTGTGCTTTATTAATAGATGCTATGAGTAAAATGTTCTTTTGTGTAACTACTGATAATGTCTTTAAAATTTCATGAGCATTAATTAAAGAAAACGACGGCAGCTTATTGAAAATTATTCCATGTTTTCAGACCTTCAAAATTGGGTAAAAAAAAACTGCAGGATGGACATTGCACTTCCTTGTGCTTTCACAGGCTTCAAACAACATGCAGGTGAGTAATTGATAGAAAGTAATGTGCATTTTAAGTTCTTGTATTTAATGTTTCTGTGCAGCACATTTATGAAAGATCAAAGATGACTGTTTTTATAATAGTCTGTCAATAAAGTTAGTGTTCTTAGCAATGTGTGTTCAAGATGTGAAGACCTCCAGTCACCCACCCTCAAAACCAGCTCAAACACAAGTTAAATATTAATACATCCACTCTCACTCTCTATGGTGCTGGGTATGACGTAAAAGTCTATTACTTATTAAAAATACATATTGAAAATTGTATTTAGTACCAATCTAAATAAAATGAATTAGGTAATGTAATTATGCTAGGTTTTTGATTAATAACCAAAGTACTTTGGACCTAAATTATTACAAAGATTTAATTATTTTGTACCACTCTGATTTAAAATACAAAGAAAACGAAATTCCGTTCCTTGTTATCAACAACATTAAGTGTATTAAACATCATGCATCATGCAATGTTTGTGAGTTATATTATAATCAAATCAGTAAAATTAAAAATTAAATGTAACTCATTTTAGTTCGAAGACAAAAAAAATTATATATTTACCTGAATGTCATGTGACCATCAGAGAGCTGCGGACATGCAAATGTGTCATTAAAGTATTTGTATGTTAACATCCTGTATTATTCAAGAGTTAAAGTAAATATTTCATCCTAAAATGAGGGGTTCAAGCTGACAAATTGTGAATTCTTGTATTAAATGAACATTTTAAAAAAGCACCTAAATTCATGTAGCCAAAATGCTGCAGCTTTCAAATAGCTTTTTATGTCGTTTTTTAGAATCCATAGTTAATACCACTAAATAATACAATACAATAAATAATACAATAATTTCACAGCTATAATCATGTAATCAATAACATGTTACTGTGATCATATAATGAGTATTTTAAAATATAATGAAAAAAATTATTAGAACAAATGTTTGTAAATACAAATGTTTAAAACATTTTTAAAATCCATAATATGTATGGTGGAAAAAAAGCTGTGGTTTTCAGAACTTTACCATCAAAATTCAAAATTCAAATTTCAAATTTCTAAATTTTATGGTAAAATTCCACATTTTATTTATTTATTTATAGTATTACACACCAGTGTTTTGACTGCACATGATATCATTGTTACACAGGCAAAAAAACATAAACAAAACAACCATAAGCAGGTGGTAATGAAAAAGTCATATGATGAACCAAAGCTCATCACAAACAGCTTTTCCCAGGAGCAGAGAAACATAATATAGATGACGCTCAGTGTCATTCACACAACTACTGAACAACATCATGGTAACACATATAAATGTAAAAAAAAATGGAATAAACATTATTTTTCAACATTAGATGTAACATAAAACTCTAATGTACATCACTAATGAGAAAAAAACTAACAAGAACCACAGTAATGTCAATAAAAAGGCATAAAAAGTAAAGTGTTGATCAGGGAATTCTGGGATAGTCAATTTACAGTTATTAACTGTATAAATTAAAGAAACAAACTGGTAACATTACAGATTTTACTGTAAAAAAAAATGTTTTACTGTTGAAATTACAGTCATTTTTTTACTGTAGCACAAATTTGTGTATTCCAAAATGTAATGAATAAAACCCATTGTTTCTCTCTTAAATTATGGAGCAAAAACATCTGTCACCTCCACTATAATACAACTGAGAAACACAGAACACACCAGAAGATTCAAATCATATTAATGTAACAGACAACAGGCCCTTTCCACAGGTGTCCCCTTTTTGTGAAATATTAAGGTGGAAAATTCGCTTCACGACAATAAATTACAGCTAACGTAAAAGCCAGCCCCATATAAGATGCTTTCCTGGAGACTTTGGCTTTTGCACTGGGCAGCATGCCATGAGCAAGACTACAGCAAGTGAGCCTGCAGGATACAATGTCTTTTGTGAATTTGATTCCCAAGTGAAGGCAATTGAAAGTTTGGATGGTTTTTATAGGCACATAATGCTTCAATGCAAGGGTATCACATTATTGGGTCTGCGTTTTGTGCACTGACTCTACTAATGACAATAATATCTGAATGAAAAATAACTAACCAATAATTCAGCACTTCTGTACAGGTGGGAATAACACTGCATCGACTTCAGAGTCTGTAACTCGAGAGGACTTTGTTATGTAACACTATATGGATTATTCTGTAAAAGAAAGGCAAGCTGATCCAGGTCATGAAAACTGGCCCCAGATCAGGCCCCTCCTTTTAGCCAGGGGGAAGAGGCCTTAGAACTGGAAAGAATTTTGGGCTGAGTGGAAACATACGTGAAAATATAGGAGAAAGAGGAAAAAGAGAGGGAGAGAAGGAGAAAGAGGGAAATTGGCAGCGACAGTAAGAAAGAACACAGAACATAATAGGAAGAAAAAAATACAATAAAAACGAAGAGAGGAGGGATGGAGTGAACACATTCCCGGTTACTCATGAACCCCAAAAGCACATGGAAGACATTATAGAGCATTATGTTGTTTTTCTCCACTAGACGACTGAGAGGATGGATGGACTGATGAAGAATACACACATAGTTTATTTTCTCCATCAGGGGTATAACTAGCCAAATAATTGGGTCAGTAATGAGATGAGGAAAAAAAGCCTCATTAGCTATGACTGTTCTTCAATCCCGTTTCTCTCAGTTCTTTTCGTTTATTCCTTCTTTCTCTGCTCTGCTGCCAAATTGCAGTAATCCAAGCTGTATTGTTTTCGCTAGAGCTTTGAAAAGCACAAATGTAATAGGAAAACCTCTCCTGCAATACCTGTTTCGGCTGTCTGTAATGGAAAACCACGGATCCAACTTAAATCTGTTCCAGTGAAACATTGACTACATTATCTGTGAGAGCTTGTTAACATGCAAGTCTGGTTTTCTTTAGATTTTATGCGATCTGCCCTCTATGCAGACTTCAAGGATACCCAACACCGAAAGGTCGGCCATTTTCTACTCATCTCGATTCTTATAGTAAAATATACTGCATTTGACCCTCATCGCTGAGAAAACTTTACAAAACTGGATTAAATAAGGAATTAAAAACAATTGGCGATCTTCATGTAAATGGCATATTTGCTATAGCTTCCCTTCAGTTATCTGAAGAAGGGTATGCTCCGTTTTTAGGTTTTTTGAAAACCTTTTGTGTTTTGATTTGAGCATACTATAGCACTAATAGCAATGTTGCTATTTATATTATCGAAAGAACTTTTAATCTAATATAATACTTTGGAAATGGGGTTTAAATAGTTTTTTTTTTTGTTTTGTTTAAATGAAATAAGATATAAATAATCAATTGTTATAAATTTATACACTTAGTTGTTGATTATTAGAATATTAATTAAGAATTTAATTAATTAATAAATTTATATAGTGCATACACCCCCAATGTGCAACATCACCTGGATGACGGCAGCCACAGGACAACAGCGCTAGTGCTTCACTTCAGGAGAGACAGTAATAGAGCCAATTCAATGGATGATTGGGAGGCCATGATGGATGAGGAATTTTGCCCGGGACATCAAAGTTAAACTCCTACCCTTTATGAGAAGTTACCACAGAGAGTCAGGACCTTGGTTTTAACGTCTCATCCGAAAGACGGTGCTCACTGACAGTATAGTGTCCACATCACTATACTGGGGCATTAGGAATCACACAGAGTGCCCCCTGCTGGCCTTACTAAAGCCACTTTCAACAGCAACCTATATTTGCCATGTGGTCTCCCATCTAGGTACTAATCAGGCTCAACTTAGCTTCAGTGATATCTGTGTAACATAAATAAAGGTTGTTATCAGGGGATAACAAACCATGATTGACCACTCCGTGTCAAATATTCGAGATCCAAATTAGCCGGTCAGCTCCAGGTGGGTGGGATTTGAGCTCTAAGTGGGCTGTAAACACCTCCTGGAGTTTTCCTTCATTTAATGTCTTGTACATGACAATGAGTACAACCTATTGTGTTTTATGAATGTCTACACCTACCCTAACCCTAAACCCAACCTCACAGTAACTTGTTGTGTTTAATTACTGTCTACTACACCTCCACCAACCCTAAACCCAACCTTACAGTAACATGTTGTGTTTTATTAGTCTACGAGACCTACCACCAACCCTAAACCCAGCCTACTTATGGTGTAGGTCCCTCCCACTTGGAGGTCACCCAGCCTACTTGCGGTGTAATCCCACCCACTTGGAGGTCTCTTGGCTGCAGCAATACCTACTTGAAATACTTTAGAGAACCAAGTAATAAATTATTATATAATATTAAATTTGTAAATAATGTAAAAACATGTTGGGCAGTGCAGTGGGTAACGCTGTTACCTCATAGCAAGAAGGTCGCTGGTTCGAGCCTCGGCTGGGTCAGTTGGCATTTCTGTGTGGAGTTTGCATGTTCTCCCTGTGTTCGAGTGGGTTTTTTCCGGGTGCTCCGGTTTCCCCCACAAGTCCAAAGACATGCTGTATAGGTGAATTGGGTAAGCTAAATTGTCCTTAGTGTATGTGTGTGAATGAGAGTGTATGGGTGTTTCCCAGTGATGGGTTGCAGCTGGAAGGGCATCCTGTGCGTAAAACATATGCTGGATAAGTTGAATATTCTTCATTATTACATCATTATATTCCCCAAAGCTGTCAATACAGAATAGAACAGTCAACAGTAAAGAGTTTTTACCTAACAACAGGTAAAGCATGTTTACATAAACTGCTGTTTAGCCAACAGTCACCAACCCAATGGCTAGTCACATACCCTGAGGAGGTCTTAATACAGAAGAACGGCCACTTGAAGAAGTCAGAAGACCTTCTGTTCATCAATACTGCTAAAGATCAGAGTGTCACGCTCTGGATAGTGCTCTCCTTTGTCCAGGGGTCAATTGTCTGTCGCCCGCACAGAAACAACAGTTCACACGTACCCTGACAATTGAGGATTTGTCTGCGGTATAGAGAGAGAGAGAGAATGTGAGTGAGAAAGAGATGATGGAATAGATAAGAGTAAAAGCCAAGGAGAAAACACACAGTAACTTTAAACCAGTATTTCTCTCTCTCTCTCTCTCTCTCTCTCTCTCTCTCTCTCTCTCTCTCTCTCTCTCTCTCTCATATCATTCGCCTTTTATCCTGCTAAAGGACCACATCACATTATGTCAAGCTTTATGTTGGCTACTTTAAGTACTTTGCACTAGATTTCATAACAGTGAAAAAATATAGCATTTTCTTGCATACACTGGTTGATTTTGTAAAATTTTTGCCATCTGAAATGACTTTACAACCAAGCTCATTGGAAAAACATCGGTCCAACATACTTGCAGTACTCCAGACAAACCTACAAGTACAACTGATACTTAATAGTTGATAGTTTAAAACTTCATAGTTTGACAGGTGATAGTGTCAATATTATGTGCCCCTATTGCCATCCAGCATTTTGTCAGTTAAACTAATATGACAAATTAACATTGAAATTTGTAAAAAAAAAATAAAAAAAAAAAGTTCTGAAACGGGAATAAAAATCTTTCATGTCACATTTCTGAAAGAATGAAAACATAACAAAAATAAATGATTTTATTACTACTCAATTTAAGATTGTAAAAATTAAAGCTTGAACTTAGGGCCATTTTTAGTTGGTATGTTTAAAATGATTATTTGAGGAAATATTAAAGAAATGAAATTAATAATAATAAAAAACTTTCTGATAGCCTTTCTGATAGTTCCCGTCACCCTCTGATTTGAAGACTATAAAATTACTATTATTCTCACAGATATATTATTGCTATTCTCATTTAATAGTAAGATAGAATAGTACATAGAATAGTAATAATATATATATACATAGAATAGTACATAGAAAAGTATATATATATATATATATATATATATGCAATATCACACGAATAGCAGTGCGATGTGGCTGTATATCGGCACTGGTGGGAGGTATGCATTGAAGTGAAGTGAAGTGAAGTGAAGTGTAGTGTGGCCAAGTATGGTGTCCCATACTTGGAATTTGTGCTCTGCATTTAACCCATCCAAGTGCACACACACAGTTAGTGAACACACACATACCGTGAACACACACCCGGAGCAGTGGGCAGCCATGCTGCGGCGCCCGGGGAGCAGTTGGGGAGAACGGTGCCTTGCTCAAGGGACTCACCTCAGTCGTGGTATTGAGGGTGGTGGAGAGTGCTGGTCATTCACTCCCCCCACCCCCAATTCCCGCTGGTACCGAGTATCGAACCAGCAACCTTCGGATCACGAGTCCAACACTCTAACCACCAGGCCACGACTGCCCTTGTGTCCTACCAGTGACGATATACAGCCACATCGCACTGCTACGAGAGTAATATTGCGTTTATACAACAGTTTGACGGCATAATCGTGTATATAAAAAGAAAATCAAACACGGAGAGTCTCAAAATCCTTTTGTAAGAGGAACTACTTTTTTCCGCCATTCATTCAAATCTGTAGCTGACGTCAGAACAGCAGGAACCGTTGCTACTTCACCAACGTCACTTTAGAGCTAGTATTTGAATGATTCTCTAGCGTAATGTCTAAAGTGATGACAAAACAAGTGACTTTGCTGACATTTTAATATTATAAGGCTGAACGGCATGAAATGCTATCAGTCTACAGAGATTTCCCAGTATTTCTCTGTTGCAATCGGGAGATCACAATAATTATCCCAGAAAAAGCCAAAGCAGCGCCAACACTACCATATCACTGTTGTGTTTGTGATAAGGAAAAATGCTAAACACATGCAAACATTTCTTCTTTCTTTCTTAACAAAAACAGGAGACGCATTGGCCAACAAACAGATGGACAACCAAAAAGTAACTCAGGGTTATACAAAGAGTGGCCAACACAAAATACATACATTCCTAATATGCGAGTGCCATCTCACACTCAATACACTACAATTATATGGTATAAATACAGCACTACAGCATACAAAAGAGAGAGATCGACTTAGAATGTTATCTACCTGTTTAATAATGATTTGATCAGCTGTAGTTAGAAATTATGCTGTTTTTAATCCTCTAAGGGCTTATTATGTGGTCTCTGTCTCCATCTTGTGGATGAGCAACGTCTGCTCAAAGACAGGCTAATGGCTGCCGACGCGCTGTCTCTCAGAAATTATAAATATTTAAAATAGGGACTATCCTTATAAATAAACTGCACAGTTGCAATCTTAACTACTACATTCTCTACTAAAAAAAGCCTCAAAAGTACATTATGTTGTACAACAGCAGCAATATTTGTCAAACTGTAGAGTGTCCTCTGCTTGTTGCTGTATGTGGGCGGGGTAGGGACCTTGAGTAGGGAGGGATTGAAAAGAATAAATACTGATCAAAACCTGCAGACTTTCTCCAATTTACAGCAGCTCATCCATACTGGAAATCAGAGCAAAAATCAATGCAGTGCAGTGTATCAGTGAGACAATAAATTCTTAATTCTCATTTACATATAATTTAATATGGAGCATGCTGAATTAAGATGAGTAAGGTGGATATCGCACATAATCCGTATGAATTTCTCTGTTCTCCCACTCTTCGTTTTTCTGCCATATTTGTAAAGCAATGCATCCTCTGCCAAATTCACAAATGGAAACAATTTAATATAGAATGCTTTCATTATTATGAGTCACTCCTTCATCATAGCCCATTTCATCCCTCATCTTGCACACAAACACCCAAAATATCTGCATTTACTATATGCAAACTCAAAACAACTACACAAATGGCTTATAAAGCTCTCAAGTTGGTTAATGACAGCCCTCTAAAGTAGACCATTGAGGAACAACTCTTAGTGGAGGGCAACTGATGGTCTTCAGGTTACCTGTCACATGTTGACTTTCCATGGCTTAACCACAGTGACTTGGAAGGAACAGAGAGCTGATGTAATGACTGATGCAAAATAGCTCAGTTCTTGAGGGAGACCCTGTTGTACCAACCAAACATTGGCATGTTCTTCTGAGAAAGAGGAGCTACATTTGCGGATTTCAAATCTAGCTCCTGTTTCTAAAGGCTAAATAGGACATTGGCATCACTTTGCTTTCCATTGGTATCATTTTTTTGCTGGGTAGTAACTGATTACATGTAATCAGATTATAAAAAACATAGTACTTGTAATTAAATTCTATTACCTTTTATAATTCACATGCTCCTATTAAAGTCTTTTTTGGTAACACTTTAAAATAATGGTTCATTAGTTAATGTATTTACTAACATGAGTATGAAATACTCTTGTACAGCATTTATTAATCATAGTTCAACACTTACTTATATTATTAAAATACAAAGTTGTGCTTAAACTCAATGGACTATCAATGAACGTTTTTTTTCTCATTTTCATTCATATTCATATTTCATTTAATTTGTTAACAAAGATAAACACTGTAATACACATACTGTTCATTGTTTGTTCATGTAAGTAAATTAACTAACATTAAACCTACCATCATTTTAAAGTGTTACTTTCTTTTTTTTATAGATTACATGATTACACATTATTCACAACATGGCAGTCTATTATTCATCATTTATTTATTATCCGTAGTCCTTTTTTTACATGGAAAAAAAATCTAAATACTTCTTACTGTCACATTGTTTCGCTTTGATATTATAATATATTAACATAATATGGCCATGTAAATGTTACACAAATTAAATTGTAATCCATGCTTATGAATTTGGAGACTTAATGATAAAAACATAAAACTAAAAACTATTATTTGTTGAATTTTGATAGAATTTTTGATAGATTTCATAATACTAGTGTACACCCCGCTGCCAGATTTGTCATTTGTTGTAAAAGAATGGTTCACCAAAAAAAAAAAAAAGATGAAAAAAAAAAGAAAATTCTGTCATCATTTTACCAACCCTCAAGCTGTTGCTAATCTGTACAGCAAGGTTTGTCGGTGGAACATAAAATAAGATACAAAGAAATAGATTGAGTTAATTTGGGTCCAGTGGGTCAGTAGGTCCAAACAACTTTCATAACTGAACTTTGAGAACCACACAAGACATAAGCGTGAACAAAGCACATTTCATCTGTAGAATTTGTTAGCTGTATGCTGTTTTCAATTAATCTCATAATCATATTTACTCATTACAGAAGAATTAGCTTTTTGCTTTTTTCTCACCATCTCTTGTAAAACAAGAGCAGCTGAACTGAATGGAAACTGGGGGGATTCTTTTGAATGCACACAGGAATGCCAAGTTATGGTTTGGGGGCTCATCAAAATTTTAGGCCTTCATCTATATTTCAATAGGGTGGGGTTGTGATGTGACAAAGTTCTTGGACTTTACCTGGCGCATATGTGTGTGTGCGTGTGTGTGTGTGTGTGTAGGCTAGTGCTCACTGAAGCTTGGCATTCCAGCTGTATTCTTTGAACAAATGATGACCTGAGGATGTGATAGCAAACTGAGGAATGAGATTAACAAACACTAGTTAGACCCAGACTAGTTGTGACAGAGTTTTAAGTTTAGACCATTCAAATTGGCACAATATAGGCACATCTGTCTACAAACACTGTGGTAAAGTGTTTGTGTGTGTAAAATGTAAGCTGAAATGTCTTGTGTGGGTTAAAAAAACACCCCTTACGAAAATTAACCATAGGTTTATTATAGCACAAGTACAGTAACCAGGTTTTTGGCACATATAATTTTTTAAACCACAGTTTTACCACAAATGGTTAGTGTATCAAATTGATGGTGGCTATATGGTTTCACTAAATAATAATAATTTAGATTAAATCATTTAGAAGTTGTTGTTTTCTATTGATGGCATGTTAAAACCAATAAATTATAATATAAAATGTACTGTTTTTTATTGTTTATAATGGGGTCAGAGTTATTTCTTATATTATCGTAGTTATAGAATTATATTTACTTACAATATTTCACTTAATTCTGATAGCACATACAGTTGTAATGTATTATAACCTCATGTAATGGTTCAAATGGGATTTTAATGGAAACTAATGGTTTCTGTGGGTCTTAACTTGTAACTTATTTCCTTCAATAGGTAGAATATTAAATCCACTAAACCATAATCCAAAAACACATTAGAAAATATTAAAATGTACTGGTTTTAATGGTTAAGGTTGATGGTAGGAAACCTATAGTATAAACCTTCACAGAAGTTCATTGTTTACAATATAAATATCATTATAACATATTGGTCAATAATAAGTACTACAATATTTCAGTCATTCATTTTCTCCACCCAAACCTTGGGATACACACCCTGAGGTTTACTGGCTCTTTTTAAATCAAAATCCAGCACTAACCCACATTCAACCACACACCTGGACCTCATCTGCCATTATGTGGCCAGTCAAAACCAGCATGTGCCATTTACAACTCTACTATTTGCACACCAGACGGATCCCTTTTGCATTATAAGTAAAATATACATTATGAGTCTACTTGTTCCAAACTTGATTGAGATTCTTTCATCTGTTGAACACAAAAGGTATTTTGAAAAAAGCTGGAAACCTGTAACCGTTTTTTGTTTTTCCTACTATGGGTGTCAATGGTTAGAAGTTTTCATCTTTCTTCAAAATATCTGCTTTTGTGTTTAACAGAATAAAGAAACTCGTAAAGATTTGGAACCACTCGAGGGTGCAAATAGTGAATAAATTTAGATCTTTGGGGGAACTATAAATTATCGCTATTAATTATATTATAATATCCACCTTCCTTGATGCCCCAAATAGGTTTCTATCATCATTTTTTTTGGTCCATGAAAAACACATTACTGATACTTCAATCATATTTCAAAAACCCAACAAACATGTAAATCCATTTACATATAAGTTAATGTGTACTTAAAAGTTTGTTTTCTCTCAGAAATGGCATTTTGTCAAATTGCCTTGGTGTGGATTCATACCTTCGCATTCCATTCCAAAGCTTGAGACTGGATGGCCATTCCTGGGACTGTTCCAGATAAGAACCAGAGTGCAGAACTGATCAAAAACATTCCCAACATCAAAACACTCTTGTCTGAATTCTCTGTGCTCAAGGTCAGGAGATTTTTTTCTTTTCAGATCGAGTCTTTATGAGAGTAATCTAAAACAATGTCAGGTCTAGAATTGCCATATAAAATGAAGATTCATGCAAAGGATTTCTTAGAAGATCTTAGCATATTACTTGTTCTTTGTTAAAATATATTACAAAGACTTACTATTCTTATTAGTTTTAATTGAACAATGGTTATAATAAGTAAGTTATTTATAAGTGTTTTGTTTACATTACTACAAACATGATTTTATGGGAAATTAATATTTTAACTGCCACATGTTACCATCCTACTGGTGTAAAAATGTACCTGATACAATGTTTATTTGAAGCATGAAGGTACTTTCAAAAGGTGTGTAGCAACTAATAATGTAATAACTGCATGTAATGCAAAAACTGAATGTAATGTAGCAAGTACTACATTATAATTGTAATGAACAGTTCATAATGTAATAACTCTCAAAATGTAATAAAATATTGTGCTCATAATGTAATATATTGTTTAATGTAATAAATTTTGCATCATGTAATAGGTTATTGTATGAGAAATGTATTACATTATAAACACTGTGGCAGCTTATAATGTAAGTTGTACATTACACAACTATATAATGTTGTATAATGTACAACATTACACATAATGTAACAATGTAAACACATATCATGCAATGTAATAATTAAATTCAATACATTAACAAAATGTTACATCACAACTGTAATGATGCAGGTGGCAGCAGAGGTGAGGATCCAAATGCAGTTTATTTTAACAATGGTTGTACAGGCATGGTCAAAACAGGAACAGACGGGAGCATGCAAGTAATCTAAAGTGTAATCGAAGTCACAGGTGAATGGTCGGGACAGGCAGCAAAACATCATGAACAAAGAAACAAACATGGCTAGACAAGGCTGGGAAACCACTTATAATTGCTTACTTACAGCTAACAAGAAAGTGTGTTTGAATGGTCTCTATATAGTCCATCTGATTAGTCCTGAACAGCTTTAGCTTCGTGAATGTAATCAGAGGGTGAACTGGGACTGATGTGTGAGAGAAGTGCATAATGGGATATGTAGTTCAGTTGAATGTGAGTGTTCTCCAGCAGCCTGCAAGAGTAACACTGCGGGTGATCATAACAACAACCATGCTTTTCTATACATGGTGGTTGAGCCCATACATTTAAAGATATATGCAGCTTTGTGTTCTGTTTTGTCAGGTCACAAATTTTAGCACTGTCACCTCACAGCAAGAAGGTCGCTGGTTCGAGTCCTGGCTGGGCCAGTTGGCATTTCTGTGTGAAGTTTGCATGTTCTCCCCGTGTTCGTTTGGGTTCCCTCCGGGTGCTCCGGTTTCCCCCTACAGTCCAAAGACATGCGCTACAGGTGAATTGGGTAAACAAAATTGGCCAAAGTGTATGAGTATAAATGTGAGAGTGTATGGGTGTTTCCCAGTACTGGGTTGCAGCGGGAAGGGCATCCGCTGTGTAAAACATATGCCGGAATAGTTGGCGGTTCATTCCACTGTGGTGACCCCTGATAAATAAGGGACTAAGCTGAAAAAACAGGAATAATTATTACAGTTTCTTTTACCAAAGCCTCACAGTTTCACCCTTTAATTTTGCAGGTTTATTTTCTTGTCATTCATTTAGCATTTCTTACTGTTTTATATGGTGGGAAATAAAATATTTCATAGACATTATTTAATAATTCTCTGCAATAAATAATTAATTTATTTCCTCATTTTACAAATGGATAAATGACTAAATCATATGAACAAATTAACAAGTTGTAGGAATTATTTAGTGACACTCCTGTCCAACAGATCCCACAGTCGGCCATTATTCAATTCAATTCAATTCAATTCAATTCAATTCAATTCAATTCATCTTTATTTCTATAGCGCTTTTACAATGTAGATTGTGTCAAAGCAGCTTCACATAGAAGATTATAGTGAATTGGAATGGTGTCCGTTCAGTTTTTAGAGTTTAAGTTCAGTTCAGTTCAGTGTGGTTTAAATTTTCACTGCTGAGAGTCCAAACACTGAAGAGCAAATCCATCGATGCGCATTATAAATGCCAATGATTATTATCATTACATAGCAATGTCAGAGAGACATAGATAGGGCTTGTTTGACTTAAACAACCAATCAGTCTTAAGCATCTTCTTGGACACCCCTTTGGCATCCCCTAGCAACAAGTTTTGAGCTCTCTAGCAACAAGCTCTGTTAACTTCCATTCAAAGACCCTAAAAGGTATAACCTTGGATGGAAGATCATATAAACATGAGGCCTGAGCCCATATTTGATTCAGTGCACCAAATCACCAATCACAAATCACCTTCAACACTTCCTAGCCATGCCCTAGCAACAATTAAACACCCTAGCAACATAAATTCAATGAGGAATTTCCCCTTCAAGCACCCCAGCAGCATGTTGCTTGCATGATGCTTATTAGATAAGCATGGTGCTAAAATTATGCTTATGAATGCTGTTTAAAGAATGCTGTTGTTCACAAACATTAGTTACATTGAAAAAGATAAAACAAAGTATTTAAGACATCTGATGTTATAAAATGTGCAGTTGGCAAATATATATGTTTCATTTTCTATATATTTGATGTGTGCCATATGATGGTTTTAACTAATAAAGGAATTTATTTATACATCTGTTTTCACTTAATTAACGTCACTAAATATAATTACTCTGTTCAATCGCTGTTGTAAATGCTCTGAATATAGTGCCTAAATCTTTTGTAGGACGTTTATTAAAAAAAAAAAAAATTATATATATGAAAACTGCATTTCAGCCTGCTCGCCACAAGAGGTCACCAACATGTTTTACAATTAGGCAACAGTGTGTTATCACAGTATTTCTTTTGTCAAATGAAATTCCTTCACTAATATTCATTAATATTGTTCAGATAACACAACATTTTTAGCTTATGTTGATTAAAATAATGGCATAGTGATGAAGCACTGATATAAAATGAAAATATTAGCTGATTCTACTAATTGAATTATAAAGTCTGGACACTGTTGGGCTCTCTGCTCCCACCCACCACCCACCGCAGAGGGGCTCATTTGCAGACATCACCAACCCCCACCCCCTATTATCACTATTATCACATATATTATTATTCAATTTTCCAAATATTTCTAAATTCCAGCCAAGTTTTCATGATGATGATTAGACTCATCTGACAACACGGAACAAACTCTATCTGTATCTAATAAAAAGTATGATTTTATTTGAAGCCTCGGAAAGCCTGACAGGGCAATCGCATTTACAGAATGATACTAGCAGATCACAGCATGTTTCTGCGAGGGATGCTCTATTCTCCCACTTTCCTTTGGTTTTAGTCCTTGAACTATCAGGGGGCGCCACATCAAATTAAACCAATTACTCTGGCATATGTTTTACCGGCGATACACTCTCTCAAACATACACACTGCATGTCTTTGGACTGTTGGAGAAAACAGACCACCCACACTCCAAAAATTCTGCACAGTAAGGCCTCCTGGCCCAACCGGGACTCAGCGACCTTCTTGAGTGCTCACTGAGTGCCATCCTAGATGCGCCATTCATGTAACCTATTTAATGCTTACTGTATATCACTAGCCTACATGGGTAACACTTTACACTAACAGTGAATAATGATGTATTATTATGTAAACTAAACATTACTTTATTATGAGCTAATGATGAGTTAAGGCATGCACTAATCATGAACTAACTACAACATGATTCATATGAGTTCATGTGTGAATGTTGACTACATTAATAACTTGTTAGTTCATGTTTGTTAATTAATGTAGTAATTAATATTTTAAATTTTAGCTAAATGTAACTGACATGCCTAACTCATGACCTGTTAATGCAACTTTATGTCATCACTTTACTTGGAGGGGCACCTTATCATTAACTCATTCTTAACTATTCATGAACTCCTGTGTTTAAAGTGTTCATTTTGATGTAGACAGAACACTTTTCTATTGTTTTCAATTTGAACATGCACTAGAGTGCACAACTGTTACATTTAAAGTGTTATTATTTACAAATAAACTCATGTGAGTCATGTTGTAGTTAAAGTTAGTTCATAATTAGCGCATAGTCCCATACCTCAACTCAGTGGTGCCCAAACTCACTCATGGAGGGCGACTGTCTTGCAGAGTTTAGCTCCAACCCTAATTAAACACACCTTCCTATGGCTTTCCAGTGATCTTGAAGACACTGAATGGCATGTTCAGGACATGTGCGTCTAATTAGGGTTAGAACTAAAACTCTGCAAGACACCAGCCCTCCAGGACCGAGTTTGGACACCCCTGCCTTAACTTATAATGAAGTAGTTTAATTTACACTTTAGTACATCATTATTTATCTACTGTTATAATAAAGTGTTACTCTATGGGTTTCTTCATTGGCACTCTTTCCTCTTGCTCGTTCTCTCTCTTGCCTTGATGATTTCCGAGATATTCATTTGCGGGCATCAGAAAGTGATTGTAATCCAATAGACTCCCGGAGCTTCCTGGAGTGGTGGGATGTCTGCATTTGTCGATCGCGACTTCCCGTGTTTCCCCGAGAGTCCTTAGAGCCGTTAGTAAACACTGCCCAAGCGTACACGGGCGCCTCGTCCCAGGGAGTGCACCGAGTAAACCGGGTGCCAGGCCGTGCCGGTACTAACTACCGGATGCCACTCCGCAGCAGACACGTAAAGCCCAACGCGGGAATCACACTCGTACGCAAAAACCCGAGAAGAACTTGACACGCCGCAATGAAGCATATGACTCCACCCGACGGCCAAGAGCTCTCACTTCAGCAAGGATCTGAGCTCGAAAGAGAAAATTCAGCACGTCATAAGAGCCCGAATGGAATGTTTAGAATCTTTGGAACGCGACGTCACTGTCGGAGATTCTCTGCATGAGTGCTGAAGAGATCAGGGTAAAATCTAGAAAGGAGACATCTGCTGCCGGAAGTTAACGATTTTTATATTATTACAAGCAGGGATGGTCAAAATTTAAATGTATTTTAAAATAAACTACAAAATACAGCAGCCAAAACCTTATAAAAATAATATACTGTATTTTTGTATTTTAAGAATACTACAAAATACTTTTAAAAGATACCATGAAATTTCTTCGCAGAGCTTCCGTCAATAGGCATATTTGATCTGTCTCACTCTCTTCACCATTAAACAGAATCAGTAAAGTTAACAATGTTTAAGAAAAACAACTTTTCTCTGCCACTTCGTTTACCTTCAGGGGGAACTGTCTATAAGATGATATCCTATGGTTTAAACCATTTAATGCAGATAATGAGTCAGAACTTAGTTCTATCTGTTGATTATGTTTCCACTCATTATATGGCTGTAAAATTGCCATCGTCTCTGTTCAATGATTATTCAACCTATTAACAATCTTAGATTTTAAAGGGTGATAGGCCTATATGAAGAGTTCATTTAAATTTGTTGTTCAAAGAATTTTTCATAAATCTTGTTTTTTTGCAATTAAACTCTTCTATACTCAATGAAAACAACATGATTTCTGAAAAAAAACTCCACAACATAAAAATATCTCAAAATTACAAAAAAAATCTGTTTTTGCAAATATTATTTATTAGTACTTTATTAAATAATATAAATAAATGCTTGGTATAATTACAGTTGTTACATTATTTGTGAGGGTTGGTGTAGGGGTAGACGTTAATAAAATACAGTTAATGTGTAATTTAATAAATAATTCTTGTCAACTTCTGGCCGCAGCTGCATCCCTTAGCAGTCAACAACTGCTACATTCACCTAACGTTACATTCTTATAACCATTACCATGTAGGCTACATACTGGTCAACAAAAAAGGGATGTTTAAATGTTTTTGAAAGACCCTCCAAAGACAGTTGGAAGTTTATGCATTAATAGCAATACACGTTTACTTTATTTTTATATACATATTTTATTTTTTATTCAACCTTAAAGTGAACATTAATTTAATTTAACCCTAAAAGTAAACAGAATTAAAAAAATGTACAGATATAAAATTCTAACATTACAAATGTCTCTGTGCCTTTACAGAGTTTAGGCTGTCAGCAGCTTGCTGTAAGCAGCTGTACTGTGTGCAAAACATGATAACCAAACTATAAGTCATTTTCGTTTGAAATAACCCATAAACATAACTTGCTATTTGTTACAAAATAAAATGAATGGAAAAAAAAAAAATTGTAAATCCCAATATATAGGCTATTACAAGCATGCAACTTCAGCATGCAGTTTATTTTTAAACATCTGTGCTGGCTCATGTCACTAATCGTAATTAAAATGTTTTGGACTCCTATTTAATTAAAAAATACTGCTGCTGTCGGACAACAATGTACTTTTGAGGCTTTTTCAGTAGAGAATTTAATTGTTTAGATTGCAACTATGCAGTTTATTTATAAGGATAGTGCCTATTTTTAAATATTTATAATTTCTGAGAGACAGCACGTCGGCGGCCATTAGTCTGTCTTTGAGCAAAGACGGTTGACGATGTTCATCCACAAGATGGCGACAGAGACCACATAATAAGCCCTAAGAGAAAAACAGCGTAATTTCAAACTACAGCTGATCAAATCATTATTAAACAGGTAAATGACTTTCTAAGTCGATCTCTCTCTTTTGTATGTTGTAGGGCTGTATTTATACCATAGTAATATTGTGATCTCTTCATTGCAACAGAGAAATACTGGGAAATCTCTGTAGACTGATGGCATTTCATGCCGTTCAGCCTTATAATCTTAAAATGTCAGCAAAATCACCTGTTTTGTCATCACTTTAGACATTACGCTAGAGAATCATTCAAATACTAGCTCTAAAGTGACCTTACTGAATAAGCAACGGTTTCTGCTGTTCTGACGTCAGCTGCAAATGCGAAGGAATGGCGGAAGAAAGTAGTTCCTCTTTAAAAGGGTTTTGAGACTCTCCGTGTTTGATTTTCTTTTTATACACATGATTATGCCGTCAAACTGTTATCTAAACGCAATATCACTCACTCTAACCAGTGCCGATATACAGCCACATCGCACTACTACTCATGTGATATTGCTCATATATATATATATATATATATATATGCAAAAAAATTGAATATTACAAAATTTCAACAAAATGTAATATTTGTTTATGGTTCGCTTTATTTTTCATCATTATTAAAATTTTCTTTAATATTTTTCCCTAATATACTAATTGAGGTGTACTAATTTGTGCACTGTGATCATTTTTTTAAAAGATCTTTTTAAAATTCTTTTTGTTAATTTAATTCCAGTTTTGGCTTTGAAACTTACTAATGTAATGTTTAATTACACCAATATCATTTTGTATACCGTCCTAAAGAAGGTATTAATTTAAAAGAGAGCTCTGTAAGGGGTGTACTTATTTTTGATTTACACTGTACAGTACAGCATGTACCACATGAGCAGGTTTTGTTCAGAGCATAAGTTGCTATAAGAATTTACACACCCTAAAATGTAAACTAAATAGAATGCTGAGCATATCCCCTTACATATCCTTAAACTTATTGGGGTTTATACAACAGTTCTGTCTGGTTCTTGAATCTGATTGGCTGATAGCCATGCAATATTCTAGTAATATCAGCATTCATACTGCCTTTTCACCCTTGTGTACTACTCCGCCCAGTGTTCGAACTATACTGTGGCCTTTGGGGGAGCCCACTTTTTTCTAACTGGAAAATATATAAATATAAAACAAATATTAATATAATTGTAACTAATATTACAAAGTAGGCTAAATGAACAAAACACCACGATAGTTTCGGTTTACTTTCTCGTTAAAAAGAGCTTGTTTTCCCATCAATAACTTTCTTTGACCCTTGAAAATATCTTTTGAGGGATTTATTTTGATATGCACAAACAACAGCAGCCTAAACAACAGAACATCGTTGTCTAATTTTACCTGCAGTGCCTGTGAGAGGAATACATTCATTTATATAAAATCAACACTTGGCCTACTGCATGAAGCAAATAAAACGAAACACAACATCACATCACTTGTTTCGGAAAATGAATAAGCAGTGTCTCAATGTCCATATGAAAGCATCTGGCTGTCAGTCTTTGACATGACTGGACTTTGCTCTGCAGCGCCCCCACACCTTGATGCTCATGACAAGAACAGCATGTGTAGTTATCTTTTTTTAAGTGAGGTGAAAATCGCTGTCATGATATTTTTGCACTTTTACGCATAATAAAAAATATCCAGAGTGATTTGTACGTGAAAGAGTATTTGCACATTCTCATAATTTGTGTACTGTTATACATTTGTAAATGGTGTTTTGCATTTGCGAAACGTACTTTATGAATATGTATTTTTATTTTGTGAACATGAATTGTTTTTGTGAATATATATATATAAATATTTTGCGCACATGAATTTGGTTTTACGCTTGTGAATTTGGCTATGCATGTGTATATCGTGTCTTTTGCGTAAATTACTTTTGATACTTTTCTAACTCCATATTTTCTCTGACATGGTATTTATTTTGTTAGCAAATAATGTTTAAAACTTTAGATAAGACAAATGCTGTTGTTCACTAACATTAGTTACATTTAAAAAGATAAAACAAACTATTTAAGACATCTGATGTTAAATATTCCTGGTGGTGGATGAGGAGATTCCCCCCAATGTGTAAAGCGTTTTGAGTGTCTAGAAAAGCACTATATAAATGTAAGGAATTATTATTATTATTATTATTATGAAATGTGCAGTTGTCAAATATATATATACATATATATTCCATTTTGTATATATTTGATGTGTGCCATATGATGATTTTGTTAACTAATAACGGAATTCATTTATACATTTGTTTTCACCTAATTACAAGTGAAGTTTATTTATAAACAAATTTCGAGAGGATCACATGCTTATGATTGACCACAGCTGGTTCCGCATTAGCCAAAACATGATTCACCAATCAGACGATTCCTAAATCACCATAAATAAGCTCTCCTCGAGACTTCAGCCGTGGCTCAGTGCCAGGCCCATCCCCGCCAGGACTACAAAATCGAGGCTGAGGTCCAGCAAAGACGCCGCCGGCCCACCAGTTCTTCCACCATTTAACCACAACGCTGTCAAAAAATCTCCTTCTCCATCCACTTCAAGCAGCCACATACCTCCCCCAGCCTCATCCTACGCATCTGCCGTGCCTTCAACCCAAATCTCCAGCCAACAAACTCCACCTAAACTCTCAGACGCCGGTATCCACGCTCCAAGCCATCGCAACAAAGCCAAACTCTCACCCGTTACCATTCCATCTGTGGTACATAGCATGCTTTAAGAGGAAACCTCGCAAAAAATAATGAGTCCCCAACAAAAACTAAACATTTGATATATCTTTTGAAAGCTGAGACTCTTGTGACTACAATGATTCCAACCATTTTAAGACACAAGAACACAGCGGACACAATTAGTATTTTTTGTCAAACCACTAACAACCAAAAGAAACAATAACAAACCGAAGAAACTCAACTTACAAGCATCCCGTCTGTCCAATGATGTTAACAACAACAACAGGGAGTAATTAGACTGCAAAGGGTCCATGCAATCCAATTTCATTAACATTAGTCCACAACACATTTATACATGGATAAACATCCAAGGAAGGCACTGCTCTCATCCAAACTAGTCACTGAAGCGCGTTCGGTAGAGTAGCGTCTTCAGATGTAAACAATAAATATTTTGACATCAAAATGGCCCAAACCACATGAAATCTGATCTTTTTAATTCAGATTTGTGCCACTTTCGTATGTAGTATTAAATCAGACACAGATATCATGTTTTGGAATGCAACCACAGTGTGAACGGTTATGTAGGATTTCATGTGACTTTTACATAATCTTTGAGCGACATGCGTTATCATTCTGTGCTGCAAACATCATCTACTCCTCAGCAGCATAGTAGAATGGCACACAGGGCAATTACTTAACCACAGAAAGTTGGTTGTTCATTTTGAAAAAAAATGAGAAGGCAAAACTGGTGCTTGTTAACCAATCTGGTTAACGATTGGGGCACGGGTTGATTGCGAAGCTGAAGAGCGTCAGGGGGTGTTGCGGATATGGGATCTGTGCGCAAAGGAGGGGGTACTTTCATTTTAAGGATGAACTTTCTCTCCGAGAGGAAAAAAGGGCAGGTGTTCAAGCACCCAATGCCCCCTTCTGCACGTGTCTGTTGTTTATAACGAAGTAAAATGAAATAACTCTGCAAACAGAGATAAACCAACTCCGCCTTCACAGTTTAGTCTGCGGCTGCTCATTAACCCTTGATGAGTTTACTACACCGGTGGTCAGAAAGAAACGCACCGCGGTTGTCATAAATTACAAATGATCAGTGTTTTCAATCACAAGAGACTTATTTTAGGTTTCAAAAGCCAAAATACACATTAGTAGTAGCAGAACAACCCTTTAAAGTTCATGAAATACACCACGGTTGTCTGTGAAAAGGGCAATAATCATATTAATACCATATCTGACAACGTGCTTACTTCATACAGTATACACATTGTGTGCATAATTAGACATTTTGTGCTGTCCGTAACTGTACTTTTGTGCATGCGGGTCAGTTTAGGACCATGATCTGTTCACACTGCAAATCTGATATTGGCCACATTTATAACAACAATGTGAACAGCTATGCAAAAGAATCAGATCTGAGAAAAATCATATTTGAGCACTAAGCCTCGCAGTGTGAATAGCCTCTAAGAGTAATGTTATTCAAACGTGGATTAAAGTAAAGCCCACAGCCAAACGTACCATTCACACAGTTTTACTAAGTACGGTTTAAGAATAGATTAAATGGTGACATCTTCTTTAAAGTTCAGGGTTTAATGATGGCAATTGATTTAAAAACAAAAAAAAACACACACACATCGAGCATAGAAGTCTGATCATAATATGCCATAGTGACTCATACATCCATACACAAAGAACGTCAAGAGCGAGTTTACAATTGCAGTTATTTGGAGGTGAAAATGGCAAAGAAAACAAACTTCCCACTTAACAGCGATGAATCAGAGGAGGACGTTTCTGACAAATGGAGTAATGTTTCATCCATTGACTCGGTTTGAGATACATTTGCATTTTAAGCAAAGTTACAGGATCGCTAAGAGGTTAAACTCTACTCCACCATCACTTCACCTACTCTGCCTTCAAAAGGAACTTCCAGGACCACCAGCCAAGCCACGCCCTATATCCTCAGCCCACCACCCCTCCGCCATCCTGCGGGGGGACGAATGTCCGCGTCTAGCATCCTTGTACATTACGACAATGAGGTTATCATAAAATGCATTAACAAAGGGCGCTCCCATTCACCGTCGCTCTAAGACACTCGCATGGATATCTGCTGGAAAACAATTTATGTACATGTACCATGTTGTAAATTCAAATTGCTGATTTTCTCTCTCTCTCGTTTCTCATTTCAGAGATTCTGACAGTTGGCTCCAGAAGTGGACCCTCATCCAACTCCTGTCTCTCATTATTTAGAAATGATATTGCCATAAACCACCCCCTATATCACCTCTGCGAAACTTCCATGTCCCTCTTTTCACAAGCAGTTGCCCCTAGAACCCTTCAGTCATACCTCACTGCATGGAGTCCATTCAAACAATTTCACTCCCTCTATAAAGCACCTTTCCCAGATTTTTCCCTCCTCTCTATCACCTCATTCATTTCCCACCTACATGCTTCAAAAACATACAAGCCATCTCAATCAAAGCTACCTCAGAGGGATCCAATTCTTTCACAAATGAATCCACAGGTTCCCTTCAGACGCCATTTCTAATTCCCAAACCACCCTCCTCATCAAAGTTATCCCTCCTCCTCGATCCCAGACAACCCACTACACTCAACATCCTTTCCAAATGCATTCACACCTTACGCAAAGGATACCTTTCCACCCATACAGCCCGCACCCTCGACGCCATGTTAACTCTAGCCTTTTTTGGCTTCCTGAGATGTTCAGAAATAACAATTACATACAATTTCCATCCACCCTACAATATCTGATCTAACTTTGCAGGATAAGGAAACCTTTCCTTGTCAAGCAAAGCAAAAAAGGGCATTCTTTTACGTTTTCAACATCCCCTCCCCCACACACCCTTTCCAAACCCTCCAAGCATTTCTACACCTAATGAGATCCCAAGAGTTCAACCCCCTTGCCACACTTTTTACTGATGACGCTAATCGTCCAGTAATACGCTTTTGGTTCCAAAAACACTTAAAATAAGTCCTCCGCCTTTCAGGCTTCTCCCCTGAACCATTCTCTAGCCATTCATTTAGGATAGGTGCAGCCACCACAGCTAGCCTGTCCCCCAAGTGCTGTTATGCTCCGCGTCCCCCCCCCTCACCTCATAGCAGCTCTGTTTACCTGAGCTCCGACTCCCGCAGGAGTCACGCCAAACCCATTCACAGTCACACCTCCAGCAAGAGCCCTCACCGCCCTCTTCCTTTTCCCTTCTCTTGCTGGCTCCTGCCCCCCCATGGCTCTTACTCCCGCAGGGGTCACTCTAAGCTTCGACTCATGCAGGAGTCTCGCCCTGGTCACCTCCCGCAGGAGTCTTCACCACCCCCTCCCTTTCCCAGATTACCACAGGAGAAATGCCCCTGCAGCTCTGACTCCCGCAAGAGTGTTACACCGAGCTTTGACTCCCGCACGAGTCAATCTCCGCCCCTCCCCGGCCTTTAGTTAAAAAAAAAAAATCTCTCTTTTTCTACTTTCCGGCATTGAGATCCTCCGCCCCTCCCTCTATCTCGCTTCAGGCACTTATTTGGCTATTTTTTTACTTCTTTACAGCGATGAGTGCTTCCGCTACCTTTCTCCCCTTTTCCATCTCTCTCCTTCTCTTCTTTCTTCTCCTTGCACCACATCACCTTCCTCCTTCCAGCGTTGAGTTCCTCCGCTATCTTTCTTTCTTCTAGCATCAAATATTCCGCTACTTTTTCTTCCTTCTGCATAGGCCCTCACTCCCTAAAGCTCTGACTCCCGCAGTCAGTGGCGGTTCTTGCTTTAATGGCACCCTGGGCGAACCACCCCATATACAACAATATATAGACATAAAGCCCCCCAATAAAAATGTATTTAATTATTTTCAATAAATATAACAATTTATTTATATTTATTATAAATAAATAAAATTAATATTATACAATTATTATTCTAAATGAATAACAGAAATCAATCCTAAATGTAACTGGAAAACAATGTAAAGACACAAGAGTGATAAGCTAAGATCACTTAAGAAATCTTTTGCATGAATATTATTACAATTCTATGGAATAACACAAAAAAATATGTTTTATAGGGTTATCTGTTGTCTTAGACCCGACTCATGGCCGAGAATTAATGTTATTATAAAGTCTTACCTCCCTGACGCTTTAGTCCTCCTTTCTGCTTAGTCATGCTTAGTCAAAATAAGATCATCATCATATTATATAAACTTTAGTTTTGTCGACTTGCAAAACTTGCTGCATGCCGACACTCCTGCATAAAAGTGTGTTACTCCGGTTTCATAGAGGATGAGTATTTTAACGTATTTTATCGGTGTGCATGTTAACAACCGGGACTCATACCAGGAGCTGAAGCAGCGCGTGTGAGCGGCACGTATTTTATCAGTGTGCATGTTAACAACCGGGACTCATACCGGGAGCTGAAGCAGCACGTGTGAGGTGCGCTGGAATGGTTTTGTGTGCATGGGTCATTTTGCTTTCAGCGATGTTTCGGTTGCACACAGAGAGTAACAAACTTGCGCGTGCAAAAGACGCTAAATGTGAATGACCCCTAGTGTCTTTATTCTGGGATTACCTCTCTAAATTAATACATTTGCATAAAGTAAATTGTATCTCAAAGCTTTTACTGGGGCACTTTTTTTTTTTCTTCCCGTGCCGCCACCAGAAAGATGCCGCCCTGGGCGATTGCCCATATTGCCCATGCCTAAATCCACCACTGCCCGCAGGAGTTCCCCCCGAGCTTCAACTCCCACAAGAGTTCATGCCCCCCCTGGCCCATCTCACCCCCTCTCCCGCAAGAGTCTTCACCACCCAAAAACCTCTCCTGACTCCCGCTGGAGCCCACCCACCGCGGCTCTGACTCCCGCAGGAGTGTAACCCCGAGCCTCAACTCCCACAGGAGTCAATCCCAGCCCCTCCCATGCCCCGCCTAGACTCCCGCAGGAGTCTGCTTTCAACACCGCTCCGCAGGAGCCTCTCTTCTTCCTCATCTTTTTCAATATTATATCCAGCAGCCGGATATAGTATTGTTCTATCTGCATTTTGGGGGGTTTTCTTCAATACGCGGCTGCTGTCCCGAGCTAATAAAAGGCATTTTGGGGAGTTCTCGAAATCTACCTGAGCTCAAACTGCCCTCTCGCCCTGCAAACGGGAGGAAGCCCCGGGCTAAAGGATCTTATGAGCTTAGGGCTCTCCCCTAGGACAGAATGCCAAACAAGCTTTATAAACAATCATCAGCTAAGTGTGAACTCTTGAAGTGAAGTTTATTTATAAACTAATTTCGAGAGGATCACGTGCTTATGATTGACCACGGCTGGTCCCACATTAGCCAATACATGATTCACCAATCAGATGATTCCTAAATCACCATAAATAACCAAAGTTCCATACCACAGTCATCTTCGTTTTGAAGAATCCCCCCTTCCACCCCTACTCCTCCTCCTTTTCTAGATTGGCCGGCAGGTCCCCCGGTTTCCTCCCACCATCCAAAAACATGCGACTTAAGTTAATTGTCTAATCCAAATTGCCACCATAGATGTGCTCCTAGTTAGTAGTTATCTCTTCATAGCAATCCCTAACTGGTCATTAGCTACAAACAGCAAGGGAGTTCTCGAGATCTACCTGAGCTCAAACTCCCCTCTCGCCCTGCAAACGGGAGGGAGCCAAGGATCTTATGAGATCAGGGCTCTCTCCTGGGACAGCATGCCAAACATGCTTTATAATCAATCTTCTGCTAAGTGTGAACTCTTGAAACATAATTAATCTGTTCAATCTCTGATGTAAATGCTCTGAATAAAGTGGCCAAACCTGTTCTTGTAGGACGTTTATTAAAAATACGAATAAACAGCCACAAGAGGTCACCAACATGTTTTACAATTAGGCAACAGTGTGTTATCACATTTTATCTTTTTCATTCACTAATATTGTTCATATAAAAGTCTGGACACTGTTGGTCTCTCTGCTCCCACCCACCACCCACCACAGAAGGGCTCATTTGCAGACATCACCAACCCCCATCCCCTGACAGCGCGATCACATTTACAGAATGATACTGGCAGAGCACAGCATGTGTCTGTGAGGGATGCTCTATTCTCACACACCTTTCTTTGGTTTCAGTCCCCAAATTATCAGGGGTCGCCACCGCGAATGAACCACCAATTACAATTACTGGCATATGTTTTACTGGCGATTGCAAATACATCCTCTCAAACACACACATTGCATGTCTTTGGACTTGGAGAAACCGGAGCACCCACACTCCGAAAATTCTGCACAGAAAGGCCTCCTGGCCCAACCGTGACTCAAACCAGCGACCTTGTGGAGACAGTGCTTACAAAGTACCGCACTTTGCGCCATTCATGTAACCTATTTAATGCTTACTGAAGCCTATATCACTAGCCATATGTTTCTCCATTGGCGCTCTTTCCTCTTGCTCGTTCTCTCTTCTTGACTCCATTAGTTACATTTAAAAAGATAAAACAAATGATCTAAGACATCTGATGTTACGAAATGTGTAGTTGGCAAATGTTTTTTGTATATATTTGATGTGTGCCATGTGATGATTTTGTTAACTAACAAAGGATTTAATTTATACATGTATTCACTTAATTAGCATCACTAAATATAATTTCTCTGTTCAATCGCTGTTGTAAATGCTCTGAATATAGTGCCTAATTCTCTTGTAGGACGTTTATTAAAAATATGAATATATAAAAACTGTATTTCAGCCTGCTCGCCACAAGAGGTCACCAACATGTTCTACAATTAGGTAACAGTGTGTTATCACAGTATTTCTTTTGTCAAATAAAGTTCGTTCATTAATATTGTTCAGATAACACAGCATATTTTAGGTTATGTTGATTCAAATAGTGGCATAGTGGTGAAGCACTGATATAAAATTTAAATATTAGCTGATTCTACTAATTAAATTATAAAGTCTGGACACTGTTGGCCTCTCTGCTCCCACCCACCACCCACCGCAGAGGGGCTCATTTGCAGACATCACCAACCCCCATCCCCTATTATCACTATTAGTATTATATATTATTCAATCTTCCTAATATTTTCAAATTCCTGACAAGTTTTTCTGACCCTTGATTAGACTCATCTGACAACACAGAACAAACTCTATCTGTATCTAATAAAAAGTGTGGCCGAATGGAGTGCATATTTCCGACAAGCGAGCATGTATGATTTTAGTTCGAAGCCCTGAAAGCCTGACAGGGCAATTGCATTTACAGAATTAAACTAGCAGAGCAGAACGCGTGTCTGCGATTCTCGTGCTCTATTCACACTGTTTCCTTTGGTTTTAGTCCTTGAGCTATCAGGGGGTGCCACATCGAATTAAATCAATTACTCTGGCATGTTTTACCGGCGATTGCAAATACACTCTCTCAAACACACACACTGCAAGTATTTGGACTGTTAGAGAAAACGGACCACCCACACTCCAAAAATTCTGCACAGTAAGGCCTCCTGGCCCAACCGGGACTCAGCGACCTTCTTGAGTGCTCACTGAGTGCCGTCCTAGATGCGCCATTCATGTAACCTATTTAATGCTTACTGTATATCACTAGCCTACATGGGTAACACTTTACACTAACAGTGAATAATGATGTATTAATATGTAAACTAAATATTACTTTATTATGAACTATTGATGAGTTAAGGCATGCACTAATCATGAACTAACTACAAAATGATTCACACGAGTTTACGTGTGATTGATGGCTACCTTAATTACTTGTTATTTCATGTATGTTAATTAATGTAGTAATTAACATTTAGTTTTAGCTAAAACTCATGACCTGTTAATGCATCT
>CAIGQV010019356.1:18469421-18497795 GCA_903798115.1 Danio jaintianensis | reverse complement strand
ATAAAGTGTTACTCTATGGGTTTCTTCATTGGCACTCTTTCCTCTTGCTCGTTCTCTCTCTTGCCTTGATGATTTCCGAGATATTCATTTGCGGGCATCAGAAAGTGATTGTAATCCAATAGACTCCCGGAGCTTCCTGGAGTGGTGGGATGTCTGCATTTGTCGATCGCGACTTCCCGTGTTTCCCCGAGAGTCCTTAGAGCCGTTAGTAAACACTGCCCAAGCGTACACGGGCGCCTCGTCCCAATGAGTGCACCGAGTAAACCGGGTGCCAGGCCGTGCCGGTACTAACTACCGGATGCCACTCCGCAGCACAACGGAGCAGCAGACACGTAAAGCCCAACGCGGGAATCACGGTTGTACGCAAAAACCCGAGAAGAACTTGACACGCCGCAATGAAGCATATGACTCCACCCGACGGCCAAGAGCTCTCACTTCAGCAAGGATCTGAGCTCGAAAGAGAAAATTCAGCGCGTCATAAGAGCCCGAATGGAATGTTTAGAATCTTTGGAACGCGACGTCACTGTCGGAGATTCTCTGCGTACAGCTGCAGATACGGGAATTACATTGCTTCTTCTAGTCCCTTTCAATTACACGATATTATTTGTAACTTTAAAGGTAAAACTAATATAGCATATAACTACATTATTAATGTATTTATTTTGTATGGGAAATATGTGATTCACAAACAAAAATTCTCGAATTTTTCACGTTTAAATTGAAACTGATGTATTTATTAAATCTCTTAAAAACAAAAAAAGTGATAGGTTCTTGGAATATTACTATAATTCTTTTGGAAATATCACGGATAGATAAGTCCTCCTTTCCTCTTGCTGTATTTGTGTTATTTAATTTTTTCTTCACTGTTTTATATGTATAATATAATTCAACTTGCTCTTTTAAGTTACTATCATTGTTACTATCACTGTCATTTTTTCTGTGTGGGTTCGATTTTGTATGTTTGCTATTAGCATCATTTTTGTGACAATAATAATGAATATTTTTACATTACTGTGAGGGTTGGGGTAGGGGTAGACGTTAATAAAATACAATTTATTGGGTAATTTAATAAATAACACAAATAATACTCGGTACAATTACTGTTTTTACATTACTGTGATGGTGGGTTTACGGTAGATGTTAATAAAATACAATTAATGGGTAATTTAATAAATAATATGAATGATTCTCGTAAACTTCCGCAACTGTATTTCATCTAGCAACAACCCATAGATATATAGACTAGATATCGCATGCGGACCCTGAGCATGCGTCAATAGCGCCGCCACATTTGTACAGGGCTCCCAGGACAAATGTCATTCAACCGCACTAGTCAAGAAAGTGTGCCTATGTGAAGATGCTGGACTTTAGCGCTGCTTACGGGTGTAGTAACGAGCAAACAAAGCACAAAGGCAGAACATTTCATAGGTAAGATTTCGTTTTTTACGTTTTTTGTGTTACAAACTTTTGTGCTCCACAAGTAACGTTACTGATGATGATACAGTCTCTTTACTGCACTGATCATAAGGCAAAGTAGCATCAACTTGCACTGAATTCTAGGCTTATGCTAGTTTTGTTGAATAAAATCAGCAAACAATGAAAAAGAAATATGACAACAAGACGTTGCGGTGCTAGAAACTTGTGTTATTGTCGGCTGAGTGAACGAGTCGTTCATAACAGGGAGTCATTCACAAACGAATCGCTCCCTCCGTTAGAATGAGAAGTGAAAGCAGGAGAGGGGGTGTGTTTCAGGACACGGATTAGATCAAATTTAACACGGAGGGAGGATAATACATTTCCATGCACACAAACACACACTCTTTATCGGCAATGCCCGTGCGGTCACTGATCCATCGATGTAGAAAAGTGATGTAGAATTATAATTTTCGGAATTTAAAAAAATATTTGCGTACTGACCACCGGGGAAAACTCCCGATCATAGATATATGTATATATGTGTATATCTCTGGCTCTGGATGGCCACAGTTCTCCACTCCACCTTGGTCCCGCATTCATTTCAAAGGAGCGCTACCCTGTACTAAAATGGCGGCTCTATTGACGCATTCCTTCCAATAGACAACAACAGGGTAGGCGACATCTAATGTAAATATCTATGGCAACAACCGACTGAGAATCTGAGATCAGGGTAAAGTTTAGACATCTGCGGCAGAAAGTTATCAGTAAGTATTTATATTATTACAAAAATAGGCTAGAATTACAGTACAACAATAAGTTCTGACTTTACATTACTGCGAGGGTTGGGGTAGGCGTTAATAAAATACAATTTAATGGGTAATTTATTAAAAAGAATACGAACAACTGATCAAAAATATTCCCAACATCAAAACATTCTCGTCTGAATTCTCTGTGATCAAGGTGCTTTTTTTCTGAGATCGAGTCTTTACGAGAGTAGTCCTAATGAAAAACATAATGCATTTCATTCATTCATTCATTTTCTTTTCGGCTTAGTCCCTTTATTAATATCTGGGGTCGCCACAGCGGAATGAACCGCCAACTTATCCAGCATATGTTTTATGCAGCGGATGCCCTTCCAGCTGCAACCCATCACTGGGGAACATTCATACACACTCATTCACACACATACACTACGGACAATTTTAGCTTACCCAATTCACCTATACCACATGTCTTTGGACCGGAGCACCCGGAGGAAACCCACGCGAACACGGGGAGAACATGCAAACTCCACACAGAAATGCCAACTGACCCAGCCGAGGCTCGAACCAGCGACCTTCTTGCTGTGAGGCGAACGTGCTACCCACTGCGCCACCGCGTCGCCCATAATGCATTTCATATCATTTTATTTTTCTTCTTATGCTTTGACTTTTTAAAAGTTTTGTTTATGCAATGCTAGAGGAAATTTGACTGACATACCTTTGAAATGTATGCTGAACTTTAATATAAAACATTTACAGGACATTTTCAGGCGTTGAGCGTTTCCTGGAATTTCCTGATGTTTGAACTAAATCTACACCGCCCTCCTCTGGTGGCATATGCTGAATACTGTTGTGCAGTTTTGGATATTACCTGTCATTGGGTGTATAATAATATCAGTTTGTGAACGTAAAATTAATGCAAAATTTCAAAAATCAAAGCGCATGATAAATTAGGTTATTGTCTCTTAAAGGAAAGAACCAATGGTCTCAGTAAGTCCAAGCCTAAAATATATTTGCTTAATGCCAAATTATGATATTTTTTCCCACTCAAACATTGTAGTTATAGCTGACTCCTGGAATATGATTTGTGCTGTATTTCATTTCATGATGCACTTTGAGCTGTAGACTAATCACAAAAAAATGGTTCATTGACCAACCAGAGCATGCTTTCAGAAAGGTAGGGTTTAAAGAAAATAAACAATAATACAGACACCAAGTACAAAATTCAATATCGTAATACTTTAAAAAACAAAACAAATTACACTCATGAGTTTCCATAAAATGCTGGATGTAGTTGACGGCAAAATTATTAGGACTCCTGTCAAGAGCAAATACATTTTTCCCCAGATTTACTAATTATTATATAAATTCTTCAGGAGAGTCTTTTTCTTGCCCTCTAGTTTGGTTGGAATACAAGCAGTTAATTGTTTTATTAATTTTTTTTATTATTTCTTAATATTATTAAGAAATATTTTTGTTCTCTCTTGATTGGCTACAGAATAAAGCACTGTTGTCCAATGACTTGTCTAATTAACCTAACTAGTTATCCCAACTAAACTAGTCAAACTGCACTTTAAGTTGAATACTGCAGTACCTTGCATACTACATACACTGCATTAATTAAATATTAAATACATTTTATGAGCTGACATCATGGGAAAGACCATATAGATTTGTTGTTAGAAGTTAATTATTAAAATTATTATGTTTAAAGATGTGTTCAAATATGTTCTCTCCATCAAACAGCACTTGCTAAATTTCTGAAAAACAATTAAAGTGAATGATTTAGCCTCCAACTGTATATAATAAGAGAGCAGTTAAATTTGAATCATAAAAAACCTAAACAGGATGTTTGAAAAATATGTAAATAATATACACTTGCATGAAATCATATCAGAAGAAAAAAAAAAAAAGACATTGAGCAAGGCAGTTTCTTTAAGTGGCTTTTATATTGTCAACACACACTATGTTCGGACGTACAATAATAAGACTGCAATATTGATGTAAAATTGTGTGACAAATCATATAAAAATAAACCATTAATCTACAAATCCGTTTTTCATGCATAACGTCTGTTCATGAAATGTCATGACGCATCACGAGATTGTCCATAAGGCATTTCATAGGTCATAAAGCAATCATGTCTTCACAAACACTGTACCCTGCATAAAAGAGAAACTCTTGATTGTCTTTATCACAGGAAAACAGTGCGTTTGAATTAAACAGTTGCATAGCAACAAACCAAAAAGAGAATGAAAATGACATACAGCTGCTTACTAAAATGATCCAATTGGTTTAACCCCTATTTCTGTGACTTTTCAAGAGATTAAACAAGCTACAATCTCGGACACAGACGACATTTATCAAACATCAAATGAAGATTGAAAAATAGCAGACACATACAGTATAATTAATTGAGACAAATAAAAAAACTTCATTCAATCAAAGTCACAGAGCGACACTGACCTCTAGAGGAATTGTTAGGTATTACATTCTATAGGTAGTAAGGAGTTCATGTAAAAAACTAAAGTTCTGCATCAGTTAAAGAGCCGTTTTCACATATGCTTTGCCACACATTTAGATGATGAAATATCCTGATGTAAAAAAAAAATCCTATATGCTTTTGTTAAAGGCACATGTAGAATTTGAGCTGAAAGGGGAAAAGACATCTGACAGTTGAGGTCAGGAGTCAGTGTGTGTATACAATTCTGTTTTTTTTTGCACAATTTTGTCAACTTGTGTTTAAAAGTTTGCTTGGATATAACCAAATCTCTATATTTTGATGTTTTATGAATGCGTAGCCTCTGAAATCTGAAATCCCTTTTAGGATGAAATGCAAATATTTTCTGAAAGATGAACTTTCAGATGCAGCCCTGATATGACTTTTACTTTGAAATCATTTAAATAATAGAACTTCACTTGCCTCTCATAAGCCTGAATTCATAATAAAAGGCAGGCACATATGGTGGCCATGATTAAAGCAATATATTTTTTTCATATCAAGGCACTGGTTGATAAATATATTTGCAAAACTATTCCCTTAATTTTGAATCTGCAATTAATTTCAATTAAAAAGATAGTTCACCCAAAAATAAACATTTACCCACTTATTACACACACTCAAGTGGTTCCAAATGGCGTTTTTTCTGTTAAACACAGAAGAAGATATTTTGAAGAATGCTGGAAACCTGTAGCCATTGCTGACTCCCATAGTAGGAAAAACAAATACTATTGAAGTAAATAGCTACCGGTTTCCAAAATTTTCCAAAATATATTTTAAAGAAAATGGTTTGTGACAAGTGGAGGGTGAGTAAATTGGGTGAACTATTTATTTAATGCATTTTAACTTGTTCAATCCATCCAAAGATCCACTGACATAACAGAGACATTCGGAGGCATTCAGAGAAATGTTCAAGTCATCATCACAGCTATGTTGAAAATAACCTTGAAAAAATCTATTTCTGTTTGACAAAAAGCACATTTTAAGGCCGTTCTGCCACATTTATAAAAAAAAAAGAAAAGAAAAAAAGTGGCATGGAGCTTCACAGAGTATATGTGAATATACAAGTTTCCTTTAAGACACATTTATAAAAACACACATTAAAATATAAACTTTCGCAGTCTGTTCAGGCTATTTCGTATTTACAAGGAAGAACAGACATTAAAATATCAATAATTATCAATGTACAGGACAAAACATGTATTCACAATTCGGCAGTGATGATAGATTCACTGTACATCAGTCTGTTAGCGTCGGCCAGCAGTGCCGCCTGACTCGGGTCTATTTGCATGGCCTTCTGTGCCATATGTCCAAAAACTGGCATTGTACCACCCGGCACTGCTGTCATGGGCGTCAGAGTGACACAATGAGAAAGCAATGGTGTGTTGGCATCATGATTGGAGCCTGTGGAAGGCACGCTGGTCACATGACCCGTGCTGGTGGAGCCGCTGGCACTACTGGGCGACCGGCTTTTGGGTGGAGGGCAATGCTGCACTACCTGTGTAGGGCCTTGAGACGCGGCGAAATGGGCAGCAGGAAATGCGGCATAGCCCGTAGGAATAGGGTATCCATTCACAGGTATAAAACGCTGGCTTTGCGGCATCTGCGCCGCCATGAAGCCTGCAATCTGTCCGGGTTGGAGGCCCTGCGGAGCTCCATAGATGTACCCGGCGTAGCGCGGGCTGCTGAGGTTGCTGACGGGACTGGCGCTCAGAGAGGTAGTCTGGGTGGTGGCGTTGCCTCCGGATGGCGTGCTGGAGCTGGCATGAGAAGACAGACCCTCCCAAGCCCGTAGACGTGTATGGATGTCTTTGAACCGTGGCCTGCGAGCGGGACCTTCCTGCCAACACTCGGTCATCAGCGCATACATGCGAGGAGGGCAATCCTCTGGACAGGGCAGCAGCTGTCGCTTTCGCACCATCTCCATCACCTCCTGATTGCTGAAACCATAATAAGGCTGCAAACCAAAGCTGAAGATCTCCCATAAAACCACACCAAACGCCCAAACGTCAGAATCTGTGCTATATTTCCCATAAACAATGGCCTCTGGTGGCATCCAGCGAATAGGGAGGAGGGTGTTGGGTTGGACCCGGTAATAATCAGAGGAGTAGATTTCTCTAGACAACCCGAGGTCGGAGATTTTTATATGCAGTTGTTCGCCAACCAGGATGTTTCTTGCTGCAAGATCTTTGTGGATAAAAAAATGGCTCGCCAGGTATTCCATGCCAGCCGCCACCTGAATGGCCAGGTGGAGGAAGTCTCCGTGGTCCAGGCTGGACTTGACGGTGCCGTCTTCGTCACTGCTGCAGCCCACGTCTGAATGTGGAGAGCGCATGATGAGGAACTCGTGGAGGTCCCCCTGGGCCAGGAACTCAAAGAGCATGCAGACGGGCTGCTCTTGGGTCACTACACCCAGGAGACAAACCACATTAGGGTGGTGAAGTTCTGCCAGGACGGATGCTTCCTGCTGGAGATCGCCCCAGTGTTGGGCACTGGAGATGTCCTTCAGGGTTTTTATGGCCACGAGTTGAGCGTGCTCCATGCCGGGCAGGTACAGGTGGCCTTTGTAGATCTTACCGAAGGCGCTCTCGCCCAGCTCCTCCATGAAGCGCACCGCAGACAGAGGAAGCTCTTTGGCTTTACTCTAAAAAAGAGATAGAAACAGAAAGGTAAGTATGGGTTGGCAAATTTGTTATGAAGGTTATCAGACAAAAATGATTTGTGGTCAAGTAGAATTATATATATAAAAAATACGTAGGCAGTTCATTCTGCTGTGGCGACCCCAGATTAATAAAGGGACTGAGCTGAAAATAAAATGAATGAATGAAAAAATAGGTAACAATTTTGAAAAAAAAAATCTGTTTATATATCACATTACATTTATATAATTAAAACATTTAAATGTATTATGATAAAAATATGTAAATAAACCAGTTAAATGCTCTTATTATTTTAATAGCTTCCATGTTCATTTGGTAATGGCTAATGTCATTTAAATAAACAAAAAAGAAGAAATGAGCTTGCATTATTAAAAATAAAATTGCATTAATAGTATAATTATAATACATCTATCCAGGTAATATTAAACTGATTATTTAACAATATGACTTAAGTGAATGCTTTAACATGTCATTATTTGTTCCTTTTTAACTTCACAGTAACTCTTTGCAGTTGTAGCGTAATTTTTCATCTTCTGCTCAGTTGCTGAAAAACAAGACATTCTACGACCTCAACCACTGACCACAGAAATGCATAAAACCTCTGTTGGCTCCTAAAATATTCTCACTGTCATGTACATTTATGTAGTTGGCAGCAGCTGTCTCACCACATACATGACAGTCACTGTGACTCTACGGTTTATCCCTATATGTGAAATATAGATGTAAGAAGCGTGCATAATGATGTTTCATGGGAAAGACTCCAGTAGCAAAAAAAATAAGAAGACTGACAAAAGCTCACAGTTACATTTAAAGGAATAGTTCATCAAAAAATACAAATAAAATTGTGCATTTGTTCCAAACCTTTTTGAATTTCTTTCTTCTGTTTAATGCAAAAGTAAAAAGGATGCTGGACAGTTTTAAAGGATGCTGGACAGCCTGTATAATGCTTTGCAGTTCATTGTTCAATTCACACCCTCTATTTATTTTCAAAATTTGTTTCAAAGTTTAATTATTTAAATTCTTTGGAATGCCTCACCAATGGTTAATTGTTCCTCTTTTAAATGTTTGATTCTAGTTTAGGTTGTTACATTCAAATCTTATTTTAGAACATTCATTCATTCATTTATTTTCCTTCGGCTTAGTCCCTTATTTAGCAGGGGTCGCCACAGCGGAATGAACACGGGGAGAACATGCAAACTCCACACAGAAGCCGGGACTCAAACCAGCGACAGTCTTGCTGTGAGGTGACAGTGCTAACCACTAAGCCACTGTGCCGCCCGATTTTAGAACATTTTTTTAAATGACTCATTGTGATTTTCTGTTTTTGTGTTTTGTGCTCGCAGTCGGGCCATACCATTACTGCCTGGGGGTATAGGGTGCTGATTTAGCATACAGCCAGCTGCAGGCCTAGACACTGCACATTATGTCTGACCGTACAGTAGCCTAATTTATTATCTATGTCACAACTCTTTAATTGTAACTTTATGTTCCAGCAGCCATGGACATGGAAACAAAATAGCATATTATAGGTCTACTACAGGACTGTCATCTGTAAGTATTTGTCATAAATTTGGTTTAACACATGAGTGAAAAAGCTGAAATTGGTGCACATGTAGCCTATCGGTAGTTAGATGTGAATTACATTTTGAATGATATATTATCCGAATAACAGTATGTATTTAATTTAAAGTTGATGGACATTGACTTCCATAGTATCTTTTTCCCTACTATGAATGTCAATGGCCACCAGCTTCCAAATATCTTCAAAATATCTTTTTTTGAAACTCAAAAACCTTTGGAACCTACTAAGAATGAGTAAACATTGAATAAATGTATATTTATGGGTGAACTATCGCTTAAAAAGAGAAATGAATAGTGTCTCAATAAAAGATAGGAGCCTCTTGCTTTGAAAGAAGCAGATGTTTCACGTTAGCGTCAACTTTGCCTGAGGCTAAACATGTCTCATCGCTGTTTTAGATATTACTTGAGTGAACGGTGACCTTAATCTAAACTTTGCCTTGTAGTCGCGAGTGTAAAAGAAAGGTCTCAGTCTGTTACAGACACAAACAGCACTTCGGGGTGTCAAAATATCTGATTAATACTGGAACTGAGTGAAACTACCATCATCTCATCAAAATATTTGTTTGTAAAAATGTCACTCTAACCAGTTACCAAGATGAAAAGGCAGAATGAATGAAAAATCTCATTTGATTCTTCTTTGAATGATTTGAAGGGAATGATAACAGTCTGATTATATTTAGATTGCTCTCCGGGCCTGGAAGAGATTGCCTCCATATGTTCATCCCTCATGCCGTTTTCCTCCTGTTTGCACAGCCCCTGAACCCTCCCCATCGCCCAGGAATGCACACTAATTCAAACGTTATGAGAATGACACACTACGCCAATAGATAAAACGTAGAAAAATAAAAACAGCATGGGAGAGATGAGAGAGACACCTGGTGATAGCACTGTTTATTTACACGTGCAGTCTGTGTTCTTTTAGCACCCGACTAACTAAAGGAATTAGGCCAGTTAGAAATGTGTTAAATATCTGTTTTAGAGTATTAAGAACAGCGATTGCTACACTTCTAGTTAAGTTATGTTGCTTTGGTTCGGATGCATAAAGAAAATGATGCAAATAATCCTGGTTTACTGGTTTACTTACTGTACTATACACCTGCACACACACGCTCACACAGAAATGGCTTTTACAGTGAAAAAAATTATATATGTGTATAATTAGTGCCAAAACTTGCCTAACACCCAAAACAGTGCTGTGTGCTGGGCTAAACATACTTGTTGTAATATGAAAATGTGTAAAAAAATCTAAACAGTGCTAGGAATTCCTCCATTGCACACACTAATAAAGATCTGCTGCAAGGAGACATTTTTCTGATACTTGTATTGAACTGTATTGGGCCTTGGTATACTGTACTTCAAGTAAAGCTGAAGAATGAACTTGTAGGAGATCATTTAGAACAACTGTTCAGTTTTTTTTTTTTTGACAGATTGAAACAGCTTCAAAAAGCATTTTTTCTTTTAAGGATGGGCAGAGCTATCCTGTTCCTGATATTATAGATACCAATGTAGGCATTGGTATCACATCAATACTAGCCTGACAAGATGGTCCTATAATCTACACTAAAGAACATTCCACTAAAAAAAGAGGAACATTGCTTGGTGCATCATCAATTATGGTGTATTTAGAAGTTACATATACATATATACTGCCACAGAATCTTAATTACAAACAGGAAACTCTGCATTTTCTTTAAGCACAATGATAAAGCACAATAAATGAAGCATCTGTACTGACTGTAAATTTGTTGAAATTAACTGAATTATTATTATTATCAAGTTGCATCTACAAAATTATATTTTTGTATAGTTACGATAGAAAATATGACGATTCAGTTTACAGCATCTTCATATTCAGGCTAAAAACATTAAAAAAAACACAAAAAAACCTAATGCACATTGCTTTTTAAAAATGTTTTAGATTAAGTGTTCAAATCAAATAGTGTAACGTTTTATGTATAACATATCAGATATGGTTTAAGTCAGAACATAGTGACTTAAACCAAAGTCCCTTTCAAGGAAAGTCTGTTCACTCGACATCCCTATTTACAATGCCTTAGAGCAGTTCATCCAAATGATTGAGTGAATTCTGAAATATCACTGAACTCCCAATTAATTTAAATATTTCAAATCGGCAACAACATTTGAAGTGACCTGTCCCATTGTTGTTGTTTCTTAATCACGGATTACATTTAAAACCAGTCTTTTTTATGGCTAATTTAATAGTAATCAGAGGATGCGCTTCCAAACACTGAAAGGAGATTATACGTGATGTGATCTGATCTAATGTCATTACATTGATTTAAATTGCATAGTTGTTCGAAATGTATTTGTTTATTTAAAAACAGAGAAGACATTCTAAAGGAGAAATTATGTTTTGTTATTATTTTTTGAACAAAAATGATTTATCAAATAAATGCCAGTTTTTTAAAGCAAAAAGTATCTGTATTGAAGTGAAAAATTGCACAACTAGTTAAAAATAGTTTAAACACACATGGTTTTATCAGATCCTTTCTTAACAGCTATTTTCTCACCACTGTCATTTTCACAGTATGTTCATTTTGTTATTCAGAGGAAAGAAAGAACATTTATAAACATATGCTGACAGCATAACTCTGCAAAGGCATTTCAAACTTCTTTTGGACACTATATGGAACATGTATATATATAAAGACCATATTTAGACTATATATATACCATATAGACCATATTTAGACCCTATATGTGAAGAACACAAACAAACATTGCTACTGTATAAGTATAACAGAGTCTTAAGCATTAATTCTCACCTTTGGTTTGTAGGCTGTGAGCATGGACATCTCCACATTCTGGCCACGGACAGGTTTGGGCTGGCGTGGTGCTGGTGGACGTGAGGCTTTCTGGTTGTTTCGGCAAACACAGATGAAAAAGAACAGCAGGGCAATGGCCAGTGGTATAGCCACACTTGGTACCAGGATGTACAGGATTCCCATACTGCTGTTGCTGCCGCCATGCTTGGGCAAATCTGAAGGCAATCAATACACAAACATATCAAGTAAAACAATAATAAAACAAATCCCGTTCAGACAATATTTATAATTAAGCGGATGGCAGATTCCATCAAAATATGTCAAAAATCACACACAGGTTGTACGAGGGTTATGCTCAGAATTAAATATTAGGAAACCGCATAGCACAAATGATAACGTAAAATGCAAACAAACTGTTCTCAATAGTTTATAAAACAATTCTAGCACTTAAACTCATTACATGAATGTTTGATCAGGAGTGGCATACACTTAAGTTTTCAGAATTGTTTGCATTTTAACAAGATTTGGTGTAAAAAAAATGTTTTGTTTTTTATCTTTGGCAGTCCATGGAAACAATCAGTCAAGAAAGACATCAAAATCATAACACTTGTAGTCATATTTATTATTCTCATGACACTTGAAATAAGAAGTCCAGCCAAGTGCATTTCATTTCTGTTATTGTTTACTAAAACTATTAGAAATTGTTGTAAACTAAACAAAATGACAAAAATATGTCACAAAATAACCTAGATATCAAACTTAATCCAAAATATGAATAATCAACACAACAGTGCAGCCATATAACAATATAATTTACAGTAGTATAGTAATAGTGTCACGACCACAGGAAAGAGAGGAAGACGAGGATTACTTGAAGCACTTTTATTAACAGCGTATTTGACATACACAAGAGTTCAAGACGAATGGTGAAGGTTGTTCTCCGTGAGAACGTAGACAAGGGTGATATCAGAGCATCAGTGAAGATGAAGGATAGATAATAGTCACTTCTCTTGATTCGTAGCGTATTCCGTGTTGGAATGGTGAGTGAACGTCGGGAGCACAGGAGACTCTGATGAAGATCGTAGGAGAAGGCAGTGTGGTCTTGTGGCTTTGATTCTGGTCGGTGACTGAATGAGAGAGGTGAGTATTTATGTGTGTGTGTGTGAATGAGGTGCAGGTGATGATGATTAGTACTCGGGTGAGGGCTCACGTGTGTGGTGTGTAGTGGTAGATGATTGTGAGCGGTGAGGACTGCGGGAGCGTGCAGGGGATGACACATAACACTTGTAGTCATATTTATTATTCTCATGACACTTGAAATAAGAAGTCCAGCCAAGTGCATTTCATTTCTGTTATTGTTTACTAAAACTATTAGAAATTGTTGTAAACTAAACAAAATGACAAAAAATATGTCACAAAATAACCTAGATATCAAACTTAATCCAAAATATGAATAATCAACACAACAGTGCAGCCATATAACAATATAATTTACAGTAGTATAGTAATAGTATGATATAATAATAATAATAATAATAATAATAATAATAATAAATATAATAATAATACTGGTGGAATAAATTAGGCATACAGTACTTTAACAAAATCATACAAATTTTCAGAGACTATTACATGACTAGTTAGACAAGTGTGACTAGAGAATGCAAATCTGAACCTAGCTTATGCCAGTATGAGCAGTGTGTCTTACCGCATGGAGGAATGTCGCAGAGCTCCATGCGCACAACCTCATCGAGGGTGAAACACCAGGGAGCGTCGTGCTTGTTTCCGGGGTTGCGGCAGTAGGAATGTCCCCCGTTGAGTTCTGGGTAACGCATGGCCAGGAAAGTGTGACTGTGGGGATACTGAGAGTTCCACGGCTGACACTGACGACCAGATTTAGTCACGCTGACTGTGCCACGATAGTCTGAACCACTGTTGTTATAGCATTTGTGACCTAAAATAGGAAGACATGAAGATAATTGATTTCTTTTCTGTTAAATTGTGTTGTCAAGTCTTTTTCAGCAGTTTTTTCCCCATTACTAGTTAATTTGGTCTTATTTTTCAGTAAAAATATCAAAATATTCTTACATCAAGATGTGTTACTTTAATAAGTGACTTAAATTAGAATGAAAGAACTATTCCTCAGGCTATCCAAGATGTTTGTTCAGTAGAAAATGAAATTTTTTAGCTGAAGCATTAGTTATTCATTGATAAAATGCAAGTCAATGGCTACTAGCACTTTGAGAGTCAAAAAAACTAAAGTTAATAACCATAGCTCTCTGATGATGTGCTAGCTAAATGATGGGTATGTGTGAGAAACTGAACATTATTCATAACTACTGTTGTCTTTAATGTCTTCAATATATTGTCAGGAGCCACGTGCATTTTTTTTTTAATCTAGCCATTGACTTTTTATGAATCACAAAGATTAAATAAAGCAAATTAATTGTTTTTGGTGAACTGTGTCTTTTAAATATTAAGTCTTGATTTATGAAAGATTTATAAAAATTAAGTGAGGTTGTGCTTAAAAAAGAATTAAATAAAAAACTGCAAGATATATGATAAACTTAATTCCGGCAGAAAGCACAAATCTTTTTTCTGATGTCATTGGCAGATATTTTCCCTCTTTTTTTCTCAAAATAAATTTGAAATGTGTATGTCAATTATGGTCAATTAAATTAGGATGCCTTAAAAATCATTCCCACTTGATCTTTTACTTATATATAAGTATATATATAATATATATAAGTAAAAGCAAGACATTTGGATAAACTTAATTTAGGAAATACTATTTTTTTGTACTGTCATGGTAGATATTAAAAACTTCATCTTTTTTTAGAAATTTAATTTTAATACCTTACGTCATGTCACGTTTAGTACTGGGAAACAATACAAAAATATTGAGGAAGGAAATCCTTTTTGCTCTATTTTTTATAACAACTCAAAAGACCTACTTTTATTAATGGTCTCCGCTATTGGAATGCCAATCCTCATGCAGTTTGCAGCCTCAGGACTGTCCAAAATGGCCAGGTCTTCACATTTGGGCAGTTTGAGCCGTTTGAGGATGAGAGGGTTTGATCGAGCGATGATGTACTCAGTCTTACACAGGTCGTTCTCCAGAATCTCACACTCATCCTTACACAAGTCCCGCGGTTTGTCCATGCCAGAGCTTCGGTCGCATGTCGGAAAGGCAAAGTGGCACAGGGACGGGATGGCGAACTGGGAACAGCGGTCGGACAGGTGATTGGAGGTGCCAATCATGGTGAATGCAGCTTAAAAAAAATAAATGAAAGAAGTCAGACGTTTCCTCCATTGTGGTTTTTAACAAGCTATGTTAAAGCCTTGTGTATTTGAGGGAAATTATAGTTTACACACAAATAACAAAAACACAAAAGTTCTAGTCAATTGTTGTGGTTTCGCAAGAAGACGTGTGCTTTAAAACAAACTGACTGCTCACTATGGAGAGGTAACCACAGTGAATGCTTGTGTTGTAAAGGGATACAACTGGAAACCTTTTTCACAGAAAGTCCAATTGAAAACTAAAACCAGGCTTAGTTTAGTTTTCACTGTGAATCGAGGGTGTGTGATGTCATTAGCATGGCGACACAGGACATGTTATGTGTTAATAGTTAAAACTGCTTATTTCTCTGAATTTGTAAGTTCTTCGAAACATTTGGCACAATGCAAGTACATAAGTCAGCTAAATATATAACTCTGTACTAGTGGTTTTTGAATATTTTAATGAAAAAAAATCGTACATATTGTGCCTTTAAACGTACAACTCCCTCATGCTTTTCCTAAAAAAATGAAGGTGGGTTGAATCAGAGAGTAAATAAATAAGTTGGATCTGAATGATCATAATATTCATAGTATTCACATGTAATGTGCCAATATTCAATAATACTATATGTAATAATGAACACGAGAATGATTTTGTTATTGTGGGCACTTCAAAATACTGTAAATAATTATTTATTATTCAAACCTTTAGAAATCCTTTAAAAATCTTTATAAATAAAGAATATTCAGACTGTTGTATCTGTTGTTCATAACAGAACCGAAAAGCTTGATGATTTAATAGACTATTTATTTTCAAAAATTTCATGTTAATCTAGGTAGGATATGACATGCCTAAGAAATCAATTGAAAGATTTTTTTATGATTCTTAATAGGTCTGTGCTTTAACGCTTTACAATAAGGCTCCACTGATTTAAGATTTAATTAAACTATACTGAAGATGAACACTACTTGCAAAGCATTTAATGATTTTAGGTGATGCACATTTCTTAGTTAAAGTTTAATGACTTATTCAAATAAAAATATATTTATTAATTTTAACTAAAAGTTCAGTAACAACATTAACATACAATCTATAACAAATTTCGCACTGCTGATGTTTGTTAACACATTCACTAATGTTTAATAATGAGGCCTTATTGTCGATTACTAAATTGTATTTATACTTTCAATTTCTATTTAATACTTAAATTGAAACAGTTTGAAACATTTGTTTACGCTGAACATGTTATGTACAATAAAGTAATGCATAAATATAAGTTCTTTTTTATCATATCTGTTTAAGTAACTCTTTTTTTGCAGCTTATGTTAATATCACAAGAAAATGTGATACTATCATACGCCTATTTGCATGCTAATTCATAGAACACCATTACTGTAAATGTCCAATAACACAGGCTAGCTATTATCTTACATAAGACTTCAAACTGATTTTATCAGCTGCGTTTCAGTTGAAGTCTGTACAATGCAGTGCTTTTGAAATGTCTTTTGTAAGCTCTGAAGGTTTCTTTAGAGGAATACCTGTGATTTGGGTCTCAATCTCGCCCTGCATCTGAAGCGAGTCAACAAAAATGCTCCTGTTTCCTATGAAGCGAGCGCACGCAATCCCTCTGTACGGCTGGCAGAAACCCTCCTCGTCAAAATCCTCTCTAAAAACAAAAATAAAAATGAAATATACATGTTATTTATGGACAATTAGATTAGCATACTATATTTAAAAAGGCATCCCTACTTTAACTTTTCCCACAGCATTTCTGTAACGCTGTAATTCTAACTCCAAACACTAGAGAGCAATAATCGCCACTGGATCGCACCAACAAAAATGCACACAATCTAACAAAAACAATCTTGGCATATTTAATCAACCTATACAATAAATACAAACCCAACATATGAAAAATACATTCAAATGGAATATAATATAGTAATGGATATATAATTTAAAGCATTCAATGCATCATATATAATAAAAAAAGACGTTTTGTCCTACGTCTGTATGTCATGCCCTGTAATTTTAACCATATGAACGGGTGGTTCTTTTAAAGCGTATGTCATCCATATATACACTATGAGAAAGACGCAAAGACTGAGTCACTGCTAGACTCTGGTGATTTGCAATGTGGTAAACCAAAACTATTTAACTTAATGTGAAATACAAAATGAGAGAAAACAGCGATCGCGATATGAAGAGTTCAAATAGGTCCTAAATAGAAAAAAATAATCTTTATTAATTAAAATGGTTGTTGGTGTTAATGAGAAGCAGGCACGTGAAAGGTCAGAGGTCAAAAGTCAGAGGCTTTTTTGAGGAGCAAATGTCAATCCAGACATTAGCACTCAATCGGAGTATGATTGGAATGGTAAACAAGCTTACTATCGACTAAATACCAGACATTATATGCTATAGGTATAAATAATATTGAATAAAAGAATCAGCACTATTTTATGATCTTATATGCACCATAACATCATGTAAGTTTAAAAAATGTATAAATGTGCTTCATAAATGTAACTATATTTGCTCATTTGGGGCTCAATAAATCTTATTATACTTCTTATCGGAGCTAAAAGTGGTGCTTAATAATATTTTTGAGAACACCATCATGCATTTTTTTTCTGAAGTATTTAAAATAAAATGAAACAAAATATGGGTCAAAGTTGTCAAATAAGTTTTTAAGCATTTTTAAGTTCTACCATACACTTAAATGTATTCTGTTTAACATGAATTCAGTGTAGCAATGTTATATTATCAATAAATCTTCACAACAAGGATCATGACATATTAAAAGACGCTATCTATGGCCAGCTACAAAATACTAATTAATTGCCATTTTAAATCCTTACCCTTTGCCACTAGAAAGATACAAAAAATCCAATCACTTTCATCATTTTAAAGTGGGATTTCATCATTAATATGAGATTTCACGTATATGAAATTATACACTGAAATATATCTAAGCTACATGCTATGAATAGTAAAGTTCTGTTTTGTAAGGATGAATCATTTTAATAAAAAAAATGATCCTGTCAAGAATGATGTAAGAAATATTTCAATCTAAAAGTGTGTGTGCTCATTTAGGCCAGCAGTGGCAGACACAGGAAAGGTTTCACAGCTCTCCAGCATGTGCGTCACAGGAGAATGTGATGGTAACTGTGGCCTCCCACAGAAAGCTAAATGACAAGGAGCAACAGTTGTTGTGGAGAATTACAAACTATTTTTGCATAATATTATTTTTTAACTCTCTCCTTCCCTTACGCTCTCTCCTTCTGTCTTACACATGGACAGATGGCTGTTTCTATAATTGCATATACTGCACATTTGGCGTCCAAAGTCATTTGACGTTTTGTCAAATGGGCTTATTTTGTATTTATTTTAATAATGTGTGACTCATTGTCATGGATCATAGGTTGTTACAGGCCATAAAAATATAATATTTTCTCCAAAAAATGTCTTATATAGTCAAAAATAATAATTTGCTGTTTTGTTTGAATCAGTCAGTGTATTTTTCCCCGTCATCTATTATTGTGCAATGAAAATATTTAGTTTTACCGTTCTTTTGGCAATTTTTGTTAATTAATTTATTAATTCATAAAGAATCTTTTTTTTTTTTGAAAGTAAAAAAGAAAGTAACTTGCTTTTGACAAGCACTGGATTATAAAAATTGAATCAGTTTTTAATAAGCTACTGGAAATAATTTGCATGTGCTTGTGTGTGCGTGTTTCTTGGTTTGTATAAACAGAAGGAGGTCCAGGGTATTTCTTCACTCACCGGTGCCAGCTGGAAGTGAATGATTTAAAAGAAAAGTGTGAGCCACAACACAAACTGTACTAACTGACCCATGGCAGTGCTGTAACAAGAGCAGGAGAACAAGACAAAGTTCTGTCTTGGCAAACACTGAACGTGATATGCTTTTCAATATGCTCTTCAGATCCAGGATCCCAGAAGTCTCCTGTTAAACCTATTGAGCAGAGACAGGAAGAAGTGAGGGGTCTAAAAATGCTCCCCTGTGTGCTGAGTAGCAGAGAAATCAACCTGAGAGAGATGCACATTTCTCATCACCAAGATGGATGTTTAATCCTTCAGGGTGTCCCTGTTCTTGAGTTTTTGTGGATAAAAACCATCCGCAACAAAGGGGCCCATAACTCTGAGACCACAGTGGAAAAGGCTTTTATTTAATACAGCATTTTTCATTGAATTGAGACATTATTGAGAAATTATTACTTATAATTATGAGATAAAAAGCAGAAATAATGAGATAGAATGTAAAAATAGCTATGCTTCCATCCACCTATTTTATACAGATTTTAGACTATCACATAGCAAAATGCTTAATGCAAATGCAAAAATGCACATCAATTTTGAAAATGTGCATAAAAAACAAAACTGAGTAAGATAACTTATTTATCAGATAAGAAAAAAATGCACATAAACTACGATGGAAGCACATTTACCAAATAAATTCCAACATACACAAAAAGTCTTGATTTTGTTTTAACAGATCATGTGATAACAAACATAAGCACGATGGGACAGCATTAATGGACAAACCGGCAATACTGTAATGTTGTTTTGGTCATTCTAAAATCCCTTACCCAAAGTCCGTCATCAAAGTGGTTCAGTATTAATACTTTTTTTTTTTTAAGCACAATTAATTTATTATAGAAGAAAAAAGCCCCACACTGATTTCCTCTAACACAGCAAATTCCATTTTGCTTTTTGGTATTTGGCATCAGTTTATCAGGAAGTGAAGATTTTGTTCTATTTGAATCATTGGATAGACACTTTATTCACAAAACACATCTTTGGATGAAAACATATTAACAAAGTCAATTATTAAAAAAAGCAAGATATGAAAAGTGATAAGTGAGGCATACTAAATTATAATAATGAGATAAAAGGTTAGAGTTATGACAAAATAATTGACAAATTGAAATTAAAATTATTAACAGAATTATGAAATTGTCAAAAAGCATTAATTGAGATAAGTTGCAATCATGAGAAAAACTCCAAATTATGTCAATTATGAGACAGTATGTAATATAAGTCATAATTATAATTCTAAAAAAAAATCCAGCACAATTTGAAAAGTAATTACTACTTATTTATTGTGATATCTGATTTTTGCACTCTACTGCATACAGAGAAACATCTATGGTGATAAACAACAGAGAAAATCTTTGCCGGTTGTCCTAGTGAGCAGCACTGCTTTCGCCATAAAACCCTAAACAAAATTATGATTTAAAAGATACAGCCTTGTTAAGAAGCTAAGCTCATGAAGATGTCAGTGCCACATACAAACACGTTAAGGAGAACGGATTTGTGTCATCAGAGTTACTGCACAGGCCCTGAAGTCCAATAAAAGTATCAAGATATTCCAGTCGGAAAACAATCTGCAATCCGCCTGGCCAGAAGCCTCTTCCATCCTTTCAGCCACTCTACCACATTCTTCATCCATTAAGGAGTCAAAAACACATCTTTAAGACGTTTCCTCAACCTATTTTTCCCTTGTCCATATTCTGAAAGTGAGTCAGCATTGGTGTGTGGACAGTGAGAGACTCTGATTGGCATCTCAAAGTCGTGCTGTGCTGAAATATCTGACTGTTGACACCAGGCTGACACCTGATTTTATGAATAGATATTTCCACTTAGTCCATTACAAGATCAAAAGACTCACTGGCCTCCATTAAGAAAACTAATTGTAGATAAGGTCACTTACTGAGCTCTCGTGATCATAGAAAACATGTGACGTCTAGTTCTGGAAACATCATGGGAATTATTAAGATCTTAAAAAGTAGAGTAAAACCGGTCAACAAGTTAGCGTGATTTCATCAGTCCGTCCACAGAGGGACTTTTGTACACTACAGAGACTGGCTTTTGACATACAGCTGGAAATCTGGATTCATCTTCATCAAAGGATTTGGAAAATGAAAATAGATTACGGGAAGATAATGGAAAAAGTAATGGAAATGCTTTTTACCCTGTAATCATCTACATGGGACAAAGATGAGATGTCCCATTTTGGTTTCTGCATCAAGATAAATTTCCAAAAGTGTTTTATATGCATATTAATTGCAAGTAAACTGTCTGCTTTAAGGGTTCAAATCACTTTTTGGGAAAGAAAGTCACAATATTGGTAAAATAATGTTCCGTTGTCATTCAGGGTAACAGATATCATAAGAAATTTGCCACAGTGGAACATTGAAACCACTGCTCACTAGCATTTTGGAAGTGTTATTACAGAGCAACACGGACAGAACAGAAGTATAAATGCTCACAAAAGCATCAGCTACACGCAAGGCATGCGTCATAGGGTGCATGCCGATAACTCCACACAGAAGTATAAATCAGGCATAAATGTCAACAATTAATCCAAAAGTCGTTCCACTAAAAAATGTTTGTTTTGGAAATCTTTAACCCTTTCACGCACAAGATCACACCTAGGTGTGATTAGCCTAGGTTGGAACCCTGAAGCATATGATCACGAACATTCAGAACTTACGTCATCAACTGCTAAATTCTAATTTCATTTCCCGCGATGGATGGCGCTGAGACATAGAAAGAGGCGCGCGGTGCTTGTCATAAAGCACAATTAAATCAGTGTTTTCAAACAAATAACTTTTAATCTAGGTTTCACACATTCAAATGCACATAAGTACTTGCAAAATATAACATTTAATTTTAAATATAACTTGACAATGTGCTTTATTCACATAAAATACACACTGTTATGGTTTTAAGAATGTTTACTCTATTCCCCTTACAGTTAAACAGCACTTACTTTCATGTATTTTGGGAGAAAATGATAAATGAATATGTCGTAAATCCAGCAGCTCCAATCTGTCCTGCAGCATAGACTAACATGGCGGTGCGTATCACCTATCATATAACAAATGATATGACTATTATTAAGCATTTCAAACTGCAAAAAACATGTTTTTACGCATATTTGAGAATCAAAATATTAGATATTTCACAATATAATTAGGCCGTTTTTCGATATTTGCATAAAAGAGAAAAAAGTATCATAATACAATACATGCATAATTCATTGGATAAACTTGATGTGATATGTCGCCATGGAAACTTTATAGCGATGCGTTCTAAATAACGGTCACATTAAAAAACCTACGCAGGGGGATCAGCAGGATTTAGAACTTACATGTGAAAGGGTTAATCAAAATCTGACGATCTGCTTCTGCTCTGAAACAGCAGTCCTTTTCTAATGACAGCAGTGGGTAAAACATGCTTACCTATGCCCCTCTAACTATTAGTTAGATGCAAGCAAAAATAAAACCCCGCTCCCTACTCAATATTTAGTTTCAGTTGGAACTTAAAGTTGGATACTTAAATAAAAGTCTGCAGCAACTTCTGGTTCACATGGACTTTAAATACACATCTACTTGTATATGTGAAGCATAAAACATTTTTCAGTTATTTTTTTTCCCTGAACAAACTCCCACAGTTTTCCATGACTACAGGATCCCTCCTAAACTCCAGCGTTAGATCACCTCTCTTTAATATTTTATGGGCTCCACGCTGATGCTTGTACTTAGCGGTTCTGATCTCATCCAAATTCATGTCATATTTTATGCGCTCATATAAAGCACCCCTGGACTTCATAATACTCAATATTTTCATCTCTGATATTTTGTGCACCACCAAAGCAATGGCGGCGTGCTTTCATTTCACCTCTCAATAACTACGAACTTGCCCTTTCATGTGGTATGAATGTTAATGTCCACATTATCTGCACTGTTTCGATGAAACACTTTCCAAACGGTCTTAAATTTGTTGTTACACGACATATGAGTTGGCGAATATGGGCAGACTGCCTGAATCTGTAAAATACAGTATTTTATTGGCTATGCATCTGCACACATATAATCTTTTTGAGGTTTTTGAGACTGTTCCGTGCGCCAGAAGTAGGACACATAAAATCTTGTATAATGAGAGCTGCATGAAATAAGAGTTTTGAAAGGAGAAGATACAGTTGCCGGTCAGGTTTACTCTTCAGTTAATGTTTGACCCGGGTCACAGGCCGTATATTTAACTGTGGGTAACAGTGGACGGGTTTGTCCTGTGGTCCGTGACTGCGTCTCCAGAGGAAGGGAAAGACAGCCACCAAGGGACTCTCATTAGGAGACTTGAAGAAAAAGAGGAGAGAGTCCTCATGTTACATGGCCACAATAGCAGCCTCTATTACAGAAGCAGAAGGACACAACCCTGTGACCCCTAAGATCTCCCAGAAACACAGAGACGGAAAACTGCAGTCTGCAGTTAAAAGATCTCCCCTGAAAACTGCAGTCAGAGACTAAATCTGAGCAAAAATGAAAAAAAAAAAAAAATGAAAAAAATTGAAATGCTTGTGTCGGAAATGTAATGATTATGTACTAATTTTAGTCATATCAAATGAATCTAAAATTGTAAACTTTAAAATATAAAAATATAATTTATAAAAAATATAAAAATGGTATACTTTTATGATAATATTTATATAAGTATTATCATTAATAAATAATATTTATATAAATATTATTTTTGGGTATTATTATAATGATGATGATGATTATTATTGTTATTATTATTAATGATTAAACTATTAATCATACAAAAAATGCTTGCCTTAGCATTACATAGAAAAAAAAAACAGCCAGTAAAAATGGCACAATAATTTTATATTAATATGAATGCAATAATAATAATAATAATAATAATTATTATTATTATTATTAATAATAATATAAATAATAATTAGTATTATAAAAAATGATGTAATATATATTTAATATAAAAATGCTTGTCTGCAAATATTAATATAAATATCAAATAAATATATCAAATAAAAGCTGACAAAAATGTCAAATTAATCTTAATATTAATGTTGTTAATTGTTCATAACTGATAATAATAGCAGTATAAAACAACAATAAAAATGTATAGCATCAACAATATTAAGAAATAAAATCAATTATTTCTGAATAATTGAAAACTAATTGACATTAGAGAAACATAAGACAAGTACTTAAAATCTGTTTTTTATTTTAAGTTTTTAATTGTATAATAAATAAAAACAACAATATTTGTAATCATGTGTGAATTGAACAGCAATCTTTTCAAATCCTTTTATTTATTTGTTTATTTATGAGTATCCATCATCTCTTCACTCACATCCCCTGAGAACTTCAGGCTCCAGTTTCTCCACGTCCACTGGCTGAAACAAATAACCTGCAGACTGTACGGCGCATTATAACACCACACATGATGTGCTTATTCAGTGTGCAGTTGAGTGATTTGCTAAACAAAAGAGGTCAAAGAAGTCAGGCTGTTAGGAGCCCATTAGGACACGAGGTGACAACGTACATGTGCAAAATAGTGCATGTTTATTTTGCTTTTCACTGAGCCACAATGTGTAGTGATCGTTCAATAACAAACACAGCTGACCTGTAGCTGAGGTGTGATAGTGGGAGTAAACAAACAATGAACTGTGTTTACATACACAAACAGCATCACAAACACAAAAGAGATTAAGTTATCTAGACAACAGTGCAAACAGGACCACAAAAGTAATGCTAAACAAAACTCCTCGTTTACACTTAAATTATTACTTACATTTAAAAAATTTAAATATAAATGTGCAAGTTTGCGTAAATTATTATATCAGGGCTTAAAATACACACTCTGTTAAATAAATGTAACTAACTTACACCAAAATAAAAGTTTGAAAGCTAAGAATAAACAACAAAAAGTACTTTGCAACTGTAATAATCTTAATACTACAGCTAGTACTAACTGTTTACTATTATTATGGAATACTGTAATAATGTTTATATGTAAATATATTTCATTCATTCATTTTCCTTCGACTAAGTCCCTAATTCATCGCCACAGCGGAATGAACCGCCAACTTATCCAGCATATGTTTTACACAGTGGATGCCCTTCCAGCTGCAACCCAGTACTGGGAAACACCCATACACACTGAAATAGTTGGCGGTTCATTCCACTGTGGCGACCCCTGATAAATAAGGGACTAAGCCGAAGGAAAATGAATGAATGTTGTTGTATTTAATATTATTTTTTATTATTATTATTGTAGTCTATAATAAATAAATAAATAAATGTTAATGAATAATGGGGTTGATTTTATACGCACTGAGAATCTTTCAGTTGGGTGTGAATGCATTTGCTTGTGCACAAGTTTTAAAATTGAATCCTGACACCACTGTTATTTACTTCATATGTTATTGGGCTCTGCATGAATCTATATTTGACTGCCAAAAAGCACGCCTGAAGTTCATGCTGTAATCAGCATTGGCTCAAAGATCTGGCAAAGCACCATTAAAATGACAACATGACTCACATAATCACTAAGCAGAGTCAAGAACAAGCTTTATCCAAGAAAGCTCCTCCAGTTTGTTTTGATATGTGCTTGCGATTTGTCACACCTTGTGATTTAAAAAGCCAAAGCATATAGATCATAACGCAAACACGGCTGTTTAAATGACAAGAACATGCATGTTGAACACAGCCGCCGTGTTTTTATAGAGAAAGGGGAACCTTGAGTAATTACGCATTACTCACGACTGACTTCCAGGTGTAGGAAAAAAACACTGAGACTCCATGTAAGCCAAGGCATATCAATAAATAAGGAGAGACACTGCAGGCAAAAACACTGCTTTTCTTCATTTTGAGATTTTGGGCTTTTTGCCTTTTCTTAATGTGTTTTTTTTTTTAGTTCTAATTGAAAGAAAACATAATAAATACACTTGTAAGTGCTTAGTTTAATTTAACTTGATTAATTTGTGTCTGTAGATTTCAATGACAACACATTTTTTTAAGACATCATTTTTAAAGTCCATAAATCTCCACTTCAACAGCAAATAATGTATATTTTCATTCATAACTACAGTATATTCTGAAGATTTTTACAGGGGCATATGCATAATTTGCCTAGTCATATATATATATATATATATATATATATATATATATATATATATATATATATTTTTTTTTTCCTAGCTGCTCAAAGTATTTTATGACAAAAAGAAATTCCCAAAATCCCCTCTGTAAAATACCTTAAAAAGTAACAATTTTGAACTTGACTTCATCTAATGTCCAGATGTTTGTGCTACAAATGTTAGCAAATTAGTGTTTATAAAGAAAAATGTAAACATAAAATTCAGAAAGCTTCTAATAAATACAAAACATTTGAGCAATTCTTAACATAATCAATCAACTAGTGAAGTATGGTGATTTATCAGTAATTTGTACCCTATATTCACCTGCAGTGTCTTGCCTTTAGCATGACCTATTTATCTCGGTCTGTATCAACAGAACAAATCATTATACATTATATATATCATTAAACTATCTGCACGAAGACATTATTTCATATCCGAAGCTGTAAAAGGCATTAAAACAGAGAGGAACTCGGGCTGCAGGTAAGAGGTTATCCATTTGAGAGGAGCTCAGGGAATAAAGTTCATGCTCTCCCAATAAAAGCAAATTTACAGGCCCCATGTCCCTCTAAAGGTAATGGGAATAAGACATACATTATTCCCTCCTGAAAAGAAGAGAGAAAGAAAGCATTGCTGCAGCTTTCATTCATATTTACAGTTGTGTTTCCAAACGTGCGTCTGCTGCAGCTCACATGGGGGAAAAAAAAATCATAAGGTTTTGGCTTCCAGACTTTGTTCATGGAAAAACCTGAGGAGAGGTGAAGGCCAGAGACAGTCAATACAAAATGCAAAGGAAAACCACTGTGAGAGAGGAAAGTGGCAATACATAATACATACTACAGAAGTATAAAACACAACTTTGAATTATGTCTACTGTAGTAAAGGGTAACGAGAACTAGTATTTTATCTTTATTTGTCTCCCTAAGAAGATATTTTTTGGGGGGGAATCAATTAAGAGAGCAGATTCACAACACATTCAGAGACAAATCAGCCACCAAAAATACAAACAAGTACACACTACATTCACCCGATTCGAATGTTATCATTCGATTGAATGGGCATTATCAGTGGATATCAGCTGATAGATATGGGCCAGTAAGGGCCTTCTGTGCCTACTAGTAGGCTCAGAAGGCTGTAATCATCCATCCACATGGTTAATCAGCTATACTAACAGAGAAGACTCCAGATCCAGATCTGTTTTTACATTACTGTGACGGTTGGGTTTAGGGTTGGGGTAGACGTTAATAAAATACAATTAATGGGAAATTTAATAAATAATATAAATAATTATTGTGGTTAATCAGCTATACTAACAGAGAAGACTCTAGATCCAGATCTGTTTTTACATTACTGTGATGGTTGGGGTAGGGTTAGACGTTAATAAAATACAATAAATAGGAAATGTAATAAATAATATAAATAATTCTCGTTAACTTCCAGCCGCAGCCATATGTGATCTATAGCTGATTAACCATGTGGATGGATGATTACAGCCTTCTGAGCCTACTAGTAGCCTACTAGTATCCTGCAGTCAGATGATATTACAAGTTCATGAAAACGTATATTAAGGAAATAAAAACAACTGTAAAATCATGTAGTTTTAAAATTATTATTTAATCACTTATGCTACAATAAACTGCAGTAATTAATGTACAGCACATATGTCTGTATTGTAAATAATTTATTTTATTTTATTATTATTTTTTTGTAAATAATTTAAATATAAAAATGTTGGATTAATAATTTGGGGTACCTCCCTCAAATGATTATTGGCTGAGTGAAATGTCTGAATATCCAACATATGCAGTAGTGTAAAAGAGAACAAAGGTGGCAGCATTAGCAGTATAATAAAACATTTACTAAGAACACATGCCATCCAACTCAAGCATTGTATAGTGTTTAGTTTGTCTCTATACTTTATGCACCAACTTATTTTTGCTCACATGTATTTTGCAAACTGAAGTTCAACAGTAATAAAAATAACTGGAAATTTTCAACATAATTTCACAACGTTTTGTCAAATTATACAGACTAGTGTAGATAACAGCATTGATTAGTGGTTTCAGTATCGATATCGATAAAATCTAAATGATACCCATCCCTAGTCTACTGTAAGCATGAAGGTGTATGTACATGTTTCATTGTGTAAAATTGAAACCACAAACTTAGTCTGATCTGTACATGTACAAAATATATCAAAGAGTAAGTGATCATTCTACATCTGATATTTTAAAAACGAAACCATTTTGCATCAAAATCAGCTAAATCTAGTAGTTTGAAGGATATAGTACAAAGATTTTAAATGATAACTAACGATTCGATCCAGAGATCAGATTTCAATTCGTTATCAAATGATTCTTGTTGTAAATTAAAATTCTTTCTTTCTTTCTTTCTTTCTTTCTTTCTTTCTTTCTT
>CAIGQV010019356.1:18453652-18468174 GCA_903798115.1 Danio jaintianensis | reverse complement strand
AGAGAGAGAGAGAGAGAGAGAGAGAGAGAGAGAGAGAGAGAGAGAGAAAGACATTTTGTGACTTTTTAAAAAATATATAGATTTTAGATAGAAAATATTGGCAACCCACACATTGCACACTGCAAACTTTCCTCTGCAATAATATCAAGAAGAGATATAAAAAGCAGTACTCTTAACAGGAGTACGAAATTAAAAATTAAATCCAAAATGGTTATAATTTTTTTTTAGAAAGACGATCGAGATATCAACACATAAGATATCAACCTTTCAATGTTTAATCACTCAGCTCCAGTTAAAATAGATTCAATAAAAAGTGATGTTTTGAGATATAAAGTCTTAATAGTCAGACATAAAATCACAGTTATGATAAAGAGTTGACATCGCAAGAAACAAAGCTGCAATTCTGAAAAATTGTTTTGTTTGTCTGAGCTGAAACTGACTTTCATAGACCTACAGTGAACAGTTTTAAGTGTAATGTGTTCTTTTTATAAAAAAGAGAAAAAACATATCAAGGAATATGAACTTTTACAAGTTCTTTAACTCAACGTGCCAATTCAGAACACTATGCAAACACATTTACACACACACTTTCTGAACGACCAAATACATCTTCACACTGTTTAAGAATCAAATATATCACATCAAGACTAAACCCTCAGAACCTTAACATCATTCAAAGACTACAGTGCAGAAGTTATGAGAGCCCTTTGTTAACTGCTCGTCGAAATAGAGAGCTTTCTAAAACTGCAGCACTTGAATAGCTTTCAGAAGTATTATAGTAGTCGTTACTCAAAAGCGGGACGGGGCCCCAATAGGATGTGCTCCTTCAGACAACTGTGGGGCTTCTGGGATATTTCGAACATACGTACCTCGATGACCCAACCTTGAGCGAACAATGGTCTGGAATTTGTTAAGATTAGATCGCTTCAACATTCAGCAGGTTATTTAAAATGGAAAATGTGAAAAAGCGAGTGTCTCTTTTTAAAATTGATTTTATTTTGAGAAAAAGATTTTGCGAGGACAGCCACAAGGAAGTTAAACAGGCTTGACAAGGCAGCGATGGCATACTATTAATCTTTTCGAACAGGAAAAAGGGGATGTTATAAACAGCCTTGAAGAAATGTGGGGTTGTACTCGGTTCAAACGCCTACTATTAAAGAAATCTGTTGCCGTTTCATGGGAAACCAGCAGCACAACTGCATTGTATACATTAGGCTGTCTCTTCATGCTAAAATCACAGAATAAAAATCATGTCTATTTACAGTACATTAAGGCTATTTTGATAAGGATAACCTTAGCAGCTCTACCAGTATGATTAATGTGCAGCACTTTCGACTAAAAGCAGCTCTTTCTAGTGATGGCAGACAGACATGTAGTTAAAGTGAGTCGAAACTAAGGAGTTGTCATTTGCAAGGCCTGCTAGTGAAAAACTTAAAGTGCATTTAAACTACACAATTGATTCAGTATATGCGTTTCTTAAAATCTGAACATACAATTGATAGCACTGCTCCACCTAGACCAATTGCCAAATAAAATGATAAAACTGGTAATTATGAGAAATAAATGAAAAAGAAATAAAAGATAATTGAAAACACGGAAAAGAATTAAGCTGCAATTTCGAGATATCAAGTCACAGCTACGAGAAATAAACCCACAAATGAGACTTAAAGTTGCAATTGTGAAAAGAAATGAACACATGATTTTAAGAAAGATGATAAGAAGTCAATTAGCAATTATGTGAAAATAAAATTGCAGGGTAAAATTTCAAGTTACAATTATAGAAAAATTATTTCACATTTGGGGAATAACTATGAGATACTAAGTCATAATTATGTATAAATAAAACTGCAACTGTAACAAAGTCCCAATTGTGAAAAATACTCAGTCATAATTATGTAAGAACCAGCATTTGTGAGACATGAAGACATGATTTGCAAATGTTAGAAATAAAGCCACAATTACAAGAAATAAAGTTGCTACTAAAATATGAAGTCACAGAACTGCAAATGTGATATCAAGTTACAATTATAGAAAAATTAAAACAAATTTGTAAAATATCATATCAAGTTGCAATTATGAGAAATGAACACAATTTTAGGATGTTGCAAAAATTCACAAATATAAGAAAAAAAGTCACAACTGCAAAAAAAAAAAGTTGCAACGTTAAGATATAAAATCGTAGTTATTTAAAAACAACTGGAAACAACAATATAAAGTTGTGAAACTTTGCAAATATGAAAAAATAAAGCCAATTTTTTTTAATCACAACTGCAGAAAAGTCACATTTGTTAATTAGTTTTCTAATTTACAATTGTGATACAAAGTCACAGCTTAGAATTCAGAATCATGATAAAACAACAGATTTGATCAGTGATATACCTGACGTGCCAAAAAAAGCACCTAAAGCAAACTTTTAGAAACATCTGAATCAAACAAATCTGAATCTGAACATGGAATATGGATAAATGAAAATAAAACCTGAGCAATGAAACAGTAAGCAGTGATCAATCCACTTATCAATCTGTTTGTGGGAAGATTTCAAGGAACCACAGGAAATGTTGGTTGATAAATCTCTGATAAAAGTCTGTTTAAATAGATTAAACTCTTCCTACAGTGCTTCTCAAAAACATCCCAGCATTATTGAGTGAAGGAGGTGTGATTCTGAGCCTTTTTTCCTGCAGGATGGCTGACATTTGGGCCAGAACAACAGTGACCATTGTTACTCATTTCAAGGTTCAGGCCCATTCCTCATCCATGGTGTTCGATTACCTCCTTTCCAGGTGGTCCCCATAAAAAACAGCCAATGTTAAAAGTGAGGGGCAGCGAAACGGGGAAGAAAACATATTGCATTTATTAAAAAGCCTATGAATAAGGTCTTCAGTGTGAGTGATCACGATGTGCAGCTGTGGTGAGCATCTGAGACACACTTCTAGACACAACAGAGGGACTGTATGCAGACGCTGCTGCCCATACCTGCTGTGTCAAGAACAGCTCACCTTATTCAAGCCCTTCCGCATGGGAAAGATAAAGCAGAGTTAACCTCAACATAACTGAATCAAAGCCAAATCCGCCCTCATCAAACACACCAGCACCTTACAACCTCCTCTGCCATCAAGGGCTCATGGAACTCCATTACGGTCAAACTCTTAAAGGGAAAGTTCACATTTACTCAACCTCGTGCATTTCAAGGCACATTTAACTTACTTTCGTCTGTGTAGCACAAAAATAAGACTGTTTCATTGTTTTGATTTGTTTTTTGTCCAACAAGTTGTAATTGTAGATATAAAGTCATAATAAAAGTTACAATTTTAAGTTATAAGAATTTCAGTTGCATTTAAAAAAAAGCAGCATTTGTGAGATATAAACTTAAGATATATTTTTGAGAAAACTCTTAACACAGTTAATTGTTGATTAACCAGTACAAGTACCCCTGATGGTTTTATCTCCACACATACAAAAAAAAAGTGTAGAGACTAAGCCTGCCGGGTACCATCAAAACTTTGAGAGTGGTCCTCTTAAATCTCTCAATCACTTTCCAGTTCAACCAATCGCGAGAGGCTGGGGCGTGGCTACTGTAGAAGGCAGGCTAAGCCCGAAGGTGTTGTGGGATCATGGCGACACTCGAAAAAATGATTTTGCTATTTGTTCAAACTACTTATTTAAAATGAGCTGAAACAACACTATTCTTGAGATTTTTTTGGGACAAATTAATTGTTTTATGTTCAATCCACTTAGATGTGTTAAGTTAACTTAATGAATGAATTGAGTGAATAACATGAATAAATTGATGAAACCCTGCATTTTTTACAGTGTGATACATTATATGCGAGAAGAAATTTAGATTTACTTACAAAAGTGCAAGTCAATATTCAAAGATTGCCAAAATATGCAGAGACAGACAATTAGGTAAAACAATAAATATTGATGGTGCTTTTACATTATGGAGGGATTGGGTTTCAGTAAAAATGTTCACATTGGACAGGTATGCTAACTCACACTTTTTTGATAAAACTAATCTTATGAATAAGCATCTTTAATATTCCTGTTTTTTTTCTGTTAAATCTTTTTTAAATAAAATTAATTATTAATTAAAATAAATAAAAAATATGAAAATATTCCTTAACAAACGGTTGTTAAACTGACGTGAACTTCCTTGCTTCAAATTAATCGGGTATGATTTTTGGTAACTTAAATTAACCTGAGGTGAAGTTTATATATTAAATATATAAATACTAAATGAAGAGAGAATGAAGAGAAAATCAAAACACTGGACATTTTAAGCACCTCATATCTCATAAACACCACATAGGGCCCTATCATACACCCAGCGCAATAAGACGCAAGACGTGCTTACCCGACGTGTTGCTATTTTCAGACCAGCGCAACCTTAATTTTCCCGTTTTCCGCCACGTTGTTTAAATAGCAAATCCATTTGCGCCACTTTGTGGACTCATGGGTGTTCTGGTCTAGAAAAGGGGTGTGTTAAGGCGCATTGTTGGCGCGTTGCTATTTTGAGGAACTAAAATAGACTGTGCAATAGACCAGCTGAAAGCAGGTCTAAAGTCCAGTGCAGAGTGCGTTAGTTGTGCGCCTCACTTACACATTACTTAAAACACGCAAGATCTACAGCAATACGCAAATATCTTTACAAGTGAAAAAGAATTAAAGGAATAAAATATTACAAAAATTATTACTTTCTACATAAATATAAAAACCACTACTTCCATGCCTTCTTCATCTTGGGGGGCTTTTTTCAGTTTATTCACAACAACTTGTTTTTGTATAATATTATTATTAATAGTAGTAGTATTTATTATATGCATATTTATATTTGTTTTATTAAAAACAAGCTTAGATTTGTCCACCTGTCAGGTTTTGGACCATATGGGGCATAGCATGTGTGTTTGGATATCACTCAGTTTTTTGACCACACTTCGTTATTATTGCTCATTTATTTGTTTGCTGGAAATTAGAACTGAATTTAGAAATAGTTTTGAAACAAATCTTTGCGCTTAACAAACTAAATTAATTATGTAGGCTAATGGTGTATAACACTGTTTCCTTATCCACGAAATAGAGAAAGAGAAAGTGAAAGTAAAGGCCGATTGGAGGAGGCTCATTCTTTATCCGTGGCTGCAGATGCTCTGTTTAACTGTTTTCTTACTAGTGAAGCGTTCAGTTTTTCCACTTAAAGTCCGCCATGTAAATAGCAAATGCGCCACGGAGCGACGCAACTGACTCTTAAAGGGAATGGGAGATGAGACTCTGATTGGTTTATTCTCAAAACACACCCATAACTCCATAACTAGTTATGACTTAATGGAACATTTTTGAATTTCATATAAGTAAAAGTCAGAGTGCTCAGGAACCACATTAGGACAAGATTTCAGGTCAGTTTTCTTCAGAATTGTTCATAACCCCTAAACCGCTACAGCTTCCTTGTTTGTAGCCTGTTAATCTACAACTGTCTCACCTCATTCTTTCCTTTTCATGCCTCATCTCTTTCCCTCTGTCTATTCATTGACCTTTTGCTCCTCAGGCATCAATACCCCTCCCCACTTTCTCTCAAATTTCCCCTCTTCCCCACTACAAGGCCAGTTTAAGACCAGCTGTGGCCAGTTCAGCCCTCAGTCTGCATATATAGTGACACCAGGCCTCCAAATGCACTTCTGCTCTGGACTTCATTAAAGGAAGAGTTTCATTAGAGTCCCAGACCAAACATGTCACCAGGGACACTTTCTCCACACACCCTTTTTACCAGTTACCTTTCACCAAGACGAGATTGACACACTGATACTTCACCGGGAAAAAAAAGAGGCACGTAAAGTAGAAAGAAAGCAAAGAAAACAGACAGCACATTGACCCTTTTCCTCTTGATGGAAGCTGACAGGATGACTTTCTTTGATGATGACACTAATGATTACCAACAGGCCAACATATGGCTCAAAGGGATCTCTGTGCACCTCAATGGAGGCAGAGAGTGCAAAGTGAGCCGTGCTGCCGTCTGTATAAGGCTTAGAGGCACACAAGCGGGTTTTGTGGACTTTAATCAATATTAATGTGATTTGGAGCACGGCCAGCCACGTCAAGCGGTCAGGGGTTCAGATTGTGATTTGGATGGAGACTATCCACAGTGCTGAGAAATGAAATTTGCAGCACTTTGGAGATCCACATCTGTACTGTAAATAAAAAAATATGCGAATCTTTGCTTCTAACAGTGGGTCGCCTTGCTATTTAAAGGGATAGTTCACCTAAAAAAATGTAAACAAACTTACTCACTATTTACTCAAGTGATTTCAAACCTTTATGTGATTCTTTCTTCTCTTGAACACTAAAAAGATATTTTGAAGAATGCTGAAAACCTGTAAACATTGATGTCCATAATAGGAAAAACAAATACTATGGAAAGTAAATGGTTACAGGTTTCCAGCTTTCTTCAAAAATATCTTCTTTTCTGTTCCGCAGAAGAAAGAAAGTAAAACAGGTTTGGAACAAGTGAAGGGTGAGTAAATGATGTCATCATTATTAGTTTTGGGTGAACTAACACTTTTATATGAGAAAATGATAGTGAGGGCAAAAACAGCTTAATCAAATTTCTGAATTCAACTCAAAAGAAGGCACTTCGAAAAAAATACTGTTTATCTGATTTTTAATTATCTAGTATTAAAAAATACTGTTTATCATAAATGTGATCAATGTGGTCAGGTTGCAACTATTAGAATTACAGAAAAGATTAAGCAGCATTGGTGAGTCTTAATTATGAGAAATAAAACAACAATTGAATATTGTGGAATATAAAGCTGTGAGACATGAAGTAACCTTAATATAGCAAAAGAGATATCTTTGAAAACTGTAATTACATATAAAGCCATGGCTGTCAGAGATGACATGAGGTCACATTTACAAAAAAATAAAGCCACAAATTTGAGATATCAATTTATATTTACAGAAAAGTTACAATGCTTTTGTGGAATATAGTATGAAAAATACTCGCAAATGTAAAATATAAATTCACATTAATGCAAAATTGTCACAAATGTAATATATGAGGAATTATGAGGAACACAGTTGCAAATGTAAAATATTAAATTTATTATATTAATAATAAAAAGTTAAGATGGATTTGTGAGACACATATAAGATATAATTATGGAAAATAGTCACAGCTATTTTTAAGATATTAAGTCCCAATTATGAAATACAGTCACATGTAAAGTTGGATTTATGAAATACATGGCAAATGTGAGATATTAAATCACATTTATAAAAGATGTCACAATTCTGAGAATTAATCCCCATGAATAAGTGTGATATGATGCCAGACACATTTGGAAGATATTAAGTCCTATAATTATGAGAAATCCAGTCAGAATTGTAATATATAAAGTCCTAAATACTGTAAAAAAAACAAAAATAAACTGCAGCACTTTGTAATTTCCATCAGCATTTTTAATAAAAATCATGAAACCTATTTTCTTTACCTTGCTACGCATTATATGATAAGATGTTAGTAAAGACAAAAACAACTTACAAAATTTCCATAGCACAAACTATTGTGTGAATCTAAAAAACCATATGCTATCATAAATCTCAGTTTCCATGCTAAGTGGCTGCAGTAGGTGTTGAAGCCCGCAGCTTGGAAATATGGCAAGATTAAAAGAGAAACACAAAGTCAGTGTATTACAGTAATGTCTGTAATCTGAGTGGGTTGAAACAGAAACATGTGGTAAGTCTGCTTGTACATTATAGCACAAACAGGTGGTGGCTGACTTTAATGAAGTCAGACATGTATTTTCTACAATTCCCGCAGTCTTAAACAAGACATATGCAAGCAACATGCACAATATCTTCATTTGTCTTCGCTAACCTAGAAATGACCTGCTGAAGTCTCCGGACTGCTCACTGTAAAACTATAAATCAGAAATTTACTGAACAGTCATCTCAAAGTAGTTCCTGATACACATCTGCGATGAACTATTAGAATTACAGTGTAGATTTCATTGAATCTTAAATTTTACATGAGTCCTAACAACACGTGACGCAACAAGATTCCAGTGACAAGCAATTTGACTGTCCACATCAGTCACGACATGACAAAACACAACAAAAAACCTTAAAATACCAACCAGAACAGAATAGTACACTGTGCTCCCAATGAAATGGACAGGTTTATGATCTAATAAATAAAATATTAAACCTCTTTAACATTATTAATAAATCACAAGTTAATTTAAAAAATTTAAGTTATTAATTAAAAGTACATGAACGTGACCTTTAATGTTGGTTTAAACTGTATAGTTGACAATTACTTTATTTTCAAGATCTGAGATAAATTATCTGCTGCCGCTTTAATTATGGCAATAAATTATCTTTAAACTCACTTTGGTAACATTCAACACAGAATAAAGCACAGAATCAGCACCTGACGTGATCATAGTAGTTTATGCTGTTGTTCAGCCACGACGTCGCAGAAATAGAAACCATTTTTAAAATAGAAACTTTGCAAAAAAACTTCTTTTAACATAGAGAAGACTTTTTATCACGTGCCACAGCGTCACATGTAGTTAGCACACGGTGTCATTGTATCTTAATTCTAATATAAAACATATATTGGAGAGAAGTAACAATAAAATAAATGGCAATGAAAATGCAGAGAATTGATTACAGTATAAAATGTTAAATTAAATACTCTTATTGTAGTATGTATTAGGTTCTACTAAAGTAAATGCTAAATTCATAATTCTTATTATTATTAATATGGAAAAAAAAAAGTTGTGCTGGTTAATATTTGTGTAGTTGTTATGATCACCGGCAGTGTTGCCAATGCAGGCTGCTGGAGAACTCTCCCTGTCATTCACCAGAACTACAAAACCCATCATCTCCTGCAATACACACACACAGCTGCAGTTCATCACCACTGATTACATGGTCTTTATATACACCATTCACACACACATGCATTGCTGAGTCTTGTTTCCCTGTAGTGCATTTCTAAGCGTCTTCATTGTCTTGCCTTTCTGTATTTTTGACCCTTTGTTTGTTTACTGTTTATTGTTGTTTTGCTGCCTGTCTCGACCCTTTCACCTGTTGCACTGATATTTCTCTCTATTATCTTCATGCTACTATCTGCTCCTGTATCGAATCTTGCCTGTCTGACAACACTAATAAAAGCTGCATTTGAATCCAACCCCTGTTGTTAAGTCCATCATTACAGTAGTATTTTTTCCAAACTTTTTCAGGATTTCTTATTTTCATGACTTGAATTTTTCCAAAAGAAAAGCATTTTTCTAAATGTATTTTTACATTTTGTGAATATAATTTTAATAAAATCAATGTTTTGAAAGAATAATCTCATTTCATTCCAAAGCTTTGAATGGTAGCGTAGATATAAACACAAAAAAAGAACTGGAAAAACTTTTGGCACAGACAAACTGATTGTGAACTGAACTACACTGACAAATAATTATCTAGTTATTTACACCCCGATTAAAATATTCTAATCGGAAAATAGCATGATCTGACCTGTGAGACAAAAATGTGAACCAAAAATATTACTTTTAAATGACACTAAGTGAATTACCAGTCTAACTTATAAAATATTACAGACAACTCCATGCATTCCATCCTGCACAGGTTTTAAATCCTCCACTCACTCACACATAAAATGGAAATGCTAAATACAGACAGCTCTTGAAGGAGCAATTAAATTATTATTTGCCTAAGCAATGTTTTCTCTCTCTCTCTCTCCTTGCTCTCGTACATTTTATGACAGATTTTAGATGGGGTACACATGCAGCATCGAGGAAAGAAAAGTGGACTCACGGTGAAGGTCGTCCAGGCAGAGGTGTGGGAGCCGGATCTGGAAAGAAAGAGAAAGTAGGGATTTTAACAACATTCATGGAACAAATCGCCCACAAAGAAGCAAAATGCATGTAGCCAATACAACTCCTTGGCATCACAGAGTACAGAATAACTACAGTGATCTCATCAGATCTACACATTCTCTCAGGATTTTCTCTGTAAAGAATAATAAAATCATAAACTTATGATGTGTTAAAAAAGGACATTTACAGCATGAGGCACCAGGATTTACAAGGGTCTTATTTCAGGCCCTAATTTAAATGAGATTAGACAGGTAATAATGTCAATGTTTTTGTCATACCTATCTATCAGGAAAACTATATTTTACATTTTGGTGAAGCAGTGGCTAATTCAATATTCAAGTTTAATAAGAACCAAATTTGAATAATTGCTAAAGACTATGAATACTATAAATTTGAAAATAATATTGCCAGTATTATTTGACATATATATTTGATTAATTATTCAATCCAAACTAAAAGAAATAGAAGAAAAATTCTCCAGAAGAAAAATATAATAGGAAATACTGTGAATCTGTTAAACTTAAAAATCACTTCATAAATAATTGAAAAATGAGTACAATTTCTAATAATTTTGTCTTCAATATATAGACATAACTTTGAACCGTTGGTAAATTAATGGTTTTAGGGGTGGACATTATTACTTTTTTGTACATCTATACATTATTGTACAACACATTTTTTAAAAGAATTGTACACAATTCACAAAGTTTTACATGAGTTTGGGTCGTTTATGTTATGAGTTATGCAGTAGAAAGACAATTTGGAATTGTTCTGGAATTTTTTATTGGTGGAATTTTTATTGGTTCACATTGCCAGAAAAAAGATGACATATTCTAGCACATTTGGAACTTGGTATTTATATTTCAAAAAGAATTGTACAACTTAGAAGACAAATTTGACTGAAACAAACTCAGAACATGATAATGTTCCTAATCCTAATGAATATCTTGTGCTAAGAATGAGTGCATAAGAATGAAGAATGAATAAGATGTGTTTAATTCAATTTTTTCTAAATCCTAAAATCACTCACCAAACTTGACAAACAGGATTCCTGTGGTCGATACTGTGCCATAGCTGTTGGTCGCCACACACTGAAAGTAGCCGGTGTCTGTGGTGTCCAGGTTTTTGATTCTCAAGCGTGAGCCGTATGGAGTCGGCCTGTACGAGACCCGCCGTGGCTCCTGAACCACAGGAGCATCATTTTTAAGCCAGCGCACTGTGGGTGATGGATTCCCCGAAACGTGGCAATGCAACTCAGCTGTCTGTCCGAGGGAAGTAGTGATGTTATTCATAGGAGCATCCAGCCTTAGAAAGTGATCTGAAAGGACAAGCCAGAAAAGTTTTTGAAAACATACAATATGGTTAACTTAGTCACAAAAAATAAAATCATATGGGTTTGGAAGAAGACGAGGTTGAGTAATAAGGTCAGAACTAATCCCTTAAACAGGTATTATTTGACACATTGTAAGTCAAAATGTTTTTTTTCAGAGAGATTTTCCTAATGTTCGTGTGCATTTGTAACTACATACGAGCTTACAGTGTGCAACAAGCCTTTAAGCTGCCGGTTAGGAATCTTTTACATGATATTTAGCGGTTGCCACTAGGTGGTAAATCATTAGTTTGTCTCATTGGGGTGGATAGCGCCAGAGGGGACGGCAGAAACTCTTGAAGCTTCTGGAAACTTCTGTCTCCTGAAAATCGGTCTTGCCAGGCCTACAGCTAACTTTGATAAGGGGCCAGCAAAAATATGACAACCCCCCAATATTTCACGAGCGGTGGAAGGGAAATAAAAGCGCTTCGAGTGAGCTCAGCAGATTTGACCCATTCTGGTCTGAGCAAAGCCATAGAGAGAACTTGTGTACTAATATTTCAAATCTATGGGAAACTTACACAGACGGTGTGTTGAAACACTTTGCGGTGAAGGACCCAACCAGAATTGTGGTTATACTGGATATACAATGGTATGTGTGTGTGCCTATGAAAATAATGTGATCTTATTGGTATCGGTAATGTGTGGTTTAAGCACAATCCCATTTTTATACATCTGGACAGACTATGCTACCCTGAAGTAATAGTTTATGTTTTAGGTGCTGTCAAAACATTGAAATTGTGCGTTTCGGTGTCTGTCCAATTATTATTAATGCCTTAGCATATAATGAGATCATCTTGTCGAAAAGAGACAGTGAAAGTTGTTCCATACAAATAATCTTAAGCTCTGTATATTTCCCGGGGACTTCCTGTGGAGTCATTTGATCGGTTTGGCAGACATGCTCTGACAGGCTCTTGATGGCATCTTGACAAGCCCTGCTGGTGCAGCCAAGAAGCGAAGAGTGAAAGTAAACTTTTCCTCTCACTCAGCGCGGATTTACTATGAGCATATCATACATACAGTCCAACAATCTGTCAATACTTAAAACTATTGAACGGTAAAATAGACCAGGCTTTTGTGCAGTGAACACAACTACTACTGAATAAAAGGAATTATGCAGTGCAAAAGTGGGGTTCCTGAAGCAGTTTTGTCCATGGGGAAAATTGATAATATATAAATATTTGTAAAATGTATAATACCTTAAAGGCATGTTCCAGACTGTCATAAACTCCAAACAACTATTTGACATAGATTATTCCTTTATTTTCATACTAGTGCTGTTTCTGATTCATTAACAATAATTGTCTATTAATGTATTTACTAACATGAACTAAGTATGAACAATCTTGTACAGCATTTATTAATTATAATTCAGCATGTACTATTGATTTATAAAATACAAAGTTGTGCTTGTTAACATTAGTTAATGCACTTTGAGTTAACATGAACTAATGTTAATAAAGTTGTATAAGTACTGAAATAAATGTATTGTTCTTTGTTTGTCCATGTAGTACATACATTAATTAACTTTATCTAATGGACTATTATTGGAAAATGTTACCCATTTGACATTCATTTAATGATATTTTAGAAAATCCCTCATATTTTGTAATTATTTTTTTGTGTCAAATCAAATATTCATTCGTTCATTCATTCATTCATTTTCTTTTCGGCTTATTCACTTTATTAGTCTGGGGTTGCCACTGCTGAATGAACCGCCAACTTATCCAGCATATGTTTTATGTAGCGGATGCCCTTCCAGCTGCAACTCATCACTGGGAAACACCCATACACTGCCATTCACACACATACACTACGGACAATTTAGCTTACGCAATTCACATATAGCGCATGTCTTTGGCCTTTTGGGGGAAACCGGAGCACCCGGAGGAAACCCACGCGAACACGGGGAGAACTTGCAAACTCCACACAGAAATGCCAACTGACCCAGCCGAGGCTCGAACCAGCGACCTTCTTGCTGTGAGGCAACAGCGCTACCCACTGCGCCACGCCCAAATCAAATATTGTCATTTTAAAATTTATTTGGGCTTTTAACTCATTATTGAAAAATTTGCAGCAATGCCTATGAAGAAGTTGACTGGAATGATAAAAATATTTGATAACACTTTATTTTGCATTTAGACATTTTGTTGACTATAAATAACTTTGCAACTATGAGTCATAAGAGTGTTAATATAATATCTAAATATCTCCCAACACTTTATTTAGAAAACAAACTGAAACAAATTACTGACAACAAGTAACTTTGTGTAACCCTAGGACTAGCTGGTCTACTAGTACCCTGCTGAAAAGAGTTTTACTTGCCTGGTTATATATAGTCAACAAAAGTCTAAAGGTGACACATTTTGATTCACATCACAATCAAATTTTACCAAACAATTCCAGCCAAGTCCACCTAAAAAGCTGTGTTTTGTCATGCACTGTACAAATGTGAAGTAGTGAAAACTCTGTGAATCTATGAGGTAGGATATAAAAACACAAAACTTTGAAAGGCAAAAATTTGGTTGATGCATGCCACATCATTTTCACATCATTTGAAGTCTGAATTTATAGTGGTTTTAATTGTAACACTAATTCCCCTTCTCTCTTTCTTTCAATTTAGCAGCATCTTCTCACAGGAGATCAGACTCCGGCGCAATGCAAGGAATGTGACTTTGACGAGGAAATTAATAAAAGTATATTGAGCGCAGCCCCCCAGGGTTACAGGCAGGGTAAGCAGCCGCAGGGCTCACAGCTGTGCAGGTAGAGTACATCCACAATATTAGTCCTGCTGGTTTGGTGGAGGGGCTGAATTCCTCTGACTACTGTTCAACTTTCAGAAAAACCTCAGAAGCACCGTCTGAGCTACACCTGACAGCAGCGTTCAGCAAACTGCATCTAGAGTTACCAAGAATCTGCTGCTAGATTTGAACAGGATTCTGTTGACCACAGCATTGACAGGGATATGAGGAATCGAGCTGGGGAAAGCTGGCTTTTAGAGGAACAAAACCGAGATGAAAGATATTGATGTTTTCTGTTGATATTCCATGTCAAAAATGTGATCTTATCTATGCTTAATATAAAATACAGTAGTCCAGGGTTTTTCATACTGGAGTTCATGGAAAATTAAGAAATGTAAAATATATATATTATATATAGGCCGATAGATAGATAGCTGATATGGACGGACGGACAGACAGACAGACGGACGGACGGACGGACGGATTGATAGATAGGCGGATGGACAGATAGATAGATAGATGGATGGA
>CAIGQV010019356.1:18408421-18430964 GCA_903798115.1 Danio jaintianensis | reverse complement strand
GACATCACTTCATATTAAAAGTTTTGTTGCAAAACGCTCTCTGTCAACACTAGCATATTTAAGTGTTTTTCAAAAACTTGCTCACACTGAAACATCTGAAAGTGCTTAAAGCATCCTGAGAGATCAAAGATAATAATATTTTTATGTTGTTCTTCTAGAATGATTATTTTATCAGAAGATTATCCAATCACTCAATAGTGTGTCCGTGTCACACTTAAAAACATCCATGTTTTTAAATGCGGTATTTTCACATACTTTTAGATGTAGTAACAACACAGAGCTGTAGTTCACTGAGAAGCGACATAAACAGTTGTCAAATCGCAAGTTTTTATTGGTTTCTTCTTAATATAACATACAGTACCATACAAAAATACAAAATGCATACAAATTCTTTACAATTTAGAAAATTGTTAACAAATTTAGAAAAACAATTATTAGGAAAACAACATAATTATTAGGAAAACAAATGCATAAAGATAATACTAGAGAGCACAACAGGGTATACACGTTCATAGTTTAAGTGAAGAAATGAAATTCTCCCATATATCCAGTTCCTTATGATCACCATTCATTTTGGCTAAAGTTTTTTCATATGACACATTCTCAATCATGAATTCCATCCATAATTTAAGTGTAGGGCACTGAATGTCTTTCCAAAACCTCAGTATTACACGTGCTGCTGTAGTTATGCCAACAGTTATAAGGGAGAACTCATTAATCGTAATATGTGGAACCTCAGTTTTATCACCTAAAAGACATATCCTTGGAGTGAGAGGAATATTAAATCCCAGGTAATCACATTATTTTTGATTTCAAAATTGTGCCGAAATGTTCCTCAATTTTTGTGCAACTTGTCAGAGATCTATGGCTGTACATAGTAAACACTGCTCCATCTGAAAGCAAGTGCTGGAAATTTACAACTGATCACAGAACCGGATTTACTGACAAAATCACCTTCGATTAAACATGCAGCTCCTAGTACAAAATGCATGATGTGACCAATTACACGTGTGACAAATGGAGCAAGGCTGAAAGCTTTGAGAGCGAGAGAGCATCACATGTGCATTTTAGTGAATCCCTGGAAGAAGAAAAGGAGAAGCTACAACAATAGCTATGCTTCCATCAAAAGATGCAAATTAAACTTATGCGCAAAGCTGGAATATCGCATAAAACCTTTTTAAATAAAGCACCGTTTACATCCAATGAGTCAAAGAGAACAAAATCGTCAATTCTTGATAAACTGACACAAAAAAAAGGAAAATAAAAGAAAAATGGAATTTGCTCTGGTAAGAGACCTCACTGTGTTTTTTTTCTTAAATAATAAATTAATTAATGCATAGCTACTGTTGTGTTTTTTTTGTATGTTTGTGTGGCAGTCATTCATAAGTAGTTTATTTTCTGATTAAAGTTTATATTTTTCACTTGAGGGGTAATGAGGGTACATATGACAGGCAGGATAAGGCTGAAAGCCAAGGAGCAGAACAAATCCAGTGGCATGAGTGTTAATGTGCATCACCTGTTCACCACAATGGTCTCCAGAAAGAGGTTTATTTTCTAAAGTTTACATTTCTCATTCAATAGTTCCTACATTCTCCCTTTCTTGACTTTTAAACTACGTTAAGTCTCATCACTGTTCTCAAACACCTCCAAAAATGCCAAAATGTCAAAATAAAAGATGCCTTTCCAAAATGTATGTGGATTTAGCCTTAACGCTTCAGTTCTCACAACCATTTGCCCAAAAGATATCTGAAAGATTGCATTCATAACTCCAAAACAATTACCCTTGAGATCACGTTAAGATAACTTAAAAGGCTCATATGGACGAAACCTGTTTTGAGACAATCTTATCGCTCCATAATAAAGCCAAATACCTCACATTTTAGCGAGGTCCCACAGTCTATATGTCTTAAGCTGGCTTGTCTTTAACTGGAGACTGATAAATTTTAGCCGTCTCATGTGGAACATACACACAGCAGTTAGTATTTTAAGTAAATTGAACCAAAGTGCCCCTTTAGTGATATGATGAGCAATAATTTAACCCGTTCTAGGTCCCTTGCATTACAGTTATAGTTTCTTTGGCTCTCTAGGGGGGTTTTGGCCCATTGGTCTGTAGACTGATGTGCAGCAATGCCTTTGATTCTGCACATCTGGCAAAGCTGCTCAGCGGTTTAAGGCTGTCCACATACACTCTTTGAAATGAGCAGCCACCGCTGACAGTCTACAGAGGCCACTGCTCCCCCGACAGCCTCCCTCCATCCCCCCTTCCTTCTGGAAGACTGTTTTATCAAGTCTCATGCAAGCAGTAATAAAAGTTTTGCCTTTTTGGGTGGGGGGTTGTGAATGGGTGGGTGAATGAGACATAGGGACTAACGTTTTACATTTTGTACCACAAATATGATAGTTATTGCATGGGTCCCTTTCTTAAAATATATTTATATATACAAGTGCCATTTCTATTTATTTTATGCAGTGTAAAACATCTGCTAATTAACACAGTGTTAGTTGACTTAACTTAAAAAAGTGCATAAATCTGTTGCCTTTAAAGTAATTAGTTGACTTAAAGTGAGAAAAACGATTGCGTTAAAATTGTTAAGTAAATGAACTACAGTAATCAACATTTAAAGTGGATTAAATCTTTAATCAAAGTTGTTCTTAAACAAGACCCATTCTTGTGTTAGGACACTTTTGAACAACTTTTTTGATCCACTTCAAATGTTGACTACTGTATGTACATAATTAAGAAAATTAAGTTAACTTAACAGTTCCAAGTTACAATGTGTTTACTCAGTTTAATTAACTTTTAAAGTGCAGTTGTAAGACAGAATTACACAGAATTCTTTCATACCTTGTTGTTCACGGGTGATTTTCCAGTTTTTGGAGGATTCATTTGTTCAAAATACAAGTCAGCAGCAATCTGAGTAAAAAAATCATACTGGCAAAATAAAATGAACATTTGTGGCTCCTGATGATACATTGAGGTCTTATAAATAATTGTAAATTTTAATTGTAAATAATTGTCAGTTTTTTTAAAGTCATTCATTCATTTTCTTTTCGGCTTAGTCCCTTTATTAATCTGGGGTTGTCACAGCGGAATGAACCGCCAACTTATCCAGCATATGTTTTACGCAGCGGATGCCCTTCCAGCTGCAACCCATCACTGGGAAACATCTATACACACTCATTCACACACATACACTACGGACAATTTAGCGTACCCAATTCACTTGTACCGCATGTCTTGCTGTGAGGCGATTGTGCTACCCACTGTGCCACCGCGTCGCCCTTTTTTAAAGTCAGATAATTATTATTCCTGATCATCAGTAACCAAGATGTCCTGGAAGCTGTTGACTAAAATCTAATAACAGTAAAGTGACAGCAGTTTTTTAACTGAATAACTGTTATTTTCTCAAAACTGTCATTTTTGTTAATTTTATTTTGCTTTTATCTTGTTGTTATTTTGTTAGGAAGTTTTGCAGCACATTCACACATGCTTCTAAATAGATTCATATTACTCAGCTGAAATGGCATTCAGAACATCTTTTACCCCTTAAAAATCGGTGAGTATGAGCAACAGGAACAGCCTTATAGCGAGCACCACTAATTAACAAATGAAAACAAATGGGCCGACACCAGACTAGATTAAGATGAGTGACATAAATAAAGAAATCTCAAGGCTCGCACAAAGGCAGCAGAGGTAAATGGAGGATGGTGGTCTGTTACGCAATCAGTCTGTCCTCGTCCATGATGCATCAGGGTGGATTAGTCGGCTCGCAGGAGCTCGTAAATTAGCCCAGAGGAATGCTTATGTCTGCCAGCCTTTTACCTCAAGATGCTCGGCCCTGCTGAAACCATCACTGGCCTGCACTCTCTCTCATCTTCTTTGATTCATCCACCACTTTTCCTTTCTCTTTCATGATTTTCATGATTTCTTTGTCATTCTGAAATAGTTGCAGGAAGACGAAAGCGGAATGAACTACGCTGTGGTTTCGATGGAGGTCTGCTTGGCTTAACTGCAGAATATTTCAATCTGATGGCATTCATAATGGGTTTTATATCATACGCTCATTGATGCGAACTAATAAGCCGCATGAGGAGGATACATTCTGCTGTAATTGTAGCCCCAAAAGTGCATTAGAGCTGTCAGCTTAAAGACTAACAATGCGGTGGAGTTGAGTTAATATTCCTAGTGTATTTCCAAGTTTGGGATTACAGTTGTTTTGGTTAAAACTAATCTAACAAAGCATAGCTTTCCCCCACTAAGAGAAACAAAGGCATTGTGAGTAAGGTCAAACTAAGCAGCATTTTATGACATGGCAGGATTGCTAGTCATTCATCACTCCTTGAACCCTATAATGGTCGCCTTGACCTCTTGTTCTCCGGAGAGACGAGCGGGTCAGAGCAGGCAAAGAATGTCTGGTGACCCCCTCGATGACTCCTGCTTGGTGGTGTGGGGATCTGAGGAGGAGCAGACGTGCTAATGAGTTTTACAGCACGTCTACTCAAATTTTTAGAGCAGTTTTGCTTACTCATGTGAACGTTTTTATGTATTAACCTTATATTTTAGAAGAACAATTATACAGTAGGATGTAAAAATGACAGTAGGGATTTTTAAGGCAATTTTGCGATTTTTATTGTAGTAAAATTTGCTTTTGTCATAGCATATTTTTTTAGTTATATTTTTTATTAGAAGTTATATTTTACAATAATAATTGTCCAGCAAGGTGACTGCATGTGTCATTGTTTTTGTGAGGTCTGAATAACTGAATTTTGAACTGTTAACTGATGCTACCTGAAAAATATTTGATATACACTAAATGTATGTAATATATCAAAAATATATATGAGATGCACTGCTAAATAACTTTATATCAGTTTAATAAACTGTTTCCACAAAATATTAGGCATCATAAATCATTTCAGCATTGATAACAATAATGTTTCCTAAGCACCAAATCATCAGAATGATTTCAGAAGGATGTTTTGCTTTCATATAAATGCAAAAGCACTGCATTAGTCGAAGTTGTGCTAATATTTCACAGTTACAATATTATTACAGAATATTTGCATTATTTACAGAATTACAACATTTTGATGTATATTTTGATCAGATTCTATTAAGATACATAACATAAAAAAAGTTCAAATTTTAAACGATATTGTAAGTTTGTAAATACAGGGGGAAACGAACAATAATATTATAACATAACAAACAATAATAACATTCTTTAACAGCTGCCCTTACAGGTTGTGCAGCGTCCAAATAACTAAATTGAATAGAGTATACTAAACAGTATGATTTAATAAAATAATCTATTGTGCAGAATATGATCCCAGGAAGTGCGTAGATGTTGGTTGAACAGATGATGTTTGTGTGGTCTACTTCTGCTGTGCCAATGAGCCGTCAGCGCTGTGTGAATCTCACTGCATTCATTCTGCATGATCTCACCATAAACACACTCCTGTGCCCAGTCTTTGATATGACGATAAGCCCATCTGAGAGACACGGATTAACAAACACAACTCCTACACTCAACAATTACAGTTTATAAACCTCTGCAGAGAGGTTCTGCAGGTGCCTACCTTTTAACTTCTCAATTATAAAGTTAATACAACCATTAGAATGCTCTTGATTATTAATGTTGAAGTGATTTTATTTTGTAATGTAGTGTCAAATACTGCAGGAACAGATGTACAGATAAATATGTTTATTAAAGCTCTGCTGAAGGATGTAAAAGTTTGTAATCTGAAATAAAAGTTATGTAACTTCCCCATGTGCTTTGAAAATCTGAAAATAATTAAACAAATATTTTCCACAAAAAGCAAATTTATGCTGCATTTCAGAGAGAAAGAGAGAAAGATTATTCCTCATTCTATCCTAATTCCATTCATCTGTTTTAGACTTTCTCCTACTAAATTATTTACAGTCATATTTATAACCTGTTAGAGAAGATAATGGTTAAAATGTAAAATATCTGAGATAAAAAACTAATTATATATATGATATATGTTTGTTTATAATCCATATATTATACAATAATAAAAAGAATACAAGATAATAAGAGTAATAATAATAATTATAATGAATAGTAATATAAATAATAAAATACACTTTTATAAAAATGTACAAATATTTACAAGGATATATATATATATATATATATATATATTTAATTTTTTTTATTACATAACATGATAATATATTGCATGATAATATTTTTCTATCAATTATTAAGATATAATATAATATAATATAATATAATATAATATAGAAGTTAACAAAATATTTAATAGTTGCTATATTTGAAATAGTTGCAAATGAAATGTCATTATTTTTGCTTAGAAAAAACAAAATAAAGAAAAAATTTTATAAAAAAAAAAATCCAACAAAAATATTTTTTAATAAATAACAAATCACATATTTAACAATAAACAACAAAACCATATAACCAAAATCAAACATAAAAACAGATTTTTTTTTATATATAAAAAAAGAATCATGTGACACTATTTATTTATTCATTTATTTTAGTACAGTATAGTATAGTATATAATATAGTATAGTATATTTTAGTATAGTATAGTATTGTTGCATCATAATATATTGTATTGGTTGATAGGTTTGGATTACAAGCATGGCGGTGAGATCATACAGTGCCGTTACATGAACCAGATGAATACAGGGGTTTGGTGGGCAGTTTCCATAGTGACTGTCCTATCTAAACACCAAAACATCATGAGGTCACATCACAGATCAGAGAGATGCATTACTGCACTCAAATCTGTATCTGTTTCTCCAGTACACAAACACATTCACAGTCGAACAGACCAATCCACAGTGAATCCATTTCCAATCAATTCTAACAGACCAGAGCCATTGCAAAAAAGAAAAAGTCCCTGCCAAAATCAACACATTTCCAGTCACTCTGCAGCTGGGGCTCTTGTCTCCCCCTTTACATTTGTCCGTTTTTGTTTTAAGAGCGTTTAAAAGTTAAAACAATTCTCGTACACAATACATGACCAAAAATGCATGTTGTAGCCAATATACAATTAGTAAATAAAACACAAATTACAATTGAATTTGTTACAAACAACTAGTATTAAATTGTGTTGAGAAAGGAAAAGTTCTGTTAGGTAGCAAATCGTTTCATTTTCATCATTTCAAGTATTCAGAAAAGAACAGGATAAAAAATAGAAAATCAGAAAGCCCAGTCAGAAAATCAAAAAGCCCAATCATATTGTTACACGATAATCGTTCTGTGATGACGACAATTTTTTTTTGCAGATTCTCAGTGAGCTACACGGCTCTGTGTGGTAAATGCTGCTACATCTGAAAACATGTGAAAATACAACATGTTTTTATTCCAAAGTCACTTCATAACTTTAGGGTCGAGGGTTTGAAATAAATCCATCTGCGAGATGATTCTGTAGTCATGTGATTATTGGTCATGTTGAATCAATGAAAGCAGCTACATCTTCTATTTAAAATGCAATTCTACGGGGATTTTCTGGTTTTTTCTTCATGGGTGTTTGGAATTTCCGAATGAGAGCGTCCTTTGGCCTTCGGTGAAAATTTACTACTGATCACACAACTGTACTTACCTGACAAAATGTGTATGACAATCGCAGCTTTGCCTTTGCAGTTGCATTTGCAATTTCATTTCAATTGGCCAGCCCTAATGCAGGATGTGCTTTTCTGCAAACTAGATTTCCTTGAACTAGCAGAAGACATACAAATTAAATAAAAAAGCGATTTAACGAATCAGGGAAGGATAGGCAATAACCCAGAAGACCAATCGGAGAGTGAATGTGTGCTTTCAAAAGTCTGCATTTTGTCTGTCGACACTGAAACACACCCATTTTGGTATCAAACTAAAAGCAAGGTCTTCAGAATTGTTCAAAAGTCTCCATTATCTATGGTTGAAATCTCCAGAGGAGTGTGGATGCCCGGAATAACCACAGAAAGAGTTTAAAATGAAAATAAACCAGTGAAAACATAGCCTGAGAGAAATAGTCACAAGTCAAAGAGAGAAAGATATGGAGAGGAAACAAAAGAAAGAGAAAATTGGTAGTGAAAGAGAGGACTTTGGAAGAGAGAGGAGGGCTCTCCATCTGTCCATCTCCAGGGTCTCATTGATCAGCGGGGCTGTGGGGATCAGAGGGGTGAGAGCACCGTAAATCCACTGGAATTCCAAGAGAGGGAAAACAAAGCCTGTGCCTCTCTCCCTGTCCCATCCTCTAATCAGTCACATATGACCAGAGAAGGAGAGAAAACCATTCACTTCCTTCTCCTTTAAATGAACATCTTTACATAATTCAACAAGACACTACTCGAGAAAGAAAGAAAACACCAGACCAGTAATGAGCAGTCTTCTACTGCAATCACTACAGTAAACTGATTTTTATAACAATAATTGTGAGTTAATGCTAGAAAATGTTAAATGTTACAAGTTTTTGTTTTTGTGTGATTTTTCTTTCTGTGTCAGTCAAGTACTTCACTAATTACAAAATGAATGAATGAATGAATGAATGAATGAATGAATGTTATTACACTAAAGTTACATTTTTTGTTCAAAAAATTGTTATGCTCACTAAAGCTGCAAATTGTTTTTTTTTTTTTTTTTTTTGCAAAAATCTGATTTGCAAATTGTTGTTAAACATTCATTCATTAATTTTCTTTTCGGCTTAGTCACTTTATTAATCTGGGGTCGCCACAGCGGAATGAACCGCCTTGTTAAACATTATTACAGTTTATTAACATTAAAATAGCTTTAAAAATATTAAATATAAAAAATCCCTTTAACGCAAAGCATATTTTTTTCCTGTATATAATCAACAGTCTCCATGGTGAGAATTTTACATTTTGCTATATCCTGATTTTAGTTCAAAAGCACATACAGAGCACATGCAGCTCACACATGCGTTTTCATTCTTTTTTGCACCAGGTATCAAAACTGAACCAACATTGTTTCACAGTCTGAAACATGACATAGGAGGCCGAACAAGACAAAAACAACAAACTACTGAAGACAGCAAAAACAACAGAAACCCTCAAGTGCATGTGTGAGGGGAATATATGACACCTGCAACTCAAGTTCAAATGAGTACAAAGACATTTTTATAACTCAACATTTTGAGGAAAAATAAAACAAAAAACAGACATTGGGCAAAGATGATACTTTCTAGTTTGTTGAGTGCCTGTGTTGGCATATATTTTACATATGCGTAACTTTTGAATGGTTGTAGATAATCCAGTAATAATTCATATCAACATATTGCACTTGTACATGAAAGATGGCATGCTAATACACCATATTAGTTGAATGATAAAGATCAATTACCTTGTTGTAATCTTTAAACACCTATTTAAAGTAGCATTGATTTTTGATACAGAGTTTAGCTTGAATTAACCAACCCAGAGCATTCCTAGCAGCTGCAGGAAAACGAAACAAAAAAGTGCTCTATCATACCTAAAACTGCTGATTCTTGGCTAAAGCTTTTGGGAACTGAGCAGTAGATTTAACCTAATAAAAATCCTTCATTGTGCTTTCAACCTGGCCGGCCGTAAATCCTACTAGAAGACGAATCCTACAGCAGACCTTGTGCAACACATATTTTACCTTTATATCTTTTGTCTTTCCCCTTGTTCATTCAGTCAGTGAATACATCCACGCAATGGGGCTTTTGTGTAAATCTGCAGCTGTTATTAAAACTACTTGCTCAAGTTTTTACATGAGAACATGATTGACTTGATTTTGCTGGACAGTGTTTTCAAACTTCATAACCCCAGAGCCTCATCAGTAAAGCTCAAGTACACCTTCATCAATACAAAACTACAATGTGTTTCTCATTTACCAGATGTTATGTTGCAATGCTATTAATAATAATAATAATAATAATAATAATAACATTAATAAAGTCTGGTTTATTCATTCATTCATTCATTTTCTTTTCGGCTTAGTCCCTTTGTTAATCTGGGGTCGCCACAGCGGGATGAACCGCCAACTTATCCAGCATATGGTTTATGCAGCGGATGCCCTTCCAGCTGCAACCCATCACTGGGAAACATTCATACACACTCATTCACACACATACACTACGGACAATTTTAGCTTACCCAATTCACCTATACCGCATGTCTTTGGACTTGTGGGGGAAACCGGAGCACCCGGAGGAAACCCACGCGAACACGGGGAGAACATGCAAACTCCACACAGAAATGCCAACTGACCCAGCCGAGGCTCGAACCAGCGACCTTCTTGCTGTGAGGCGAACGTGCTACCCACTGCGCCACCGCGTCGCCCAAGTCTGGTTTAAATTAAACAAATCATATCTCTGGGTCACAGAGAAAGCCATTATATAATTGTACGAGCATCAGCCATAAGAAAAAAAATAAAACTTGCACACACTGCACACATTATTTTCTTACTTAATGAAATGTTACAATACATTCCAAGTAATACTACTTTGACTACTAATCTTAGTGCATTTTTAAAGTAAATTAATACTTTCCACAGCAATAATACATTATAATGGGACAGTAAGATTTTACATTTGTATTTCAAATTAATTATTTGCATGTATCATTCCTAAGAGTAGAGCGCTGCCCATTTTTAAAAAACCAATCAATTCCTATTGAATTTCTGACCAGGACCACCCGCTCCCGCAATGTGTTCAGTCCTGCTCCCTTCAGCGATTGTAAACAAATACTCATACAAAATATAAATCTGGAAGTTAACAACCAGAATCACAGGCTTCAAACATGGTTTCAAATGAGCTGAAGCAGGCTAATGCAAAACTAAAGCATCACATGTGACAAAAATATTGGGTATTTTTAATTAGTGTTATAAAACATTAATTGTTAAAACAAAACCACAGCTAGTGGCACCTGTTTTTAAACAAACAGCACACGTGCAACAAACTATTAGCACATGCGTACCAAACTGTTAACAAACACAAGTTTAACTGTTAACAAACTGCTGAAGTGAACAAGCCAAACCACAATATGAAATGCCTTTAACTTATTAAATAAATAAACACATAAAACTTGACTACTTGATTCATAAAACCAGTCATGAAAATATGACCGGATCCAATTTAAACCAATTAGGCAAAAAAACGAAATAAATAAAATAAACAGAACGCCTCAAAAATCATGCAGATTTCCCATCCACATTAGCCTAACTTGCTTCAGGCTACTGCATAAAATATAAAAATAAACAATAGCCTACTAAAAATAAACTAATTAAATAAACTAAATAAACCTATTTTACATACATTGCAATCACTGGGCCTTGCATTGCTCACTTCATATTATTATGGAAGTATATTGCTGACTGACTGCAAACATTAACAATCATAGTTATTTATTTATATATTAAAGGTTTATATTCTGAAATGTTGATATGTATTACCACCATTAAACCTGCTCAAATTCTGGCAATACAAACTTCTGTTTAGAAACACTTGCTGTACTTTGTTCAAAACTGGTTTCGCTCTAATAAAATAACAAATTACTTCATCTGCCTAAAAACATGAAAGAAAAGCATGCAGGCCTCCTGTTGTTCATCTGAATGTTGCTATGATGCACTACTTAACATGCTATTTCTGGAACTGTATCTAAACACCACGATCAGCCATAGCGAATGACCGTGGCTAGTTAGTTTCCTGTTTTCCACAGCATACAGTCTCATTTTTCATCAAAATATGTCCGTTCCTGAGCTGTGTCTGACCTGTGGTTTCCCTTCACAGACGTAATTAACCTTTTGTTTGTTTATTAGTTCGTTTAAAAAACACTGTAGCGTCTTTCATGTAATCAGAGCCCTTGAATAGCTGTCATTCTTGCCTAATGGACTTATTTATTTACCTGGGAAAGGGAATAAACAGTTTGTATGTGAACACTAAAAGTGTTTGTTTAAGGAAAGCTTAGTTGTGCCCCAAAGATATCGGTTGGTGAAATCTGGGGGAAAATGTTTCAGGAAGTACCAGGTGGAGAAAAAAGTGTCATGGTTTGGGGGATGTTTTCTGCAGCAGGAGTCAGGTTTCTTTAACCAGAGTGAACGCAAATGTTTATCAGAAGCTCCTTTAGCAACATGCGGTTTCTTTTCAGAATTCATTGCTCAATCATGCAGTAATTTTCATGGAGGACAATGAGTCCCGTCAAGCAGTTCTATAAAGCTGAAAACATTGTGGCCAAAAGAATCTGCTGGTGAAATCTAGTGTTAAAAGTATTAATTTGTATATGTAATAAAACTAAATTATTTGTAAGGATTAACAGACAACACGTCGTTGAGATACAAGAAAATAATTCACACCTGAAGTGGTGATGCGCCCACAACATAAAGCGGAGGGGTTGTTAAGTGGGTCACACACCAGATGAGAAGCACTGCGCCATGCATTTAAAATTCTATTTTAAAGTGTGTAAAGAGTGTATGCTCACTGGCAGTGCCATTCAGCATCTGTCTGTTGTGCCCTGCTTCAATTAAGTACGCTGTTCAAATTCCTCCCATGCCACAGAGCATCAGCTTCAGTTTTACATTAAACAACATTATGATTGTGTGCATTGGTTGTGAGATACCTCAATTTGAGATAGATGCGGTGAGATGCGATGTTTCTTGTCCTGTGTACGACAAGCTTTAGACCATGGCTGTGCATTATTTTCTAGTAAATCAATGGAGCCGAGTTAATATTTTACAGATACATTCTACATTATTCTTATACTATAATTAGAACACCTAAAGTCATTGTTCAGATTGTTCTATTTCAAGGTATTTGTCAGGCTTTTGTCCATGTTCAAAACGCATGGTGTGTCGCTTTCATCAATAATTCCCGTCAACAATCAACAATGCACCCGTGGTGTCTGGCATTGCTATGCAAACATCAATTATGATCAACCCCTGACAAACCTGCAGCTCTGATACAATAGGAAATTGCGGTGTGTTTGCGGCATTTGTTAAAATGTGGCATTTGGAAAAGTTTTCAACTCACTGTGCTGTAGGTACACCTGGAAAAAGTGTGTGCGTCACAACCAGGTGCGCGTTGCAAACACGTCAGTCTCCGTTTGCATTAATTTGTAGTTCCCTATACGCATCTCCATATAAAATAACTAACTTGTGTGCGCAAAAGACACAATATGTGAATGGCCCCTTATGCGGTCAAGACTTTATTGAAACTACTTTAGTTGTAAGTTTATCTCAAAATAATTTAATGTTCATCAGCCAATCAGAGTCTAGTCCTTCCCACCACAAATTCAATTGATTAGTTTCAATCTATTAATTTATCCAGAGTTTACAGAGGCAGTTACAAATAATGCAGTGAACTCTATGCACATTTAGGTTTTATCAATATAAAGATCAAGTGTTAGATGTGGAAGAGTTAGTATTTCTCAACGTGCTTTAACATGTTCTTGTGCTTCAATGGATAAGGCAAAATATGTCAAAAAACATAAAAATACTGCTCTTTAAAACACAGTCATATCAAAACATTTTGATATGTGTGTGTCAATGACAATGTATGTGTGTGTGTGCGTGTGTGTGTGTGTGTGTGTGCGTGTGCGTGCATGTGTGCGTGCATGCGTGTGTGTGTGTGTGTGTGTGTGTGTGTGTGTGTGTGTGTGTGTGTGTGTGTGTGTGTGTGTGTGTGTGCGTGCGTGCGTGTGTGTGTGTGTGTGTGTGTGTGTGTGTGTGTGTGTGTGTGTGTGTGTGTGTGTGTGCGCGTGCGTGCGTGCGTGTGCTTGTGCACTTTGAAAGCTCAAAGTCTTCCTGCAGGACACTGAAGAGCAGTGCAGAGCAGCACTGGGTCCATTAGAGCTCATCAAGAGATTGCCTTCACAGAGCGCAATTAACGACAAAAACAAAAACAAAAACAATGAAGAATTTTAAGTACAGTTTTCATCTGTATATTTGATCCATTGAAAATTATTTGTTCATTACTGACTGTTCACCTGTCTTGAGTAATGTTTTAAATTGTATGTAAGTTCAGCTAATTCCAATACTAAATGTTAATATAATAGACAACATAACAAATTTTTCATAAATCATATTTTTTATTTGACTCTTTTATTAATTTATTTTTCACTTGAGTCAGAAAATGTTTTGGCAAATCAAGTGAAAATCTGAACAACTGGTTTGACCAGACCAGTTGTAAATATATTTAACACTATATCATGCTCAAGGTTTTACACTGCCAAATGGAAAAAAAAAAAAAATGAAATAATATTATAATAAATAATCTTAATTAATGCTGTGGTAATAATTCCCAGTCGTAAAAGAAAGGGTTAAGTAATTTTACTTTTCTAAGGTATCATTTTGAAGTTGAAAAACAATAGTTGGGGGTAAATGTTTCAGAAAGTACATCTCTATGCTCCATCTCTGTGCTGAGCAAATGCCCTGGAGAACAATGTATGTGTGTGTGTGCGTGTGTGTGTGTGTGCGAGCGTGTGTGGGTGTGCGTGCGTGTGTGTGCGTGTGTGTGTGTATGTGTGTGTGCGTGTGTGTGCGTGTGTGTGTGCTTGTGTGTTTGTGCACTTTGAAAGCTCAAAGTCTTCCTGCAGGACACTGAACAGCAGTGCAGAGCAGCACTGGGTCCATTAGAGCTCATCAAGAGATTGCCTTCACAGAGCGCAATTACAACTCCACAGAGCCATGAACCTTCCTGAAGTGCTGCCAACAACATCTGAGCACCATGTTTCCACAGGACAGCCAAATTAATTGCTAAAACCTTAATTCAATTTAGTACGGCTGAGCGAGAACGTTTATTTTGTCTTGCGGACTATCAGAAGTAAGGCTGCGAGTTTAGCAAGCATAGCAAAATGACAAAACTAAGACAAGCTTTCTGCCAACATTCCTGCACAACCTATGGTACAATTACACACAGCAGATGGATTAATGAATGGAACATTTACAGTAAATTGGTGGAGAGAAGCAGAGCCTGTCCAACTACTAAGAGACACAAACAAAAGAAGAATTCTTGTTTAGTTTAGCATTTCTGTGGAACTATGTTAAGTGCGCAAGATATTCCCACTTCAGTGTGAGTTTTAGTGCCAAACCATGAGAAATGTAGAACGAGTAAATGCAAGAGACAGAGAGAAAGCAAGGATGGGTGTGTGTATGTGTGTCTATCAAGAGAAACACTATAGTCTTCAGTAATAATACAAATTAAGTTCCATTGGATTTTGCCACATATTAGTATGTTTAATATAAAGTACTATGTTATTGCTGTTGACAAGCCCTTAGAAAGGTTATGTTAATGCCATGGCATTTGAACATGGTCAAATTTGCTACCATGGTACATAAAAGGACCAAGCTATTGTATGACTTATACTATCAATGTGCTATTAAATCACTGCAGTATATTTTTAACAACTACAATTTATTCACTACTGATGTATTACAAAAACTAAAAAAAGGAATACATGACTAACTAAATAAAAAAATATTAAATAAAAGCTATAAAAATACTAACATTTAAGGCAATAAAAACGTCACAACACCATATTGTAATACTGTACTCACACATGTATGTATATGTGTGATATAAAATCCTATGGGAAGTCAGAATAATATCACAAAATAATAGAAAGTCACTATTCTGAAAAGTTTTAAACTACACTTAATTACATGAATTGTTACATGAATAATGTTTCATTTTGAGTTATCAAATCAAACTTCAGAATAATGGTTCTGAAAAATAAAGTGCAAAACAATTATAAAAGCAAAGCATCATAATAAAGCATCATAACATCTCATCACATTATGAGATATAAACTTATAATTATAAGAAATAGTGAAATTAGATAGAATAAGATACAAACAAACAGATACAAGCTTCCATATAAAATATAAATGTTACAAGTTATTCATCAAACAAGTTTAAAATTTTAAAAGTTTAAAATGTTGACAAGCGGAGAAAGTGGAAAATGTTTTATCAAGTAAGAAATGCAGTCGTCAAATTTGTCCTCACAAAAAAGTCCCAACAGTTGAGTGCACTCTCCAGGGTTTCTATAGTGAAAAAGCAGCAGCATCACAGGAAAGCCCCCACACTGCTGCTCTGTCCCTGCATATAAAGGCTCGCTGTGGCTGAAAGCTCCTAAACTTTTACAAGCTAACATTATCCCTCTGTGCTCTGCCCTGATGCACCAGAGGGGACACAGCACCATAAACACGTTCTAACATTCATTCATATTGGGCCTTGCTGGCACTTTTTATCATCTTTTTTTAGTTTTAACATTTAACATTTCATTAATGTTAATAATGAATGCAAATATTCGCAATATATTTACCTTATAATTTAAGCCCCACCCACAGCTGACTCTATTTACTTATAAAAATGCAAATTTTAATTATATTGGTTACAATAAATTCAACTCATTTTAACCTAAAATGCATCCCAAGGCACTTGCAAATTGTTCCAGTCTTTTGTGTTCAATCTATTTTTCAAGAAACAAGTGAATAGTTTCAAAAACCTGACAAGCTAATAGTCATCACTATACATCCCTGGTTGATTGAATACTGTAAATTAGGAATGGATATTCTATTTATATTGCAAGTTTTATAATACATTGTTTACTGTATAGATGCAAATTAAGCATCATTACATTAAATATGCAGAAATTTCCATACATTTCGTGCACAAAGATCTAAACATGCATGAAATCAGGTTTAAACTTCTTGTTTCGCTCCATATTAAAGTCAAAGTTTTTTTTACAGAAAAACTTTTAAGAACTTCTTTACCTTTTCTGATAGTTCATAAAATACTGCGAACAGCCAGAAAAAAAATATCATTTTCATTATTTATCAAATCATTAACAGAATAAAAGAATAAAGATATTTGTGTTGCTGATAATTTAAAAAGTCTAACAAACAGGAAGTTGTTTAACCGGCATTTCTGTGTGAAGTTTGCATGTTCCCCCGTGTTGGTGTGGGCTTCCTCCGGGTGCTCAGGTTTCCAGTCCAAAGACATGCGCTTTAGGTGAATTGGGTAAACAAAATTGGCCGTAGTGTATGAGTGTGTGTAAATGTGAGAGTGTATGGGTGTTTCCCAGTACTGTGTTGCGGCTGGAAGGGCATCTGCTGTGTAAAACATATGCTGGACTAGTTGGCTACAAAAAATTTGATATAATAATTTTAAAGTATTAAATAATTAAATAATAATAAATACAATAATTAAATGACCTTTAATCTCTTCAGGCTCACCTTAATGCAAAAGTGCACTGAATGTTAAAGGAATAGTTCACCCAAAATTGTTCTGTCATCATTTACTCAATGTTTACTTGTCCGACTTTCTTTCTGTTGAACAAAGGAAGATATTTTGAAAAAAGCTAGAAACCTGTAACCATTGACATTCATGGTATTTGTTTTTCATACTAAGGAGTCAATGGTTCCAGGTTTCCAGCTTTCTTCACAATACCTTCTTTAGTGATTAACAAAAAAAATAAAAATTTTGGGGTGAACAATCCCTTTAAGTTTATTGGTTACTGGAGATTTCACTTGGTTGTCTAGTGTGCCTGCTGTGATTTATGTGAAGCTGATCCCATTGAAGCATTGCTTGAGGTGTGTGCAAAAATCTGAGATCCCAAACTAACTGAAGGTTAAACTAATCCACCAATCATTTTTTTCTTCCACCATACATCATTTACTCCATCAATACACCCCCGATAACAGGCTTTACGTTCAAAATGACATCACAACACTGAGGCCAAATGCTCCATTGCTTTGAAAACTGTACTCTGCAAATGTAGCACATCTGATTGAGACTTTGCTGGCTTTCAGTAAATGGTGCGAACAGCCAAGTGCCACATGAGCTGGAGCTGAGAGAGGTGAAGTTCTGCCATAATACCGGTCCTCGTAAAACTCTAAACCACCTCTTTAGTTTCACACTTGCTCTGACTTTACAAGCAGAGCCTGTGGTGACACAACGTGTGTGGGGTTGTGTGTGTATGTGTGTGCAGACTGGCATCGTAATACTGAAGAGAGACGCTACCCAAACCCTCTTTCTGTTCTACATTAGGTACTAATACTTATTCTATTACTACTTATTAGCTAAGTAGGAAAACTTCTAAAAATGTACACACATCTTTAATTTACAAGACCAAATTTGCTTGATACATGTATTTTCCTTTATGTGTTGACATTTTAAAAACCACTAATTAATGTTTTTAAATGCGCAAAATGTTGCTGTTAAATCACATGAATGTCCACTATGCTTCTAGCTGGTTAGCAGAAAATAACTATGGAGGAGTGGTATCAGATTGGACCAAAATATGCTTGGTGCAGGATGAGTCATCAATCTTTTTGAGCTGTTTTTTACACATTTTGTAGTTGCAATTTTTCTTTGGGGCCAATTTGACCCCAAGCTCTTTTAGCTGTATAAAACATAAGAAATAGCATTTTTTAAAATTATTCATTTATTCATTTTCTATTCGGCTTAGTCCCTTTATTAATCTGGGGTCGCCACAGCGAACTGAACTGCCAACTTATCCAGCATATGTTTTACGCAGCGGATGCCCTTCCAGCTGCAACCCATCACTGGGAAACATCCATACACACTCATTCACACACATACACTACGGATAATTTAGCTTACCCAATTCACCTATAGCGCATGTCTTTGGACTTGTGGGGGAAACCGGAGCACCCGAAGGAAACCCACGCGAACACGGGGAGAACACGCAAACTCCACACAGAAACGCCAACTGACCAAGCCGAGGCTTGAACCAGCGTCCTTCTTGCTGTGAGGCGATTGTGTTACCAAGAAACAAAAATGAGCGCACATCTAGGCTTCTCAAAGGCAGGTGCTCGATCAAAAACAAACACAGTAGCAAAAGATCAAAAGAAAATTGGCACACTGCCTCAAAAAATTTTTTTTGCAACAACGTTTCGACCTACATGGTCATCAGGCGATTGTGCTACCCAATGCGCCACCGTGCTGCCCTTTTTTTTCTTTTCTTTTTTTTATTAATTTATTTATTTAATGGATATATAAGTAGTCAACAAAGACGTACATTACTTGACACAAAAGAAAACATTCTGAAGGTTTAGAGTGTTGGGGTCAATTTGACCCCAGTGGGAAAAAGTTGTTATCAGATTTAGGCTTAAGAAGATGCCTTTACAATCTTTCTGCATCTTAGAGGAGTTTTGGTTTCCAGGACCATACCTCTCAGGTTTCAATACAATGCACTGCAGTATATTTATTTGTGTTTTGATGATTAACCTTAAAGAGCCTTATGTTTGCCTATAGACAAATAAATCTCCTTTTTTGTTGTGAACATGCCTTTAAGTCATGATACAGTCAAAAAGGCAATAGTATTTTAATAGTGTTTACTGTATCATTTGCAATGCAACTTTAAAATATAAAGCCATTCCTGGTTATATTTGTCATTTTTTAGAAGTACATCAACATTTAAGAGCAAACACACGTGTACTAAAATCCACAAAACTCCAATATGTGGTCTTGAAATGAACCCTGTTATGTATTAAACGTAATATCAACACTTCCCAATATACACAAATTAACACAGAGCCTAAAATATTTCAACTGGCTGTATATAGACTATGAAATCACAGGTCTAAATAAGTGCAATTTTCCTCAAAACAACAGACACGTCACGGCTCTGTTGCTGCCTTTACTCACAGACAAACTTGGAGTTTTTTGAGCGATGAATGCAGGTGGAGGCTTCATTAATCATGTGGACGCAGAGAAAGGTGTTGGATACAGAAAAGTGACATTAGCCTCGGTGTGTAATGCGAGAGCCATTGAGAAGGTGAGTGTGTGTGCGCGCATGTACGTTTTGATTCTAACCAGGCCTGGCTTGTCTCAGCAAACGGCTTGATGAGGCAGGAAGTCATCCAAACACAAGCTATGCAGGCTGAACACAGTAAGGTGGTCTTGAATATGCGACACAAGCCCACACACAAAGGTTCAGCACTACCTGGAGAAAGACACCTATGAGACATATTAATTATCAGCTGAGCCAGTTCTGTTGAGAATGGCTACGTTTGCTGGTCAAGCACAGGTCTGTGAGTTTAAGGATGTAATGTGCATCTGAGACATTTCTAGGATGAGATTATGTACGGTAGATTGAACCATAAGGTACTGATGTGATACAATTATTATCATGGATGGGCAAAAATACATTGAAAAGTATTTTCAAATAAAATACCAAATACCTCAATTTTACGTGTATCAAAATAAACTACAAAATACAGCAGCCACAACAAGTATAAAAATAAAATACTGTATTTTGAAAATACTACAAAATACTCTTACAAGGGAGCATGAAATGTCTTCGCAAACCTTCCATCAATAGGCCTATTCGATCAATTCTCTCAAAGTCAAACTGACTTAATGAAGTAAACAATGTTTTATAACAGCGTTTCTCTGAGCAAGTTTAAGTCAGCTTCTCTGCCAACTCATTGACCTCTACTCCTGTACATGAGTGGGTATTCCTAAACATTTGTTTCTACTTTGGTTTTAGTATAAATTTGGTACAAATTTTATACAGAAATTCCTGTCTTGAAGATGTTTAAGCACTGTAAAAACCATGTAAGGCAGATAAAGAGTTGGAATATAGCACTAGATATCTTCCTTGTGTTTCCGTCCAGTTAAATTGCCACCCTCTCTTAACAGTCTTATATTTTAAAATGGTGATATATGAAGAGGTTTAATTTAAATTTTTTGTTCACATAATTTTTTTTAAAATAAATCTATTTTTTTGCAATTGAAATCTTCAATACTTAATGTAAAAACATGGATTTCTGAATACTAAAATCTCCAATTTTAGTCATTTCCATAAATCATGTTTTTTGCAATTGTACTCTTCAATGCACAACATAAAACATGATATCTCTAAAAAGGATCAGCTTTTGCAAATAAACTCTTCATATATATCCTGCTGCTGCCGTGTAACAGGAATCTAGAGATTTTGACCAGTCTGTATAGACTGCAGCATTATTAAATATTTGTTTCTCATATATTGTATTGTGCCACTTTGACATCTTTAGTCAGATATCTTTCCTCTTCATTAACTATATAGTGCACCTGCTGATCAGCTACTTGCATTTGTAAACAGCCAATGAAGTATTGTAGGAATTGCCACTGTAGGACTTATTTGTATGTTGTTTGTCTTATTGTCTTGGCATCTACATCAGCAATCCATCTAAAACTACTATTATTTGTGCAGTTTACTCATTCTCCCAAGACTTTTTCAGTTCTTCTTTAACTGGAAGAGTCTCAGTTTACCCCCTTAGTGAGCACCAGTACAATCTTTAGGTGTTTATATTTCTAAACTTCCTCTGCATTTCCACCTGCAGCACTGAGACTGAGAATGTTCTGAAAGCTCCTCATCCTGTTCTTAAGGACTGATATTTTATTCCATCTCATTTCTTAAGCAAAGATGCTGATGGTGAATTGTACACTGGCATTATATATTACTGGTCTTAGCATTGTGCAGTATACTATTTTCAATGATTGTTGACTTTTGTTGCCATTTGTCTGTTATTTTCTTTATGTGTGGTGCATAATTTCAATTTATACCCCAATCATTGACCACCTTTATCAATTTCCTGTTCTGATCTTAAGCCTAGACAAATAACTGACAAAGCACCAATCAGAGGCTGCATTTTTATGATGTCATCATGTAGACTTCCTAAAAAGTTTTTACAGTATTTTAAAAATACAAAAATACAAGACACTAAAGTATTTTGATACAAAATACTAAGCCATTTTCATAAACCCTATCAAATACAAATTATAAAACACTATTTTGTATTTGAAATACATGTATCATAAATACTGCCCATCCCTGATTATTATAGTATTTAAACATTAATATGTGCATTAAACATTAATATTAATAAGGTTACAGGGAAAGAAATTTGAAATGTACAAATTGGGGAAATTAGAATGCACAATTATATCAAATAAAGACAAAATCCAATAAATAAATAAGTAAATAAATAAGCAAATAAATAATCACAGTAATAAATGCTACTTATGCTATTAGATGGTTATTAAAGGATAGTTTTGAGGGATTCTGTGGAGCTTCTGATTATGGAATCAGAAAAGACTCAAAAGTAATTCACGCAAAAGACACAATGTACACATGCGTAGCCAAATTCACATGCATAAAATCAAATTCATGAGTGCAAAATATTTAAATATATATTCACAAAAACAATTCATATGCACAAAATAAAAATACATATTCATAAAACACGTTTCACAAATGCAAAACATTTGCAAATGTATAACAGTGTACAAAAAGTTCTGAATGTTTAAAATTTGCGAGTTTATCCTGAATGAGAATGTGCAAATCCTCTTTCACGTACGACTCTCCCTGGATATGTGTGTATGTATTTTTGAGACTCTCCATACCTGATTGGTCAAAAATGTGTTCGGTGCAGGATGAGTCATTAGTATATTTGATCTAGATAACACAAACCTTTGCGCTTTTCTACACTGTGTGTGTGTGTGTGTGTGTGTGTGTGTGTGTGTGTGTGTGCGTGTGCGTGCGTGCGTGCGTGCGTGCGTGCGTGCGTGCGTGCGTGCG
>CAIGQV010019356.1:18374321-18400820 GCA_903798115.1 Danio jaintianensis | reverse complement strand
ATGTATGTATGTATGTATGTATGTATGTATGTATGTATGTATGTATGAAGAGTTTAGATGCAAAACCCTCTGTCAAAAATGTTTTTCTAAAGTTAGAATTTTTTCTCAGCATCCTGTGTATAGGTTCAATAATATAACTTTTAGGAAAATTAGTTTTTAGTTAGGAGTTTTTTTTCATTGCTTTACTAGTAAAATAACTGAACATAAACATATGAGGGCGACGCGGTGGCGCAGTGGGTAGCACGTTCGCCTCACAGCAAGAAGGTCGCTGGTTCGAGCCTCGGCTGGGTCAGTTGGCATTTCTGTGTGGAGTTTGCATGTTCTCCCCGTGTTCGCGTGGGTTTCCTCCGGGTGCTCCGGTTTCCCCCACAAGTCCAAAGACATGCAGTACAGGTGAATTGGGTAAACTAAAAAATTGTCCGTAGTGTATGAGTGTGAATGGGTGTGTATGGATGATTCCCAGAGATGGGTTGTGGCTGGAAGGGCATCCGCTGCGTAAAACATATGCTGGATAAGTTGGCGGTTCATCCCGCTGTGGCGACCCCAGATTAATAAAGGGACTAAGCCGAAAAGAAAATGAATGAATGAATGAATAAACATATGAGGCTTAGATTAAGGACGATTTAGATAGCACTTATAGGGTTTTGCATCTAAACTCTTCGTATGCATGTCTATACATATTTAAATAGGAATTTCCACATGCTCTAATTTAATTAGGGTAATTTTTTTATGTTTTTAATGTTGTAATATTTTAAAATATTGTTTTTTACAAACGTCCTACACAAGACATCAAAATAATGCAAAGAAAAACTAAATAAAAGACAAAAGCAAAAAAAAGATAAACACAATTAAATACAAAACAACAAAACAAAAACAGAAAGAGATAAAAAAAGAAAGACAACAAAGCAAAATAAAAAAAGCACACAAACACACAAATGAGAAAAAACCCCAAATCAAAAACATACAAAAACACAAAAAGAAAACACAAGACAACAACAAATCAAGACAAAATAAAACAAATGACCAATGTCAAACATTTTGGGATGGCTAAGCACGGACTATTAATATGTTAGGGAAAAAAATGTAAATCATATGAACCCTCAGGACCTATTTTGTACTAAAGTGTCAGGTATATCTTGCACTCTTAAAGGGGTGGTCCACTACGATATCATATTTTAAACTTTAGTTCATGTGTAATGTAGCTGTGTGAACATAAACAACATCTCTGAATGTAAGATGCTCAAAGTTCAATGCAAAGGGAGACATTGGCTTTTACAGAGTTAGCTTAGCAAAGCCTACAGTGAACGAATTTGGGGACTACAAAAAAATACATTCGGGCTGATGAGATCTCAAACGCTTCAGGTTTTGCTACACCCTGTGCAGCGAAGGGGCGTGGCCAGAGGCGCTGTAATGTTATAGCAGAGAAAGCTAAAATGCAGTCCAAACGCTGGTATTTTCACAGAGCCTGTTCTGTTTCTGTATTTGGGCTTCCAAAGAACACGACACAAAGACAGAAGTGCTTACAGTGCTTTAGAAGTGCTTTAATTTTAATTAGGTTCTAGAGAATTATATAAACAATAGAGCTTTAGCATTTGACAAAGGACAGCTTCCAGAATCTCTCCCAGTTCAGTGCTGGATTCCAGACGAAGCTGTGGACTGTGAGTCACAACCTGTAAGTATTTTTATTTGTTAAAATTGATCGACTACAGGCACAGTTTCTAGCGTTAACGAGGACGTAAACAAGGATGTAAACAATGGGAAATGCTGTTTGGCACCACCAACAATTTAGCTACAAATTCATATTTATCAGTTAAACCGCTGTAAACAGCCACAATCTTCAGCAGCGTGCGAAGTGTCTCTCTATGCTTGTCTCTCTATGCGGCTGCTTTCCGAGAATTCTACATCTCAAATAACAAACTCGCGAAAGATATTAAAACCTTTTAATATTACTTACACATGCTTATTCCGAATATATGTGAAAGACACTTGTCAGATTTTATTTTAGAGAGCAGGCGTGAGCTGTGTGCTCTTCATTTCTGTCTGATTCAGGCAGCTAACGCTGCTAACGGCTGCTCTAAACCTCTGACTGGACTGTTTGCACAGTGCAAATGCACACGCTTGTAGGGGAGTGATGTGGAGCTAATCCGTGAATCACAGCACATTATGTTAGCAACCAATCAGAGCCTCTTGAGGGCGGGCCTTTCAGAGGAACTAGGAAATATGACAGTCGTTTGCATGTTAGCTGAGTAGCTGTATATAATCAAAATATATATATGAAAAAATTACGTGATTTTCTACAAGTGAAGCATGAGCACACATTGCTTTGCATCTTATAAACAAACGAAGCCTTAAAATTACACTGTGGACAACCCCTTTAATGGCCAATATCTCTCCAAAGACCACTGGGAACATGGTGTAACCGCTCACATATTTTATACAGTCTGTGAATGATGATCTGATCTAAAAATGGTACATTTGTTGCAGATAAACCATTATATTCTTGATGAATGTATACTCAACTCCAGCACAACAGTTCAAAGGTTTTAAAAGACGGATTTGGGGCGTGTCCCAAGTGCTTTTTTTTCCAAGAACCATCCTTATTAAAAGTTCATAATTCTTATAATTAAGTGTCTACATAAAAGGTAAAGACTTCTGAAATGAGCAAAAGAAACATCTGCTGTAAAAAATAACTGTGGAGGGAGTGGAGAAATAAACTCACCTACAGGGTCAACAAGGTGATCATCCATTCAGGAATATGAGGGGGAGAGAAGGGGAACATGGAAAAAGAGAGAGAGAGAGAAAAAAAAAGAAAGAGATTAAAAACATTTATTAACAATGTCAGATTTATGTACACTGTAAGCAACACATTCTGTTAAAGGATAGTTTATGGAAAACGTATAGGGGTATTCTTATGTACAATATTTGTGAACTTTTCTTTCTACAAAAATATTTAAAAATTAAAAGTATAGATTACAATAGCTTTAAACTTATTTTTCCTCACTATTACATAGTTTGTTTTAAAGTGTGATTTAAGTGCATAAAACAGTACAAATGACAGTTGTAGTTAAAAAGAATTTCACTCTCACATAAATATATACTGTAAATCATGTTTTTTTTATCTCATATACTGTATATAAAGTTAGGCCGGTCACAATAATCAATATATCGACTTATCGCACAACACATGGACATAATCTCAATAATTTTTTGTGATGCAATCGCCCATACTTAAAAACTAATGTCAGCAACATTTTAGCTGATTGCACAGCCTCTGTCATCTCATCCAATCTCTATTGAAGGTGTCAGTGTCAGTATTGTTAAAAACTCTATAGTATTTACTATAAATTACCATAGTATATTTTCCTGTGGGTGTCAACAACTGAAAATAGATCTGGTAGAGGATGTGGCCTGTTCAGTGTCCTGTGCCTCTGTGTTTAAAAGTCTAAATTGGCTTTGTTAAACATGTTACTTTTTGTTATGTGTTTGGTACCTTGCACTTTTTGTTAACATTTTTTATTTATTTGTTTAGGATATATACGTTTTCACATTCTGATTCCAATGCCTAATTATTAAAATTGCTCTAATTATATCAAATATTCTTAAGAAAAACATATCTTTTTTTGAAAGAGTGTACTTCCATTATGATGCTCTTATGTTCATACTTGCATTTTATAATGAGTGCCATAAATTGATTTTAAAAGGACAATAATATTGTTTATCACAATAAATTGTGATTCAATATATCGTACAACAAAAATTAGAAATCGTGACAGGCCTATATACAGTACAATGATACTGAAATAAAGTACAATGTTCTATGTAATATGAAATTCTTACTTAGGTACCTCGTGAAGAAAATGTTCTTTATATGTATATACAGTTCAAATCACAATTTTTAAGCACAAGATTTTTTTTTATTAAAGATAAAAAATGCTGGGTTCCACACAATTGCTTCATGTTGTCCCAACACAAATCAATTAAGTAACCTTAATTGTTTTTACAAATTCAAGTTGTCTGAACATAAAACAATTAAGTTGTTCCAAAAAAAACTCAAGAATTGTGTTGATTTAGCTCATTTTAAATAAGTAGTTTGGACAAGCAGCAAAAAAAAAAATTTGGAGTGTATATTTTCCATCAAGCAACAAGTCAAGTGCATGGTTTCATTTTTGCATAATTTACCTTTTTTTTTACATAACATTGTCACCTATATTTTGACATTTTTTGTTCCCAAAAGTGCTAAACTAAACAACTTCCATTTCTTATGTTTTCTATTTATAAACGCCACTTTTTACATTTTATGCAGACACAAAATTAAGCTTTGACTCAAAATTACAGAAATTCTTTTTAAAAGCTGAAAACACCCCACCCCACACCATACCTTAACAAAAATATCACTCACACCTCTCAAACAGTATAACAGACCCATAAGGAGTATCTCGATTTCTTATGGTCCGCTTCAGTAAAGAGATGGCACAGCACAAAAGAGTCTTTGAGTTTGCTTTGGTCTAATAAAGGCAGAGAGCACGACCCTGCACAACCTGCCTCGTAAAATCAGTCACATGATATCAGTTATATGATCCTACCGTCTGGTCCGTGCAGGTCAATACTTACGACTCCGCGGCGGACCAGCAGATTTGCAGAGCATAAGGATGACATAATCATAACAGTCACGCGAGCAATTCTTTACACGCACCAACGAAACACATTCAGCTGCACACAGCAACCCAAACGCTCTTCTCAAGTCACCCGCTTTCAGAGCAGAAAGGCCTTGCCGGAAATGATTACTGCAATATCCAACTCAATCTTTTGTGGGTATTCGGTTTTGATTGCCTTTAAGGATTTTTTCAACACATTTTCATTTGAAGCGTACTTACTGACTGCCGCACACTATTACCATTTATAAGAAATCTCCCTCTCGAATGCTGTCTCTCTCGAAAAACTGCTTCCACAGAGCTAAATTGCTTACAGATTGGCTTTAAGTTTCTATGCCAAGTTGGGATGGCGTAGATCTGGCTTCACATTCGCTATAGGAATGCGGAGGCTTTGTTCTGCTGCTTCTGCACACGCCAAGTCTTGACGAAAGAAAAACAACTAAAGCGCTTCATTTCATTTAAAAGAGACACAATGGGTTTTTCGGCCTGGGACAGAGGGCAGATATGCTGTGCCGTCACACACAAAGCAGGAATTGAGGAGTTTCTGTTGGCTCAAGGAAGAAACCTATTAAAACACTAAAACATGCAAAGCAAGGGATTTTTTTTTTTTGGTAATGAAAAACTTGCAATTGATTTCGTGTCATATTTTAAATCTTTTAACATGTACTGTAAAAGAGACTTATCGATGTTATAAGTAAAGATTATTTAGAGTACTTTTAGCAAATATAGAATTATATAGTCAACATTTGAAGTGGATCAAAAATGTTTTTCAAAATTTTTCTATAAGCAAGAATGGGTGTTGTTCAATTTGATGAAAGTTTCGATACACTTTAAATGTTGACTAGTGTATATTTTATATTGTCTTTTTACTAGTGAATATATTTTGTATTTGTATAGTGCAGTAAAAATAATTATGTTAAATTGAGCTTAGAAACTTAATTTGTACAGTAAAAGTTACACACTATAGTATAAAGTTCAACAGTAAATATACATTACAAATTAGTATTGTGAAAAAAGTAAGATAAAAGTATGACGCATTTAAATTAAAGCTTTTTATAAATATAAATTTTTAAAGGCAAAATCCATATTTGCTCTTTATATATATATATATATATATATATATATATATATATATATATATTCCTATAAATACCTATATTTTAAAGCTAACAATCTAAATAATTTTTTGGATTATATGGCAATATATGGATTTTATGGGCTGCACGGTGGCGCAGTGGGTAGCACGGGTGCTCTGGTTTCCCCCACAAGCCCAAAGACATGCGGTACAGGTGAATTGGGTTGGCTAAATTGTCCATAGTGTATGTGTGTGAATGAGTGTGCATGGGTGTTTCCCAGTGATGGGTTGCAGCTGGAAGGGCAGCCGCTGTGTAAAACATATGCTGGATAAGTTGGCGGTTCATTCCGCTGTGGCGACCCCAGAATAAAAAAGGGACTAAGCCAAAAAGAAAATGAATGAATGAATGTGCATTTTATAGTAACATTTTAGTTTGTTGTTTCCTGAAGGACAAAAACAATAAAAATATATATATAAATAAAAAAGATAATGACTTTGCCATAAGTCCCAGGGTGACGTGTCACCTTGAAATGCAGAGTATATATTAAAAATGTAAATATGTTAAGTTATATTATGTAAAGCAATATTTTACAGTAAAACAGTAAAAAAAAAAAAAAATTATTTGGATAACGCACCTTTAAACACATTTAAAATTAAAACATTTAAATTATATTTAATAAAGCTACATTTAATTTTCCAGTGCATTGTTTTATCTTTACTATTTAAGCCTCATACTGAAATGCACATACTACATTTATATAGATGTATGTTAAGTAGGAATATTATCATTAAATTATTAATTAATTAATTAATTAATTAATTAAGGTGTTTAAAATGATTAAATGCAAACATTTAAAATATTGTCACTTCATTTTTTTGTTGCACATTTCTAGAAAAAAAGGCATCTGCCAGAAATGATTTACTGCATGTTTAATCAGTATTGTAAGTGCTGTGAGTTATCTGAACCAATCTCCCTAGCGAGAGACAAGCTCAGACAAAGGTTTCAGAATGAGTAGGCCAGTTTCACCAGTTCTCTTGAAATACATCCCGAACCATACCTTTATTAGTCCTGTTTCCTCCCACAGAGGCCACAAGTTTGACTGCAGCTCCTTTTGATGACTACTCGACATGTAGGCCACATAAAACTCACTCTCCACTGCTGCACATTCGAAATAAAAGCAATGGTTTACTCAAACAAACCAAACAGCCACTGCTAAGCCCTCTAATTTCCGTATGAAAGCCCTTCTTCCTCTCAGATTCAGAGCAGAAAGCAGCAGTGGAGTTCGCAGCATGCTGCAATTACAACTCCTGTTGTTTTAAGGCAGCCCATAGCTTTAGGCCACTGGCTTTTATTTACTGACATGCTTTGGTTGTTACTAGGAGGCACTTCATTTACCCAAACAGAGTGTTACCACTCACTTCTATTTTCACTGAGACTGCCTAAACAGACCAACATCGCAGTAGTCCATAATGACTGTACACTAAACATCACTGGATAGATGTGGTTCACCTTCAAACGATCCTCGTGCTGTCATTCATATTAGGAAATACAAGCAAAACCATACAAGGAAAACTATGAAAATATCATGTACAATGCAATATTTTGCACAGATGAAATTATTTAAACCAGTTTGATAATGCACTATTGCCAGTTCGGTCAAAAATCTTGTCATCCAAACTTGAATTAAAAGTGAAGATTCAAAGCTTGTGGACATTCAAAGTGACACCTCATTATATGTCTGTGCTATATTTTATAGTAATATGATATATGATATCATTGAAATTTGACAAGTGAAAAAGCAATGTAAACCAAACAAATCAAGCACAACTCAATCCCAACCAAAAACAAAATAAGTTTTTTTTGTTTTTTCGCGACCCATCATTAAACCTAATACAACCAAAGCCAAACTTTTAAAAACTCTTAAATTAAAAAAGTTTTAGAAGATTTTTTCAAACACCTAATACACAACACAATCATTCCAAACTCCAAACTAGCCAAATCCATCAAAACCAAACAAATTTTAGAAGATTTTTTCCACTAATACAAATATAAACAAGCAACAAACAAAACAACCATATCTATTCCAACCGAACAAAAACGTTTTTTTTTAAATTGTTCACTATCAAACCCAATCAAACAGCTTCCAGCCCATCCAACCCCTTTTCCTCTACCTAATACAAAACCCAAATAATTAAATCAAAAACTCAACCAAACGAAACAAAAAAGACTTAGAATAATTTTACTAATTACTAATAACAGATCCAATCCAACCCAACCAAATCATCCAACTAAACCAAACCAAACCAATCCAAACTGAACCCAAGCCAACCCAACACAACCAAATAAAAAAACATTTCAGTTTTAAAACATTTTCCCGTTTTAGACCCAACCCTACCAAAAATAAAGCTAACCAAAACATTTTAGAAGATTTTGTCCTCTAAAAATCTAAACCCAATCTAACCAAAATAAATCAAACCCAACCAGAAACAAAACCAAACATTTTTGAAGACTTATTTCTCTGCCAAACCTAACACATAACAAGAGAAACACAAATAAAAATAAACAAACCAAATTCAGTGCAGAAATACATAATGCATCAGTAAATAACACACTGCTCACTAAACGTTGCATTGCTACTAAAAGTTAAATACAGTCCATCATTGGACAAACTCACATTGCCTTTCTGATAATATTGAAAATTACCAACTCTCTTCAAAATCAAATAACTACAGGATTTTGAGAACACACTGTCAGTTTGACTCCAGAGTAAGGCTGTACTGCTGTGCAAAAACACAACTAAAAGTCGACATTTAAAATCACAAGTGTGAGAAAATCCATTCATGTGATGAGACAAAATCTAAGAGAAGCATGACTGTGCTGAGGGCTGTACATGACACAGCAATGCAAATAAAGGCTTACAAGCCATTCTGTGAGGTTCAGATAAAGGATAGGCATACCTTCGGAACACACCAAGCATTAAAATAAGCAAACAATGAGACCTGTCTGTATCAGTAGGGATGTTAATCGCAAATTTCATGCTAACCAACTTTAACAGCCTGGGAATGTTCTACACAGATTCACTTAAAAGAGAAAACAGTGACTGGCGTTATGGTGGTTGAGGAAGGTTGTAAAGAGTCAGCTGTAAATTCAATCAACAAAAACCAAACTTTGTCCCCTTAACAAATCACATTCAAAGGCAGAAAAACAGGTTTTATTTAATTTGCTCAGGTCTTTCTCTTTGTTAATAGTTATGCTCCTTTGGGAAGCTTAAAAAAGGTAAATCATATAAATCATATAAATCAATCAAAAAAAAGGAGGTCATATTAAAAACAATACAAAAAAATATTTAAAAAAATTAAATAAATTATACAAAAAAAAAAAATATATATATATATATATATATCCACATCAAAAGAAAACAAAACAATACAAAACCAAAAACACAAAGGAGAAACCAAAACCAATCATAAAAAAGCAATGCATCACATACCATATCATGAACAACACTAGCATCGCCTTGCTAATGCCAACAGTCATCGAAAGCAAATTACTTTTGGCCATACTATTAAAAAAGAAAAGAAAAAATGGAGGGCAGATCAAAAAACTAAAAAACTAAACTAAACAACAAAATGAAACTCAACAAAATAAAAAGACAGGCAAAACAAAACAGCTTCTGGAAGCAACAGGTTGCAAAAGGTAAAGGCTGATCAAAAAACACTATCTAAAGGACAGAACAATTAACTGAATTTTGTGATTTTCATGTGCATTTTGTCAGTAAGTCAGCTCTAGTATAACTCAAGCGCATGCTTTCAGAGGGAGCAGCATTTACTGCACACAATCATAGTTCACTGACAAGCTTCAAAAATCACATTCAAAATCAAAATAGATTTTATACGTTAACAATGACATTTGAGATAATCACTCTGTAATAATGACAGCTGTTTCCGTAGCTTCTCTGTAAACTGTTGCTCTGTTCTGGGTTTCTTCATCATGGGTGTTTGGAGTTTCAGAAATTTCACAGAACGGTGCTTCCCTGACAACATGTGCAAGACAATCGTAGCTTTGCTCATTCACATTTGCAATTTCATTTCGATTAATTGGCCAGGTCTAATCCAAACCCTAGCAAAACTACTAAAAAAACAATAACAACAAAACATGCACACAAACAAAACTCAAAAACAAAAGTCGGCTTCTGAGATATAAATATACAATATATAATTAATATAATGCACAATATAAAATAGATGTCAGATCGACACGCACAAAGTCAAACAGTTTCAATGAAGCAAAATGGTAAGTGGAGGGCAGATAAAAAAACAATAAAAAAGCAAAGCAATAAACAAAACAAAGAAAAAACTTGAAGTAAAAAGGTCAAATTGAAAGCAAAAAGGTAAAATGGAGGGCATATCAAATCACAAAAAGCATGCACAAAAAAACAAACAAATCCAAAACAAACAAGCTTATAAAAAATTATAAAACAAACAATGCAGCAGCATACATACGGTGCATCAAAACATGAACAAGTCTGCGTTGCTGCTGATTTGTATAATCTGAAACACCTACATTGTTTTGCTTATGCTTATATACATTACCAACTATCATGAAATCCAAATGCCTCCCGGTTAAATAAGGAATAGGAAGCAAAAAAATGCAAAAAGAAGGGCAGATCAGAGACAGCTGAGTTGAGATCATTGCATTAATAAAGGGAAAACAGGCTCCGGTTGGCTTTCCTGCCACAGATAAAAACCAGAGGTGCTCCTCCAGGGGACTCTATCAACTCAGGGGGCTGCATCAATTCAAACCGCAGCCCTTACAGGAGATTAATTGCATAAATTATGACCGACTTTTCAGAAGGAAAACACTATTGTCTGACAGGCAGGTCAAAAGGTCTGACAATAAGTAGAGAGTGTCAGACAAAAATGCACGTGTGTATGTGTGTCTTTCTACATGTGTGTGCAGCCTTGCCCCGAGCCTTGCTGTCATGTAAGCTTGTCTAGCTCAACAGAGACCCTCGTCCGCCCTGACAGAGTTTCATTATATCCCTTCTGGCTCTTATCACCTCATCGGGACACTGAAGAAAGGATCAGAGAGGGGGTTTGGATATAAAAGGATGCCCTTTCTCTCCACGGCACTGAAAACATGCCAGGGATTCCAGCACACTGGCTCCTTTATCAGGCCTGAGCAGGATGTCAGTGCGGGTAATGTAAACCTATCCTCTAATCAAGCAGACATCATAAACACCCAGCAACACCTCCTGCCAATGGGGACAGGTGAACGCTGAGGATGTGTCTTTTCTGCAGACATCAGAGAGGAGAGCAGGAAAGCATGCACGGAGGCTGGAGAAATCGTAATTGTGGAGTATTTTTCTGGGAATCACTGTTATTCATTTTGATTAATAGGACTGACATCAAAGTAATTGTGAGTGCTGCGAAAGCATGCCATTTTCTTTTCTCTACTGCATTTTCCAGTAAGGTTAGTTCAGCCCAAAAAATGACACTTGTCATCATTTATTCAAACGTAATGTCATTCAAAATAGGACTGATTAATAGGGCTGACATCAAAATATGTTTTAGTGTGGCGAAAGCATGCCGTTTTCTTATCTCTACTGTATTTTCTAGAAAAGATCACTCTTAATATCATTCAAAACTAAATACAAAAAAGTCATAATATTTTCTCTGTAGTGTAATTTCTAGAAAGACTAGTTCAGTCAATTAAATGAGCAATTCCATGCAAATGTCAACCTTGCCATGAAAAAAATTAAGTTTTCACCAAAACAGCGAAACTCTTTTAAAGAAGTTGTTTGTGTAGGCTTGCATTTTCCAGTAAAAAAAATTAAATAAAATACATTTTTCAAAGTTACACAATTGCTAACATCTTTCACATCAGTAACGGACATAATATCACATCCATAATAACGTTTTTTCCTCATAAATGCAAAAATGTATACAGTAAATATGTCTTCATTGTGGTTTATGCACATAACTTTTTATTGGATAAAACATATCAAATTTAATAGAGCCCATATTTTGTATGCACATTTTAGAAATTTGTGTGAATCTTCATGTTTCTATGCAGTATTTTTTTTATGCAATTTATTATGCATTAAAAACAGGTGAAAAAGTAAGACATTTTGTTTATTCACTGATAAATTGAACACATTTTTACTATTTATTCTTTAGAAATGAACGCAAACTATAATACTTTTTATGTCAAAACACAAAAAAATCATGAGCTGACGAATTATGAGTTGTTGTTTAAGCAGAAGTTGTGTTGATGAATTATGTGAGTATGTTTAAGTAGAATAACTGCTTACATTTAGAATCTTATCAATAAAATATTGATTGAAAGCACATGTAGAAAACTGTACATTTACAACAGAAATGTTTGTGGGGTTTTCCATACCTTCTAACATTGCCGTAAATATCCCTGGCTTTCCCAAGACTTTCATTAAATTCCATTACTTTTCCAGACACAATTTTAACATTCCCTGTTATTTTCAGGTCCTTCGGGGCCGTGGGAAGCCTGTCATGTGTGTGAACAAGCAGACTTTGAAGTCTGTACCTCAGCCACTGACTGTGTGTCGCTCTTTAGGTTTTGTTGCTCTGAAAATATGTGTATATATAAGCCAGTTTATGCCTATATAAGACAATATCTGAAAATTAGCATTGCCTTTTAAATCACAAAAAGGTTAAATGTTGATGGGAAAGCAAATCTGGTTGTGTCCAGTTGCCGAGCACCTCAGCAGGTCACTGAGATCTGCCCCTATGAAGTCTGACACTGTAGCCATGCAGGTCGAGAGGTCAGAAGAGGTCAAGAGGAGGGACACTAGTTGACCTCATCAAACAACGTCCAGTCTCATTTACTATGCTTTCATGTGGAAGACAAACAGCATATAGTTTCAATTGTGAATCTGCAATGAAAACACATATGGCACAAGCCATCACTCTTGCTCTGATGCATTTATCTATTACTGATGAACAGGTGCATAGAATTCCGTGGCACTAAAGGGCTACATGATACTGGCATTGTAATATTTTGTTTAAATAGTGATACATAAGCAATTTCACAAGATGATGTGAAATTTCTGTTTGGAAAAGAATAATTAAATGCCCGAGGGGACATTCTTCTTTCTTTTCTTTTTTTCATTTAGTTTTTATTGCAGTTTCTAACTTTACATACAGATGTATAGTATAAAGGGTTTTCCACAATGGGTACATAAAACAACCAAACATCGGAATCCAGAAATTGTAGAAATAAATGAAATTATAAAATACAAATAATTTCCATAAATAAATAAATATTGAAGTTACATTAATGATTCAAGGACATTATAAGAACAATCAAAACTATACACTCATAACTGTTTTGTATATCGTCAAAAAGAAAACAGATTTAAAAAAAAAAAACTGAATTGTTGCTTTTCAGTTATAATTCAATTATGTGGATTATTATTTTTTTTACCTATATTGTGGCACCCAGTCTACCTTTTTTTTGTTTATTTTTTTTAACCTAAACTATATACATATAAAAAAAAGCTGTGAGGATGGTACATTTAGGATCTTAAATGTAATTTTTTATTTATTTGTTTCTTTTTTAAATAGGTATTGTTCTTCTTCCTATCTTTCTTTAATGTTTTCTCTCAATACAACAAATAATACACAAAATAAAATTCACATCTTTCTGACTATTCATTCTATATTAAATCTGGTCTTAATGGAAGAATATATTCTACCCATTTTCTCCATGTCTCATTAAACTCCTCAGTCTTTAAACGACGATTCATTGTTTGCCTCTCCATCTTATAGATTTCATAAATTATGTCAAACCAGTCACTAATTTGAGGTATTTGGAGCTGTAACCATTTTTTGGTTATGGATTTTTTACAGGCTATCAGCAAAATTTTCAGCAGTTTTTTGTCAGATTTTTCATCTAACATAGGATTTTTAGTATAGTGTTGAGAAAGAGAAATTGATGGGGATATTGAATATATTCTCTAAACATTTATGAATTTCTTGCCAAAATGCCTGAATTTTTGAACATTTCCAGAATATATGTGAATGATTCGCTTCATTTGAGCCACATAGTCTCCAGCAGACTGCATTTTTGTTTAAATATCTCTTCTTAAATATCTCCGGGTGACGAAGAAACGAATGATATTTTTCCAACCAAATTCCCTCCAGACTGAGGAGGATGTTGATTTCCACTGTGTTTTAAAAATACTTTTCCACTCTTCCTCAGTAATTTCAATATTAGCCTCTTTTTCCCATTTATTTTTTATATAATATGTGTTCTCAAATTTTTTGTATAGTAGACTTTTATATAATTTAGTAATTATTTTGGTCATGTTGGCTCCTTTATAAGCTGAGATAAATATTGTAAGAAGACTATTATTTTTGTTTTCATCGCCTTTTCTAATGTTTTTAATTTTGTGTCTTATCTGTAAATATCTATGAAAGTCATGAATTTTCATTTTTGAAAGTTTCAAAATCCTTAACACTTCCATTATGTAAAAAAGCGCAGTATGTTGTAAGTCCTTTTTTTTTATTCCAAACTTTAAAACTAGTGTCTATTTTGTTTGGGGCAAATGTGGAGTCAAAAGCTGGCCATCTCAGTATTGATACTGATTCCGATAAATCATATTTTTAAAATATTTCTTGCCAAATTTTTAATGAATTGTTTGTCCATATGTTAATTTCTTTTTCATAGATTTTCACCAAATTGTCATCAGCCATTATGGCTTGAATTGGGGGTCTATTTGGGGTGGCATTTTCTATTTCTTTCCATCTGGTTTTAAAATTAGGGTTGCATAACCATAGTAATGGTCGTATTTGGGCCGCTTGGTTATACTTCTCCAAACATGGTAATGTAAATCCTCCTTCGTCTTTCTGTAATTGTAGAGTCTTAAATTTAATTCTTGATTTTATCCCTTGCCGTATAAAACGTGAAATCAATCTATCCCATTCTGTAAAATGCTGTTTACTTATTTCTATAGGTAGTCTTTGGAATAGATATAAAAATCGTGGAAGTATGTTCATTTTAAATGATTCTATTCTAGAATGTAATCCTAGGTATGGTAATAGGTTCCATCTGCCTTTATTTTTGAATACAGTGGCTTATAATTTAAATCAAACAAATATGTTAAATCTTTAGGAATATTGACTCCTAAATATTTCAATGAATTTTCTTTTCTTCCCAATTAAAATTAAATTTTTGCCTTAAATATTTAGATGGTTGACAATTTAAAGTTAAAACCTGAGTTTTTTGTACATTTAATTTATAGCCTGATATTTTTCCAAAAGACTGTAATGTTTCCATAAGTACTTCTAATGATTTTTGTGGTTTTGCTAAGTAAATTAATACATCGTCTGCAAAAAGAGATAATTTATGTTCTTCACCAAATACCTTAATTCCTTCAATATCAGTGTTTTGTTTCATGCTTTGACTTAGTGGCTTCAAAAATAAAGCAAACAAAAGTGGAGAACATGGGCATCCTTGTTTATATGATCTTTCCAGAATAAATGATTTTGAGAGACTTCCATTAATTTTGATTCTAGCTGTTGGTTCGTTGTATAGTGCTTGTAGAGCTTTAATAATAGTTGGATGGAAACCAAACTTTTCCAATACCTTATAAAGATACATCCATCTAACTGTGAGGGGACATTTTTCATTCTAAGGGAGTGCATCTGTATATTAAAATGAATAAACGTGACCCTGGATCACAAAACCTCATGTTGCACTGGAATATCTGTGGGTATACACAAAAATTCAAAATTATAGTCAAAATTAAAGATTCTTACTTTATGCCAAAAATCATTCAAATATTTAGTAAAAACAATGTTCCTTAAAGATATTTTGCCAATTTATTTCAGCAAATCTAGAACTTAAAGAACTTAATTTTTGTTTAGTAATATGCAATACTAAAAATGGAATTTGGAAGGCTTTAAAAGGAAATTTTCTCTTTTTTAAACTCAGATTCCTGATTGTCAAACATTGTCCAATGACAACAAACCATAAATTCATCTTTATTTATTTATTTATTTATTTTTTATTTATTTACTGACATTTCAGATGAATTGAAAATCAATTTCTCCCTTATCATTCCTAATTTACCTTTATGACCTTATGGCTTATGTGGTCCAGGGTCACAAATATTATGCTAATTAAACGTATAGATAAATACAATAGAATGAATGAAAATTTTGCTTTATTTCTTTGTTGTTTGAATTACTGTATGTTAATGGCAATCCCTTCTTTATACTACAGCAAAAAATGTAGTATACTCTGAAAACTATTTTTCCCTGCTCTTATTTGTGCCATTAATCATATAAAACAATTGTTTTTAAGCTTATCATTATATAATACGAAAACATTGTGTCAAGTTGTGTAAAAAAGGGAATATGTTCCCTTTAAATTTCAAGCCTATAAAGCCTTACAAAATATATATTTTATAAATCCACTTACTCCCCATAATAAGTGAAGTGAAGTGTAGTGTGGCCAAGTATGGTGTCCCATACTTGGAATTTGTGCTCTGCATTTAACCCATCCAAGTGCACACACACAGTTAGTGAACACACACATACCGTGAACACACACCCGGAGCAGTGGGCAGCCATGCTGCGGCGCCCGGGGAGCAGTTGGGGGGAACGGTGCCTTGCTCAAGGGACTCACCTCAGTCGTGGTATTGAGGGTGGTGGAGAGTGCTGGTCATTCACTCCCCCCACCCCCAATTCCCGCTGGTACCGAGTATCGAACCAGCAACCTTCGGATCACGAGTCCAACACTCTAACCACCAGGCCACGACTGCCCCTGTTATCACCAAAATCAATATATAATCATATAATTATCATATAATATCTGTTATCACCAAATTCAAAACATTTGTGCAAATCCACAGAATTTCTGCTATGAAATAAACATCATCAAACAATCCTTTTACTGATACAAATTCCAAGAAGAATAAAAACACACACAGATTAAGAAAAGCTGTGTCTCCATGTGTACATCTGTGAATGTGAGTAACTGTTGTAACATTTTATAACAAATGCCATAACAAAACTGAGTGATTTACTGCTCCAAAACAAGAAAAAACAAATGCTTGCTACATACTGTGAACACTGTTTAAAACAGTGTCTAAATCCTAACCCTAACTCAGAAGCGTAAACACGGCTACTTGACCTCCATACCAATTTCTTCAGAGAAAAACCACCAGCTGACCAATGCTTTGTCCCAGGAATTTCTTTGATTGGTGGGATTCATAGGAAGCTACTGAGGTGAACCGCAACTGTGATTGGACCAACCGTCTCGCTCCACTGAACCAAAGACCACATAGTTTAAGCAATGGTTTGAGGACATGCATGGATGAGATGACCTGACCCATCGTCATCATCATGTTTTGCCACATCAAAATGGCCACCAATGATGGTCTGAGGCCCCACAGAGTGATTAAAAAGAAGACATTCCTCCACTGCTTCCTTTTTCTCTTTCTTTATTACTTTCTCTCCTCATTATAACTCACAAAAAGTCTGCATCACTTGGCTCTCTAACTCACTTACATGTTTTCTTTTGGAGGGGGGGGGTGAAACGTTGTGTCGGGGACATTAATCACCAGCACCCGGGGGTCAGGAGCAGTTCACGGATCAGTGCAAAAAGCGAGTGAGTGGAAGAACAAGAGACTGCGAGATGCAGTTTCCACAGAGGGAGGCTGTGCTGCTCATGTGCTGTCAAATGGGGCTTTACCCCAAATCCTGCCCAAGTGCACCTCCAGCCATGACCCAGGTGGGACAAATAGTGAGGGAAAGGTTCCACAGGAAACCAATCCATCTCTTGGGACAGGCTGCAGGAAGTGAGCATGGGAAAGTGTAAAGGACAGATCTGCAATTTCTCTTACTCTTTCAGTTCATTCCTTGTTCTCCCATAAGGTTGGCTTAGTTTTATAATAAGGGATGTGAAAAACTACCCATTTTTACAGGTAGTTAATTTATGGGTGACTGTGACAAATTGACTAAGAAAGTCTTAAGTTATTAGGCTGTTCTCAATTCTTTAAAAAAATGCTACTGTTCTCGTGTTGAAATGAAAAATCTGGACAAACGATTGGAACACAACTCTAAATGAGATTTGAAATGTATTTTATTTAATATTGTGTTTTTTATTCTTCATTCATTCATTTTCTTTTCGGCTTAGTCCCTTTATTAATCTGGGGTCGCCACAGCGGGATGAACCGCCAACTTATCCAGCATATGTTTTACGCAGCGGATGCCCTTCCAGCCGCAACCCATCACTGGGAAACATTCATACACATTCATTCACACACATACACTACGGACAATTTTAGCTTACCCAATTCACCTATACCACATGTCTTTGGACTTGTGGGGGAAACCGGAGCACCCGGAGGAAACCCACGCGAACACGGGGAGAACATGCAAACTCCACACAGAAATGCCAACTGACCCAGCAGAGGCTCGAACCAGCGACCTTCTTGCTGTGAGGCGAACGTGCTACCCACTGCGCCACCGCGTCGCCATTTTTTATTCTTTAAAAGCATAATTGTGTCACAAATTGATCACATGCCTGAATATTATTGTCTGTTAGCCAGTGTCGATTATGATATTTTGACTACTAAATTCAAGTCAGAAAGTCTCCATTCCAATTTTGTTTTATTTCTTGAAAGTATCTTTATGGAAAATGATTAGTAAAATGTTCTTTACACTATAAAAAATATGGTTCTTTTACCATGTAAAAAATTCTCGGTTCCACACAATCGATTTGTGTTGGGACAACATGAAGGAAGTGTAAGTGTATTAAACATAAAACAATTAAGTTGTCCCAAAAAACTCAAGAATTGTGTTGCTTCAGCACATTTTAAATAAGTAGTTTGTACAAACAACAAACGTTTTTAATTTTTTTAATTTTTTGAGTGTAAGAACTCTTTACTGGGAAACAAAAATGGTTGTTCTGTGCTGCAAAACATCCTTTTGGTACCTTTATTTTTAGTATGAACTACATTTTAAACATCTAAAAATCCTCTTTTTATCTTTAAAGAAACTTTTTGTAATGGAAAGTTCCCACAGTCCATCAATGACAATGAAGAACCATACCTTGAAAATCCCCTTTTGGAACATTGCTTCCAGATCACTTTATTGATGTGTGTGATGTCACTGAGAAGATGGAACCGATGACTGACTTCTGGAAACAAAGTGGCGTGTTTTGTTCATAAAGGCAGGAGTATTGTTGCCATAGCTCCACAAACCTTCTATGGCATCCCATTGCCTGTCTTGTTGGACCATGCCTGAAAGATGTGTATGAAAGAGCTTGCACACAGATGTGAAGAATCCCATTGTGGAGGACCAAAAGATATTAATCATGCATCCCTACAGGATTGTATATCAAGTGGACTGTGCCCAGACTAGAGACGGGCCTGTATAAGATTCTGACGGTATGATAACCTTGGATAAAAATATCATGGTTTCACTGTGTCACGGTACTGTAATTACTTCTCTAAAATATGTTCTTTTTAAATGTCTGGGTAAAAAACAACAGCTTTTTTCCCCATTGAACATACTATATTTTATTATAAGAAACATTTAAAATAATTTGGAACAGTAGCTCTTGATGTGGAGGGTCCTTTTCTGCTGGAGATACTGTTACCCTAACAAACTAAATAAAATAGTCTTAAAAAACACGTAACCCCCCCAAAAAAACAAACAAACTTGTATATATACCGTAGGAACGGTATAACAGCAAATGTTGGTGGTTTTTAAAACCTTGACTTTTCCAAACCACGGTAAACCTTGAAAACGGTTATCGTCCCATGCCTAGCCCAGATCAGGCTGAAGTAGTCTGAACCCAGCATTAAGCTGCTTAGAATGTCACCATTTTGGGAACACAGGAGATTAAGAAAGCATGGATCTGATTTATGAATTTATGGGAATGAACTCTCTAAGGAGACTTTACATATCTGAGTATTGGGTGGGAACTAGTATGCATAGTTTATTAATCCATGTGCAAGATTTTTTAAACTAAGAGAACAATTTAAGAAAAAATCTTACAAGTTAAATTTAAGTCAACCCCAAAGGTCCAAAGTCAATACGAGTAAAACCCAAGCTAAATTAACACAATTATGAAAACAAACAACTAGGTTTTCGGTTGTTCAATGAGTCAAACTACTCCTAACACATCACTTTGGAAGCATTAAATCAACCACTATTTAAGGTTGGAGACAGAACTTGCATTTCCAGTTCATTTTAATGAATACGTCATTTTTGTACATAACCAGCACATATATAAACTGACATCTTGATGATTTCAGATGAAAACTGATTTTGTGGCTAAGTCCCCAGCCACAAAATCAAGAAAAAAAAAAAAAAGAGTGAGTGAAATCTGGCTAATGTGATGAACTCTAAAGAGCATGGAGACCTTTCACTCTGGACTACTTTTACACACTCGCCCATGTACACATGCACAAACACATACTCAGATACGCAGGGCCAAACGGCTTTAAATTGGGGCCATGGCGTAAAACCGTTCCGAGGGAATTCTCAAAAGACTCTGATAAATGGTGGTGATAAATGAGCAGTTCACTCCAAACACACACAGACACAGCCATATGGCCTCGGCTCAGTCTGGACTGTATTACCTTAAAATGGACTATGTGTCACAAAAATAATCTACTTTTTCAAAAAGCTGATGACTATCTAAAGTGCACACAGCATTCGAGCAATCGTGCCTGTTACGGCCTCCTTTATGGTGAATGTTCTGTTTGGAGGTTTTTGTTACGATTTGGCACAGTCGTCCAGCATTTAACCATGTCAATTATTCACACAATGACAAAGCCACATGCTTCGCTTTGATTCATGTATGACTTCCCAATGTTACTCTGGGCGGACAGTCAAGCTATATTGGACAAGGCCAACTGAAGCTAAATAAGACCAAAGAACGATATTCTTATGTGTTTGGCCTGATTACTGGACTCCTATGTTTTATAGTGGATCTGAGCTGTTTTTACCCTGTATTATAAAAAATACACTGCAAATAAAAAGCATGTTGGCATTGGGAGTGTAAAAAATCTCACCTTATTTCACCTAAAAATGTAGAATTTTAGTCTAAACATGTATGACTAAGGCAGTGGTTCTCAATTCCGATCCTCGGCCCCCCCGCCCTGCACATTTTGTATGTCTTTCTTACTTAACACACCTGATTCAGATCATCAACTCATTAACAGAGATCCATGAACTGATCCTTTTGCGTCAAATAAGAAAGACATACAAAATGTGCAGGGCAGGGGGGCCCGAGGACTGGAATTGAGAACCACTGGACTAAGGGTTGGTTCACACTTGGCAGGTTCCCTTTTATTAAAATGGCTTAACTAAAATATGAATGCAATCTTTTAAATGTATCAACTCTGAATCAAGGATCTGAATTGTTAACAGCTCACAAGAGAGAAGATTATCAGTGAACAATAACAATCACATTTGGAGCTTTCTATCAGAAATTTGTCATGCCTTCATTTGTATGAATTTAGAACACTTTGGATCACTTTTATGATACTTTTATGGTTCTTCGTCATTATTTCCGAAGCCTAAAAGCCTTAGTATCCATTTATTGCTACTGCAAATCAAGAAAGACTAGAACAATTCTCCAAAATGTTTCCTTTTGTGCTCCATATAAAAAACAACATGGGTTTGGAACGACAAAGGGGTGATTATATAATCACAGAATGTTTATTTATGGACGAACTTTAAATTAAATACTCACTATTTAGACTTGGTTTCAGCAGAAGACTAAGAAAATAGACAATGTGGAGAGCCACCCAAAGGCAAACCAGACAGACAGCAGAACGAGGGATTTTAAAGCTGAAGTGACTGAAATCGGGAGGAACAGTGAGGAGTGACGGACCGAGAAAACAATGACAGAAAGGTAACAGGAGGGTGGAGACAAGAAAATCTATGACCACAGCATCCCACCTTCTACTTTTACGAACTTTGGCCTTTGCCTTGCTGTGTTTATCCAAGCGTCCTGAGGCAAGCCCTCGTGAACAGGGATTCAGTGACTGACAAATGCTAGTCTTTCATTACCACTACACAATCTCTCTCCTTCCCTCACTCCCTCCTTTCTTCCCTCCCTCATATTCTCTTTCAGTGTATCCAAACTCTGGTCAATCATATAATATATATGTTGGAACATCTTGAATTAAGTAATATAGAAAATATGTTAGCCTTTTTAACAGAAATATTATGATTTCATGAAGTTGGGTGATTATGGTTAACAAAAACTATAACTATACTATAAAAAAACTTTCATCTAATTTATAAAAACAATACATCTTAAACAGTTGTTGTATTTTGAAATCAAGGTTTTATTTAAATTTAAACTTACTTTATTTCAGCTAGTTTACAATGAGAAACAAAATAAAATTATAAAATAGTTGTAAAATCTGTATGAACTATATAAAGTTTTAATAGCAAATAAACATTAAAATTGGAATGACAACAAAAAAAAACTTACATGAACTAAGCATCTAAAGCTACAGAAATATTATATAATATTTATATATATATATATATATATATATATATATATATATATATATATATTTAAATGTCATATTGAAAGTTTTAAAGTGAGACAAACAATTGCTTTTCCAACCTCTTCGACTCCTCCTGTTAATTTTTTTCCTTGTCACTGTGTACATAACGTTAAAAGTAATAAAGTGTGTGAGCTTCACCAGAGCATATTTCTCAAAGTCTGGAATACACGCTTAAGATAATTCTTCCCCAAAAAATACCCTACAAGCATATTTTTAAAGGACCGAGGTACTTCAAAACTCTAATGTACTAAGAGAGAGAGAGAGCGTAAATGTGGGAGTTGAAGAGGAGTGTGTTCATAAGTCTGCAATGGCGTTAAGAAAGTGTGTGGGTGAGAGAAACAGAGATTTGTTATTCAGAAGTACAAAACCCAGGATATCTCAGAGATATCTCCAGCTTACATTAAAGCTTATAAAAATATCTCGAAGAAATCATCCACAGACCATTAACAGTAGAGGAATGTCTAAGCTGTTTGATCAAGACAAGAGATATTCATCTTCTCCTAATTCACAAGAGACACTTTTATTTGCTCTTCATCTTGTATTCTGGCTCTAACTTGGCTGGAAATTCTAGTCAACGCTGTGTGAATGTATTTGGACAGGATGCCTGAAGCTATAGCATCACATCTGAAGACTAGACACTTCCTTTTTTTAGGAGTCAAAATTAGCATTGTCGTAATGTTTTTAGACCATTTAAAGACATTTTTTGAGGGTCTTGGTATTGAGTTAATTTGTACTTGGCATTGTCTTAGTCTCAGATTAAAAGGTCTTTATTTCATGACCAAGACAAAGACTTAGGTGATATCCCAAAACTGTAGGAGCATTGCCTCATTTATTAGTAATTGGATATAAATCATCCGGCTTCAAATGCAATTATTAGTTTGTTTCAAATTTGTGTGTTATTTTGTTACTGTGCTGTGCCAGGTCACAAATTTCAAAATGTGTCCCAAAAATGTATACAAAAAACATATTTTGTATTATATAGTATGATATAATTAAGCACTATCAGAAAAGCAAAAGACATTTTCGCAAATATAAGCACAATTGAAAAAGTCTAATGGAAAAGAACATATTATTATTCATTCATTCATTTTCAACCGCTTTTCCAGGGCCGGGTCGCAGGAGCAGCAGTCCCCAGACTTCCCCAGACTTCCCTCTCCCCAGACACTTCCTCCAGCTCCTCCGGGGGGATCCCGAGGCGTTCCCAGGCCAGCCGAGAGACATAGTCCCTCCAGCGTGTCCTGGGTCTTCCCCAAGGCCTCCCTAGGTAGGCGTCCAGGCAACCAGGAACATATTATTAAGTGACTCAAATTTTTAGATGCAACTTTGAACACCATTTTTTATGGAGTGAAAGTAGTTCCAAAGAAATCCAAAGATGACCTATTTGTGCTTCCGAGTAAACATAATGATTCAGCAGCTTTGAACAAATCCAGTGAATAACTGACTCACTCACAAAGCTTTGCTATTGATGGTTTTATCTCCATATTTGAAATTGTTTCTATTTATTTTTGTTTTAAGTTATACATATTTCATTTCATATTTAAAACATTAACACATTTCTCTGAAGAAATTGGCATGGAGGTCAAGTAGCCGTGTTTACGCTTCTGAGTCATGGTTAGGATTGAGACGCTGTTTTAAACAGTGTTCATAGTATGTAGCAAGTATTTGTTTTTTCTTGTTTTGGAGCAGTAAATCACTCATTTTGCATTAAAAACAGTAACTGTATGAATTTATGTGCATCTAAATAATAAATTGTACAGTGCAAAGATACATTTTTGTAATAGTAATGTAATTTAATTGGTAACAGCTCTGTATAATTTCTTACTTAAATATAAGTGTCCTTATTAAGCATGCTTGGCCTTAAAGGATCCAGTTAATAGAGTTAATAAAGTGACTTGTGATGTCAATAATTTATTTCTAAGACAAAGCTTTAGGATATATGCTTATTACAAGTTCATATTTTCTTCCTTTCTAGCAAGATCTAATAACACATTTTTTGAGTCGAGACAAATCTTTTTCCTGTGACCACACACATAAAAAAGAGAGAGATAATTCTGTATTAAAATGAAGCAACTAAATACGTCATTAACAACTCAGTTCGATTCTGTTCACACTTCGTAGAGTTTTTGGAAATGTCATCGTCACCATTGATTAGGAGTTAATTCAGTTGTAAACATAGTGGTAAATTACAGTGCTTACACAGAAAAGGATTAACCACTAAAAGGCCAACTGGAAGATATTCAATGGTGCTACGGAGCAATCACATAGATTCATGAGGGGGAAATTTAAGAACTTATCATTGATGCCAGAGTGACTACAGCAAAACTAGCATTAGCTTATCATCACCTAAGTGTACAGTATACTCTACTGTAAATACACTTCTCTCCTCTTAAAAAATGAATCACTCCACTCCCAGTGAAGAAATTCAAGAGCCGAGTGATTGACAGACTAACAGTAAAGAACGTTTCAATAAATAAATAAAGGTTTACACTCTTAGTCATGCAAACAAATGAGTGCGTGTGTGTGCTGTGGGCAATCCAAGACCCCGTTTACACCTTGTTTACATCTGTTTTGGGTGATCTAATCATTAGATAAATACTAAATAAATACAGCTGTGAACAGGGCTCAACATATTCACATCAGATGCTCAGTTCAGGTTCTGAACAGAAACTCCATTAAAACTAGTCACTTAAAATTACAGTATAACTTTTTTCTAAACTTAGTTATTCACGTTCATATTTTGTGACAACATACATTATGCAAATTTATTTATTTTTAAATTGTGTACATCTAAAAAAGCTTGATCTCAATATTATTTTAGGTATATGGAATGTCAAGTCAAGTCAAGTTTATTTATATAGCGCTTTTCACAATGTAGATTGTGTCAAAGCAGCTTAACATAGTTCTAGTAAAGTCCAGATTTCAGAGTTGAAGTTCAGTGTAGTTTAGCCCAGTGTGGTTTAAACCTCACTGCTGAAAGTTCAAACACTGCAGAGCAAATCCACCAAAGCACAGCTCCACAAGTCCCGATCCGAGCAAGCCAGTGGCGAGGAAAAAAAAAAACTTCACCAATTGACGAAGTGAAGGGAAAAAAAAAAACCTCGAGAGAAACTAGGCTCTGTTGGGCACGACCATTATTGTTCTGGCCAAACTTCCTCTTCAGAGCTGCAGTCTAGGCGCTGGAGGCTGAAGAAGATGGACGTCCATCGTGGAGAAGCTGAAGGTGTGAGTAGGGCACCGAATGTAAAAAGTTAAAGCTCAATATCTCAATGCCAAAAACAGACAAGACATATCATTCTAAAGTGGTGAAATGTTAATATTGTTTGATACATTACGCATTAGAGATGTGATACTGTACTGAAAAAAAGTAAAAGCAAGAAAATTATTAACTTCACAATTAAAAATAAAAAGGAAAATTATAAAATCAAAGTTCATGAAATATTAAATAAATATATCCATCTTTTCTCCCCAAAACACATACGCATTTGGACTAAAAGCCCTAATTGACAGTGAAGCTCTGTGAGTGAACATGAATAAAGTGAAAGCGGTGAATATAAATATGTATTACTATTCTATTCATAATAGCAATTTAATTATCAATATCAAAGCTGATGTCTTCAAAAATCACAGTTTTTCAGACAAAGAAAGAATTGTTTTTATTTCTTTTTTTATTTTTTGTATATTTACGGACAATGGCAAGTTACAAAGTTAATAATATAGCAGTTATTACAGTTTTAGAGTCTCACATTCCTTCAGAAATCATTGTAATATGCTGATTTGTTGCTCAGATAAAAAAAAAAAAAAAACTTTTTTCTTTCAAAAGACTCAAAACAAAAGCATAAATATAAAATATAAAATCTAATCTAAATTATAGAAAATAAAATAGAACCTCTTTGTAACAATGTAAAATATAAACTTTTTTTTTTATTAATTTAAGGCATCCTTAAATTAATTAATTAATTAATTAAAGCCATTCCTACTTTCAAAAAAAAAAAAAATGACCCTAAGCATTCGAACAGTATCTATGTAGTTCTGAAACAAGACATTTTGCTTTTAGAAATTTGATCTATAGTCATCAAAGGAGACCCATTTGAGATGTACTTTACTACCAGGTGTAAATGGCAATCTATCTTAGCTGACCATGTCACGTTACCGGGAGGTATTGCAGACGGGACAAGAGATAGGATCC
>CAIGQV010019356.1:18351223-18371255 GCA_903798115.1 Danio jaintianensis | reverse complement strand
GATGGATGGATGGATGGATGGATGGATGGATGGATGGATGGATGGATTTCTCTGAAAAAAATCATATTACTGGATATCTTAAAGATTTTCTTTCAAATTCAAATTGATGCTTTGAGTCTGTGTCAAATTGTGACACAGATTAAGTCACATGACTTCAGTGTAGGGTGGCAACATCCAACCAAAAAGAAGGACAATTTGCTGGATAAAAACCGAAAAATAACCCTAAAGTTACAAACAATAATTTATACATATATGATATACAAACATATAAAGCAAGTGACTGTCCTTATGAAAGGGCCATTGAAGCTATGACTCACATGATATCTTTATAAATGCTGCAATAAACAGCATCAGCTCACATGTGACTTTGTGTCTACACATGAATGTTTCGCTTCATAAAGACCACAATGTAATTTAGTTTTGCTTGCATATGTTTTTTGACTCTGAAAGTGCCAGAAGCCACTGTCTTACATTTTATGAAGCATCTCTAATGATCTACTGAAGAAAAACAGTCACCAGCATCTTGGATGACCAGAGGGCGAGTAATCTAACAGGATTTTTGTTTTCTTTTGAATGAACTGTTCCTTTAATAAATTCCTAGTCTATCAGAACTATCAGCTGATGGACATGATGCAATTTTTTGACCCAAAACCTCACAGATGGATAGTGTTTGTTTTATATGGCAATAGCTGTGACTATCCACTGTGTTTGCATACGATTTTCTGTACGTCTCCTGTAAGGGCAAAATCGATTTGGAATTATGTCAATTTCAACCCAACCGGAGCATGTTGTGTTCATAAAGAATTTCTTTGAGTGTTCGCATACAAGGCAACATTCTTGCGAACTTCAGCCAAATGCTGACATAAACTATAAGACAGTGGGACATTTTGAACCATTCATGACAACAAAAGCAGCATGTATCTGGCAGCTGAGTTTTCCAAGGTTTTGTTTTCCATCATCTGTACCGCATGCAACATTCAGTCGGCTGAAATGACTACTTTACATAGTGATTTACCACGATTTACCAACTAGTCAACTATTTTTATGGGCGACTACTTGATTAGTGAAATTAAGTATTCATACAAACCCAGTTATAAGGTATTGGGTAGCCATAAACAGTTAAAAACAATTCAGTTAACTAGATGTCTGGAGAAAGAGACTAGTTTCCTTTAATCAAATGCAAAAACTACAACTAGAGGACTTATTCACTGACAATAATATGCCTTTTCTTTTCTGTTTCTTGCTGAAGTCGGGCATCTGTTTCCTCTCAACACCTCGTGTCAAGCTGTTTAGCACAGTTTGCTGTGTATCTGGTCCAGACGTGATTTTTTTTTCTCCTAAAAATAACACGTAGAAAAAGCCTTGAAATTGACACATAATTGTTATTCTGCTTTAAAAGCAGGCTAAAGTAACGGTTTCTTTCCATGGATAACGCAGCTTAGATCAGACATATTTCACACTTTCATACTTGCCGTTTAATATGATAGCTTTTGCAATATTAATGAAAAAAATCAGGGAGTAGGCCAAGAGAAGCAAAGAAAAATATATGAGACAAGGACCATCAAGATTACTATTGACTACTTTCTACTTGAAAAATAAACTATGAAGGCCTGTGTGTCAGGAGCAACTTGTGTCTCATAATTTAATTTGTTAAGTTATAAAAAGTCAAATTTTAACTTTTGGTTAATTTTTTTGTTAACTTAAGATTTCTTGAAATACTAAGGGAAAAGTTTCCTTGAAACAAAAAGTTGCAATTCCAAGATAAAAGAGATAAAAAGTTGCAATTCCGTTTAAATTTTATTTCAATCCCATAATACAAACCAGTTTTCATCAAAAACTTTACATTGTTATTAGAAATTTATCTTAATTATATGTAAGTCATTTTATTTCATTTATTTTTGCAAAGTAGCACTTTCACTTAGTGAACATTTTCCTTTACAAAAAAAACAAAAACAAAAACAAAAAAACACCTTCATTAGCACCTTGTTTGAACACGGCAAAACACTGTGCCCTCACAGCCAGCACAGATAGAAAACACATTTCTCCAGTCAACAAAGAAGTTCATGACGACGCTTCCACTGATGAGCTCTGCTTTTAATTGCAGTGCTGGTTTGGAAATGGTTCATGGTGTCTCAGAACGTAGTGTTTCATAGTGTTCTGGTTGTGCTTTTCTCTCACTGCCACACAAACACACACACACACACACACACACACTTGGAGTAGGTGAACACTTACAGTTTCAGCCTCTGATGTGGCCTGCATTCAATTAAGCCGCGATGGCAATTATACTTGTTTTGAAAAACAATCTGAAGCAGCTTGAACGGTTAATATAGAGCCATAAAAGTTTCACAGAGGATCGAAGCCGCCCGGACATTTAATATGACCTGATTTCACAGAACCATCGCATCATTTCCTCATGTGCTGCCCACATGTATCCTGTGGCTCCTCACATGTCCTGACAATCAGACCGAAAGCACTTTTTTGAAACTGTGCCACTCTGACTTCTGAAACTGTGCCACAGCGTTTTGAAAGTACAAAGGAGCCGGAGATAACTGGAAGGCATCCGAATGAAAAATCGTTGCTTACATTACACACTGTCCTCAATAATCAAAAGCATATTGGTTCCACATACACACAACTCCAACGAGTTACTGTCCTTGAAAGACAATGCCAATGTCAATGTCATCGCCTCACTGCTACAGTAAAAACCTGTCTACCGGTAAGTTAACATGGTGAAAAACTGTAATAAATCTAATGAAGCATTTTATGACGATTACAGCAAAATGCTAAATGTACAGGTTTAGGACTGAAAACAAGACATTCACTAAAGAATTTCCTGTGTGACACGTCACATTTGATTTTTAATTGGTTGTCTTGATTTTTATTGAAATAATATTTACTTTATATTTACTTTCATTTTAATTGCTTAGGCAAGTTTTCTGGAAACATTTCAAGAGTAGATTAAAAGGTCACTACGTTTGTTTATGCATGCATTACAAACATTCATGCAATTCATGCATTTCAAACTATATATATATATTTTTTTAACTTTGTTGTATATATATAATATATGCCTACTTTTATCATTGGAAATATTTACTATTAGTAAATATATTAAATAACATATTACTAAATATTACTATTAGGATCTAAAATTATTTGCAGAAATAGTTTTCTTAAGTGCAGGTTTGAAAATACATTTATTTATTTGTTTGTATGCATGTTTGTTTGTTTGTTTATATTCATTCATTCATTTAATAATTGTTAACAATTGGAGTTACTAGTGAAATTGTGTTTTGACAAAATATACAACTAGAGCAGATTTTGTCTATCAGCAATTGGTTGGATCTTTGAATTTGTTATTTGCTATTGATTAATCTCATGTGAGTGATAGGTTGCTATATGTACTTTTTAGTGCTCTGGTGGTTAATGAATCAAACTGCATGTTTCACGCAGTGGAACTGTGTATCTTCTCTCTGTTTCTGAATATGACACTAGTCCACAGCAGGGATTGATCCAACACATCTAAAATAGTCCCAATAGAAACACTTTTATAAGCACACCTTTGTGATTCAGGATGGCACAAAAACATATTGGAAGATGGATTCATTAAATACATTTTGTTCAATTTAAATTAAAGTTCCAGATTTATGCTGTAAACTCAACTAAAAGATGTGCACAATATGCATACAATATGCTAGCAGTAGAACTCAAATGTCTTGTGTCAAGAATAATAAAATGTAAACAGCCAGCACAAAGTCAAAACAAATCTGAAGCCTGTAGAAACTGCACCATGGTGTTTCAGGAAGGCTTTCTGGAGGACAGTTAGGATCAATGTTTGCCTTTGGCCTTAATCTCATCCATCCAAAACAATAGAGCCAGAGCTGAAGGAGACCCCCTCTGTTTTGTTTTGCTGTAGATGATGCATCATGTTACTCTGCCTAAAACACATTAGAGTTTGCATAGACTCTTGCGGCTGCATTGGCACCATGTGACTAACTGGAAAATCTGGCAACATGGAAGGAAGAAGGAGGTCACTGGATAAGTAGATGGATTTGTAAAAACGGTGAAAATTAAGATGGATACATACATTTGGGGTCAGTGGTTTGAAGGCCACACACTATCAGTGTTGGGGAAAGTTACTTATAAAATCTTTCGCATTACAATCTTGTGCTAGTTTTGCATTTCACAGTTTTTATTCAATTTAAAGGATACTGAATATGATTTTGGCAGAACTAGAACTAGCTAGAACTACAGTAAGTATCATGTTTAAAGGTCCCGTAAAGTGATTTGAAATTTGCAGAAACATTAAGACAGAGGCCCTGTTAACACTAATACATTTTACTTTAAAACGCATAAGTTTTGCTACGGTTACGCCTTCTGTCCACACTACACCGGAGTTTTCGAGCCCCGAAAACAAAGTGTTTTGGAAAAGCTGAAGAGGCCATTTTCATTTTAAAACGCTGCTGCTCCGTGTCAGTGTGGATAGGGGAAAACAGAGACATCTGAAAACGAAGGCGTGGCTGCAGACATTCGGAGACACAGACACACAGACAGACTGCAGACACATCTGATTGGATCTTTTTATCAGTATTAAGTACACAAAGTTCAGTCTTGCATCCTTTCCTTGTAAGTTCAGACTTCGCAAATTTGATATGGATGTCGGGTAAATCTTTCAAAGGGAACAGTGTACTTTATAACGTCATTCACATGACCCTGACTACGTTGTTTCACTATCTTAACAATGAAATGAAAACATAATATATAGAACTGCCTATTTTCATTTTGATATTTTTTTCATTTGAACAACTTAACAGACACCAAAAATGTTAAGGCATCGTGTAGCTTCATATTTAAATGACTGTCATCTTCACTGTATGCATATTTATAACAAAATGGAGCCTATAACATAACTGTCTCCTTTCATTTTCATCGAAAAATATCATTTGCTGAATATCAGTTTTAATAATCAATAATGATAATCAATAATACAATAAGTTTATTGTTGTTACCTGAGAACAAGTAATAGATTCAAAAGACAGAGTCGTTAGATAGAGACTAGATGAATTAAAAATCAGGTTTAACAACTATAGTGAGATGAGATCCAGCAGTAGATACTTGATGAACTGTCACACCTGGGGAGGTGTGCTCAAAGCACCCGCTGACTGCCTGGCTCAGACGTCCGATACGCTGCAGTGCTTGACAGAGTGTGTGTGTGCGGTAAAGTGATGTGCGTTTTCAACAGTATATTGTGGATGGAGATCTTTTCAAAAAGGCTAGGTGAAACGCCAGTGTGGACGTGGATTGTTTTCATTCTAAAACGCCATTTTAAAACTAAAATGTATTAGTGTAAACGGGGCCAGAGAAGACCGGAAAAAAGACAGGAAATGGTTTTATCACAGCCCTCCCAGTAAGAGTGGTTGAGCTCAAGCGCATGTAGCAAAAGCATCTTGAAGAGGGTGGGGCGTGTCAGATACTAGAGAGCATTTGAATGATCAGATTAAAAAAAACAAAAACCTTTTGATCCATTTAGGCAGAAATTACTAACTGCAAGCTTTGGATATTTATATCTTCTTAATGCAAATTTTATCACTGTTTTGGAGCACACTAGATTGCAGATATCCTTAAGACTAACATACTGATACTAACATCTAAAAAAACTTTATTTTGATTTCACGGTGACTTTTAAGGCCAGGACACACAAGATTATCAGGCATATTAGCATGAGCAGATCCCTCTGTGCTAAGCAAGAAGTACTGTGAAAACAGTAAATGCAGTTTTGTTTACAGTTTGTATGTGTGAAACACTAGTTCCAGTTTCTCTTTGTGAAATGACAAACCAGATACTGCCACCTCCGAGTATGGTTCAGAATAAAGAACGTACATTCTCATTTCAGTCGGTTGTCGTCAGTTTTGTGTTTAAGTGCAGCTTTTTGGTCCTATTGGGAACAAAGTTTTTGTCGCTGCTAGTTCTTTGGTGTCGGCTTGGTGTGTCCTGAGCTTTATACAACCCATCTGCACTTACTCCTGATTTCTCTCAACAAGGGGACAGGTTAGCTGTCAGTCAATAAACAGGAAAACAATATAACTGGCATTCTTTTTGTTTAAAAAATAGCTTACATATCTTCTTGGAAATGATAAAGTAATGCACTACTTTACTAGTTACTTAACAAATGTAATCTGATTATATAACTCCTATTACTTGTAATGAAAGGAATCGAGATAGAAACAAATTCATGTTTAGTTCCTTCGTTTTGTTAGCAGTGCCAGAGAACTGCAGTCCTTGAGGAAAATGTCTGCCACGGGTGAATTCTCTGTAGGTGTAAGAGCTATTGTCTCCAATTGATCTGTTTATTGTTGGAGTACCGCTTAAGATGTGGAGAAGAACAGAGAAGTTTCTTCTCTCTTTCTAACTGAGCATCCAGATGTTAGCAGCTGGGCCCGTTCAACGCTTGCATAAACATCTGAAATGTCTCTCACATGGCACACAATCGCTCAGCGGCTTTGTGTTTGTGTGAGAGTGAAAGCAGCGCTGTGCTAGCTTGTCTTGAATTTATTCTAATGCTCCTAACGCACATGATCTTCTCATTAGTTTTGTCACTTCGGAATAAATGCCATTCTGAATCCATCAGAGGGATTTGGAATTAACACATTCCAACTGACACTTTCCATGTTTAGAGTAAGACTGTGATCATGCACAATATACAGACCTGGTTTTGGTCAATATTATTAATCGGTCCATTTTTGATATTTAGCAGATGATGCTGTATATGTAACAGCAGGATTTTGTTTCTGCTAAAAAAGGGTAAGATTTTGACAGGCTAATTTAGGCATAAGAATATTACAATATCACAACCCATATGACCTGTGTATTTGAGATTTGTATAAGTGAAATTTGTTTAAACGAGCAGCTGTGTTTATATAAACATGCATTAAAGTGTCACATCATCCATAAAATGAGTTAACTTCATGGTAGTATAGAAATATAGGTGATAACCAACGGTTTGCCATGTGATAAAGGACTTTAAATGCACAATGTGGATGCAAAAAAAATACCCGAACCACATTTAAAATCCTTAAACATATGACAAACATATGTTGATTATAGCACTAATTCCGTGGTCATTTGTCAAGTTATACATTTGTTAAAACCTCTATTGCTTTTTGCAGCACAGTATTTGACAGTTTTTTTGTCAGTTATGACATGTTAGATCTCCTCTCTTTGAATTAGTCACAGACAGACAGAGAGCACGCAAGAGAGACAAAACATTATTCGTGTGCATTTAAATGGCACAGGCATTTCTAATAGCTCATAGTAACATGTGTTAGCTACCTCTTCTCAAATATTTTTATTGCTAAGGTGATTGATCCCCACCTGTTCCCGGGTGAAGCAAACGTTGGGTCAAAATCTTTGAGGTTACACTGAGAAATTACTGTAAATTACTGTACACGCATTTATTTAGAACTGTGATCAAAATTGACTAAAACTATCTGTACATTAAATTTTATTGCAGATTTTCAACAGACCATGGTAGCAAACTTTGGCAACATTAATTAAAATACATAGTAAACTAACTTCAACTCCTGGTATATATCCATGTATACTAAATCATGACTTTCAGCTTGTGAAATTACATTATTTTCAACAAGCTACAAATTTATACTAGTAGGATGTGCATAAATTAGTCAATTTAAGTTAAACTAAATCTAAAATAAAAATGAACAAAAACTGTATATAGACACTTTAACTGTTCTTCAATTAAAATAAAAAAAATGTAATAAACAAAAACTATAATAGCATTTCAAGGATACTAAAATAACAGCATCCTTGACTGAATTTGGATAAAGTTCCCCATTTAAGCGGAACATTTTGAAGTTGTACCCATGATTATTTAGACTAAACAAACGAATAACAGTCCCTTCAAATGTTTGGGGTTCACTAATGAATAAATAATCATTTTCCAGAATGCAGGGGTTTAGATTCAGCTCTCAATCCTCCACTCTCCAGTAATCCAAATCACCTCTTTCTGCCTGTGAGTCTCTATTAAAGGCCTTACGACACTCTGCATGATGTTATTAGCCATGGTGAAGGTTAACATTAGCCACGGTGGCTTGTGTAGTAAAAGCAAAGCATTGGGTGTTACCCTAAAAGATCCAGGCACATGTCTGGGTCCCAAAGGTGTGTCTCTGAAGTGGGCAAACACATGGACACAAGCAGGGGGTTCCGTCTGCAAGAAAAACTCAGACGTCACCATCAATAACATACCGCATCCATCTCCTCTCAACAGCTGCCGGCAGCTCATGCTCTTATGTATGATTGGAGGTCAGTGATGAATAACACTGGTTGTGTATCGTTGAAACCTGAAGTGCAAGAAAATGTACCCAACTGCTTTTTCCTTGCAGCCCTCCTTTTTGAATGACAAGAAACTTATAAGATTCTGTAAAAAAACACAAGCGACCCTGTGGCCTCTAGTCATCCTTACATCAGAGTAGAGGAAACGTTCAGAAGACACAGGGATCTGATGGACTACAGCGAATTCCAGCTCATATTAGCAATCCAAACCCATAGAGCTCGCCCACTGAGAAGAACCGTTCACAGCGGTTCTGTTTATCCTGGCCAAGATACGTCGGGAAATGTCGGAGCTTTTGATATAATACTCTGGTGCAAGTGGAGGAGGGAGTGAGGAAGAGTTTAAAGGGATAGTTTACCCAAATCAGAGAATTTTGCAATCATGTAGTCACTGTTGTGTTGTTTCAAATATCGCTTACTGACTTTTCTCAAAGGAACGCGAAGTATAATATTCAGGGATTATGGTTGACCTTTTTGCATGCAGTTACACTCTAAAAATGCTGAGCTGTTTCAACAAAACCAATGTTGGATTAAAACCTAAAATATAGTTGATTGATAAAAATAGTTCATTCAATTTCTTAAGTCATATGATAGCTCTGTGAAAAGCAAAGCTATTATTTAATAATGTATTTGCTTTTAGTATGTGTTCACACTTTGATTGTTTGTTTTGACTGAAATAAACTCTGGTGTGATTGTTCTGTTCGGTTCTTTTAAATAAGTGTGAATGCTGCCATCTGAACCAAACAAGCAGACTGAGAGCACTGAAAAGATTAATCTCTGTCCGCATTTTAACAAACTCTGGTGCAATTTGACTTAAATATTAAAGCAACATGGACCAACGACATCAAAATAAAAGCCTAAATAGGACATGATGTCATAAGATGTGACCATAAAAATGACAGGATGTTCAAGCATGCCATTATTTTATCTTTTTCTCTGTATGTTGTCCATTAGAGTTCAATAAAATTTAGGAAATGCATTACTTTTCAGCAGATCTTTCACTGTGTATGACATAGGAATTCCTGTTCCTGTTTTGACTCCGTTACACATTTTACAAGCTTTTCACAAGTTCTCAGGTGATAAAAATACCATCACATTGTATGTATGCACACACAACGAGTGCATTTAGCCCTACTTTCAGTTTTCGATGTTTGTTAAGTTTGTAACACAACATACCTCAATAAATTTATTTATTCATTCATTTGCTTTTGTATCTTTAAGTTCAGATTTAAAAATGAGAATGTAAATAATACGCAAACCAGGACAGAATGTATTTTTTTCTTTTTTGGTGCAGACAAAGCAAATCAAAAGAACCAAAACTACAAGTGTGAACACATCCTTGTAATTAATGAGTAAGAGAAATGAGTTAAATTCATGAACAATTCACTCAGTCTGATGTTACAAACCAGATCAACTAAATTATTGAAAATATATCACTCAAAAGAAAAACACAACTAAAATCTTTCCTTTCTTAAATTAAACTAGGCAGTTGATGGTAACAAATGAAAAAATATGAATAAAATTAAAATAACATTCTAGAAGTAGTAATTCTTGCTCTTACTCTAATGTTTCTAAATTAAAGACAGCACAGAATTAATAAGAAATTTATAAGCACAATAAGTCAGGAGCAAGACACTGACAAAAAAAATCAGACAAGACGGGTCTCAACAACACATGTTCAGCTTTGTTCACCTACTCTTTTTGTTCTCAGTAAATATAAGCAGCCATGAGAGAATCACACACAAGGTGGAGATGAGGGCCAATGATAAGAATCACTACTCCTGTGCCCCCCCAACCTCCAACGTCTGATCTTTGAATCGGCACCACCTGCATTCGCCATGCTGGCTTTTGACAGACAGATGGCACCACCTCCAGCCTGCCCACCAATCACCCAACCAAAGACTGCTTTTGTCCCCCTTCAAGCTCCTAGATCGACGTCCACAGGAGGGGGGCCATGTAACAAGGCAAGCCCAGGTAGGGAGCCGAGGAACAGGGCAAAGTGAAGACAAAGCAGCCCTGGAGACTCAACAGACGATTTTAGGCTACATTGACAGAAAGCCAAAACTTTCCACATCTAATGTTTTTTTTTTTGCCTCATTCTAAAAAAAAAAATCTGTAAACACAGATTTGTCTCAAAAAATATCTGTATACACATAAAACCAACAAAAAAATGATGCCAGACCAGTAAATCCCACTGTAATTCAGTAGAGCAGACCTTGGTCATGCACATATGCCTTGCACGGTGTATACAAACTGACACAAGGTGCAAGGTGGCCACGGTGAATGCTAGTACGAACACATACATGTAGTCCGTCATTGTTGTCGATGTTTCACGATGTAGTGGTGTCTCATGTGGGCTGATAGCATTCACAAAATATACAGATTAGCAAACGAATACAGATTAAAACAAAAACACAAAGATGCTATTTTCAGATTTATTCATCCTGGTCTGGTGCCTGGTTTAAAAAAATAGCAGTTTCACTCTTCCAAAACACCAGATCAATCTGGACGAAACTCCTAAATGTCTCAAAACTTTTGTGTATAAAGCTAAACGTGTCTGCGTGTAGACAGGGCTATATGCTATATCCAGACAACTCAGAATTGGTAGTTATCCTACTTCCTACAATAATAAAATAATGTATAGAATGCTAAATAGAATTCAGCATGATGTGTCATTTAATGTCAGTTCACAGATAGCAGCTAGTTCTTTAGCAAGATTAGCGAAGAGGTGCCTTATGTGAAATACATAAATAAACTTTCAAGTATGTTTATGGCACAAAATTAGTGGGCACCCTACTAATAAAGGCTATTCCTGAAATGAAATTAGCTGTCAGCTGTATTGAAAGTACATCTAGCATTTTCTATTCTTTTTGTTTTAGCCATAATCGGCACAATAACATGAAATGTTGTCAAATATTCACATCTCACATGGTGAAAATGCGACTTTCATTAGGGTCAGAAGTGGGACATTTCACTGCTGAATTTCCCACCTCCAACTGTGTCTGGAACGCAGTATTAGTCTCACCAGATTAAACAGCATAAAATTACAGTTTTATAGAGTATATAAACAATGTTCTGACACCTACTAAACGTTCTCTGTTATTTCTTTTTTCCTTCGTTACACATTCATACCCACAACACGAAGCTCCATTGATGTGTTCCATTTGTTTCACATCAATGAGTCCCAAAGGCATCAGGAGACAATGGCGTTTGGGTCATCCTCAGAGGATTCTGGCTATGCAGACAATTAGACAGTGCTAACAGAAACTTTCCCTAAATCTGCCTCACTGCTGACAATACAGACCACTCCAACGGGCCCTTTTCTGGGACTCCTTCAAAGTCGATTGTTGACAGGAAATCTAAATATTTTTCAAAGGGGCCCGAGACTTATGGAAAATCAGAGCTGATACTTTGAAAATCTGTTTGAAAGAGCATGTGTACAGTGACAGCAAGAGGTGCAGAGGAGGAAAACTATATGGAGAATGAGTGAGGGAAACCTTAACGCTCAGATGGTGCTCTTTCATATCCAAGAAGACATTTAGGTATATTATGTATTCAGTTTTCCTTTAGAGAAGTACTGTACATACATACAGCTCTATGTACAAACATAGAGCTCTAAAATGAATTTGGATAACAAAACTTAATAACTTTGTCTTCAAATTTTGATTTCACAGTAAAGTTTATTACTTTTGATAGCTTATTGAATGTGTCATTCAACTAATATACTAAACAACTAACTACTGTTGACTTTGGAGTATGCTGTTTATGTATGCAGGTGCTAACATTGCCCTTTACCCCACCAGCCTTTTGACCTATGATGAACTAACAAAAATTGTGTAAAAAAACGTACTTTGGCACTGTTAGAACAACAAAACTTAACCAAGAAGAACAAATTTCTTGGTAACTACAACATTTACACTTAAAAAAAGCCCTCTCGGCTCATTGTTTCTGTCATTTTAACTCAAATTTAACTACAATGCACATACAAAACAACCGTGAAAACTGTTTCTGTTCCCTGTGCTCAAGCCTATTATAGTAAAATGGCCAAAACAGTTCACAAGGGAAAAGACAGTCCAAACACGAGAGACATGCACTTTGTATGCAAAACCTGATCCAATAAAATCAAATAAAGCCTGAATTTATAGTACAGATGACACAGAGATAATGGTGTCAAACAAAAGCATCTCTTAAAAAAACTGTAGATATATATTTATGTTATTCAGTCATGCGTCGTGCACTTTTTCTCACCTCTGTCTCGAGTGTCTTGGCCTCAACACATGTCTACAGTTGCATTTAGCCCCTCTGTTTCAACACAGGCTTTCTCCTCCAGCGCTCAGTACGCCGGAATTCATGGCCAAACTAAATGTCTCCAGGCTTCACAGAGCTTTATTCTTGAAGGAGCCGAGCTGAATTTACAACGTGAGCTGAAGGTTGATCCGCAGGATGTGCGGGTACAGACTCTGACGGGGTGAGCCGGCAGAACCCGAACGCCACACGTTAGTTGTGATTTACTGAGTCGGGATACAGACTCTGACTGCTTGAGAAGCCCATGTTACACGAGACAGAAGATACATTTTAACTCCAATTTACCAGAGGAGGCACAACAGTAAATCAATATTACTGCGCACGGTGGAGAAAAGTGCCTTTTTGACCGCAAAATCACTTAAAGCGAGGGGTTTAGAGTGTCATTGTGTATTGGCCATGTTCGCTGCTTAATAAAACGAAAGCTGTGTGTGGATGGGGCTTAAGCGTGAGGCTTTTGTTCAGTCTTATGAGTTCATAGTTTACATAAGAAGGTCATTTTCATCAGGCAAATGCCAGCCACTTTAATTTTTAAACCCAGCCTCCCCAAGTAGCATAAACAGAGGATATTCTTGGCTTAAGTACAAGTGGCAATGGAAAAGTCATTTAAACAGAACAAACCTCAAACCTACACAGAGATAGAAGGCTGGTTGAAATCTTCTTAATCCAGGTTCACGCTTAATATGATTATAAGCAGCAACATCTCTTCAGTGTCAAAAAAGTAATTTTCCAGCTTCTGTTTTTCAAGTGAAATTACACTGGTGTTGTAATGACAGATGAATGACAGAGAACCACTGTTGTCTCTCACTCAAGCACACAAACACACATGCATATGATTTGACCAGACACAAAAGCAACTGAACATGTGCTGCAGAAGTTTGAGTCTGGGTAGTGTTTGCTAGGATCTGGTTAGTCTTTCTATACTGTTTTCTTAGTCCAGTGTTACCTGCGTTCTGAAGTCACGGTCTGTGACTATGCCAGGACTGTGAGTAATGATCCTTTTTCTCTCATTTACTTATTTCCTTAAATCCACCTATATCAACCATGCAGTCATCTCATTCTTCAGGTAAAACTTTTCCCTCAAGTTATCAGCCAGTACAACCTTTTATTATTTATCACTGTAAGTCATACTGAATTTTTCACCGCACACCTGAATAAAATTTATACCTATCCTTAAAAAATCTTCATAAGTCATAATTTTCTCTCCACAGAACTTCAATTCTACAAAATAACTTGTTTCTATTCAGAAAGGGATGTTTCTATCTACTCTTGTCTGCCAGTTGAGCTGAGGATTGTGTGAGCACTTGTAGGGCATGTTGTGAACTACATTTGTCAAGTGTGCTAAGTGTAGGCGCAGACTCTGCTATCTCTCACACCTCCACAGAGACGAGTTCTTTCCACTAAACAAGAGAAGAGACAAGCACTGGCAAGTGATGCTATCCATACCTACAAGACATTCTTGGGACACACTGCATTGTGATGAAAACACAATTATTTGTCTTAGCATTAAAAAAGCATGCTTTTAATATCTAAAATATATACAGTAGTCAACGTTTAAAGTGGATCAAAATGCTTTTCAAAATTATCCTGATGACAAGAATGGGTGTTGGTGAATAGTTTTAGGACAACTTTGATGAATGGTTTTGATCCACTTTAATTGTAGACTACTTTATATAGATATATAGCTGTTAATTACCTTTAGAAACAATACATTTTAATCATATCCACATTAATTTAGGCATTTGCATATTAGCATTTGCTACGAAAAGTCACAACATAAATATATATTTTTTTAAAAGGATAACTTTTATTAATCAAAATGCACAAAAAATGCACAAATTACTGGCAATTGACCATTCATTGGCAAGGCTAATTTTTGTTACAACAAACATGCAAAAAACTGTGTAATTGTATTTTAGATAAATAAATGTATTTTTATTTGGACAATAAACTCAAAAATACATTTCAAAAAAATAGTTTTTTGTTCAAAATACATTAAAAACATTGATTAGATTTCTAAAAGTTTTCTATTTTGATATATTTTAAATGGGTCACACAATTGTAATCATAAAACCCCAAAGAAATACTAAAGGGGTTTATCCTAAAGAATCAAATTTATTGCAGAACTGAAAAATTGGTTTATTTCAGTGCAGTGTGTATTTGGTGAAAATTGGCTGAACCCACACAAAGTTACATTTGAATAAGAAATCCGATAAGAAACATTCAGACAAATCTTTGTCATATATTATCTTGACAAAATTTGCTTAAGACTGCTTAAGTTTACTTTTAGCATGCAAGCAAGTCCATCAACCTCTCCTCTATAGCCTGATTTATTAACTAACACTTTGTTTGAGTGATTTCTCTTAATATCATAGATGGGAAAATTAGAAACAAAGGAGGAGAAAAATCTCCCATCTGCTAAAAATGACACTTAAGGGTCTCCCGTCTAAATCTGAATCACAGATGGTGTTTCCACAATGTATAAGCACAGAGCCGAAAGCGTGGAAAACTTCAGCATGACAGTTTAAGGTACGCAAAGAGATGGACAGGTGTCAGAAAAAGCCTATCACGTTCCCCTTTTCCCCTTGAGGTTTCAGACACCCTGCTGTCTCTGGAGGCCTTTGACTTCTAGTCCCACCAACACAGGGGAACCCAACACTTTGAAGAGCACTGTCTCGTAAAAACCATCAGTCTACAGAGTCATGTCATGCCACTCAAGCAGCAAGACAAGATTTAGTGTCATTCACATGTAAGTGAAAGGAAAAGCAGGGTGCATTTTTTTAACACTTACCACTAGATGTGTTTTCTTGACCATTCAAATTGTGCACATAAAAACAGCAAAAATACACCTAATGGAAATACATCTATTAGGAAATCTCCCATATATCCAAAAACTGTTTTTTAATGAGGTGCTTCTTCAGGCAATTCGAAAAAGGAATCTTTTGCAAAAATTACAGGTCACTTGGCTTATGTAAAAGTCACATGATCATTCTTTGAAGAAATTGTTGTGTTTATTTGTAGAAACTAGCACCTTTGCAACGGCACTACAAGATACCTTATTGTATTACACAACTCAAGGATGTTATGTATATCCATAAATTCAGAATTTCCTCTGTGAAATCACATAATATAACCTTGTATAATGACTTTTCTTGACATTAATGCTTTATTAACACCTACATCTCATTTGATTAATAATCGCTCGTGCGATAAAAATCCATTGAAAAAAATATGTTAAAATCGGTTCATTGAAATGCTGTCATTTGGCAAAAGCTTTTGTGCAAATCTGTAATGTAACCCAGACTACTGGCTCATTTAGAGTGGATTGCACATCTTCATCTCTACTCTTTATTGATTTCTTGTGTTCCATAAAAAATCCAAGTTCATGTTTTACCCTTTATCCTTTATCCTGTACTGTCTACACAGGAAACCCTCCTTTCTTGTAGCGGCTACTTGTCTAGAGGCCCTATAGTCCTTCGTGGCATTGCACCCAGTGGATTTTGCTATGTTCACGCCTGAAGTGAAGGGTATGGTTTCAACGGACCGGTGCAATTTATAATTTCTATTACCTTCCTAATGCCTGGCCATTAATAAAACATCTTCACCCCCCCTCCTCCTTCTATACTTTTGGTCCCGGTCACACTGTTTTTTCTCTCTGCTTCCTTCAGAAGCTCCCCCTCTGGTCCTTTGTGCCCTTTTTCATCCGAGAGTTGCAGCTGCCTTCAATGTTCTGCGAATCTCCATGTTTGCTTTCCTTGAAAATACGGCAGCAGTGGAATAATTGAATCCCATGGCTGAGGCCAGGGGATTCAGAGTACTGCAGTTTGTACAGCGTGCCGTTTAATATGTCGATCTGCTACTAAAAGCGCGTGGCTTCCTTTCAAATACTTGTACAGTGAGGTGTGAAGAAAACCTCTGACTGAGAGGAAACATGCAGTCAGACCTTCTCTAATGAAGCATGACCGAGCTGCTGCTTTTTATGGACACTGATAGTCTAAAAATAGGCCAATTTGTGTTTGTACGTGTTTGTCACATGATTGCTTCATTTAAATATTTTTAATTACAAATTAAAGCATTGAAAGAAATCATCAGCATATTAGAATGCTTTCTGAAGTTATTTCCATGTTCACCTTTATTGCCACATTAATTTTTTTACTCCCACAAAATACAGAAAAAGGTAAAATTGGCTTATTTACCACATTTGTTCAACCCTATTGTCTTTCATTTATGAAACCCAAAGAAATTCACTCAAAATGAAGTTAAAGTAGATGATTTCTACTTTCTAAACCCGAAAATGAAAAATTTCTCTCCATTTAATCACACTCAAGTAGTTGTAAACTTTTGTAAATCCCTTTCTTATGTTGAACACAAAACAAGATATTCTGAAGAATGTTGGAAAATCCAGCCACTGATATCCATAGTAGCAACAAAACATACAATCGAAATTAATGGCTGTGACATGCCCAACATTCTTCAGTATATCTTCCTTTGTGTTCAACAGAGGGAAAAAACTCAGTTTTGGAATAAGTGTAGGGTGAGAAAGTTATGACAGAATTTGCAGTGAACTATCCCTTTAAACTCCAAACAGCCAAGTTTAAATAAAACTTAAACTTGAATTATTTGTCAATTACTTATCATTAGTTTCTGAAGAAATGGAATAGCACATGAGCTGTAAATTCATCTTTTAAGTCATTCTTTTTAACTTCTTTTTTGCATTTACAGGACACATTTCTTCATTCCATTTGATTTCAATTTCCATAGTTTTTTTTCTATGCAAACATGACTTAAAGGACGTATCTGACAAATATGCTAGCATCTTTTGGATCTTTTTGTGTTGTTGTTAAAAGAAATATAGGTTTTAAGTGGCACACAACCCTTCAGAAATCATTTAAATATGATGATTTCTGATAATAACGTTGAAAATATTTTTTCTGCATTATGTTTTAAGGACAATTCAAATGTTCTTTCACAAGGATTAAAAGAAGTACCTCTAGGTCTTTTGTTTCCTTACTGTTCCATTTCCTTGCATTTTACATTATAACAGTAAAAACGTGTTTTACATGAATGGCCCCAAAGTGATGGAAAATGTCTTTTACAGTGGTAAAATGTCAGTAGTTCTTAACCTACTAAACTATCTAACAGAAGTCCAACTGAGTGGTACTGACATCTCATTATTTGGAGTAAAATATCGCAGCTGGTGTGAAAAAGTAAAATCCTGCCAACTGTAGACTGAGGGCAAAACCTTGCGCTGATAGAAGAATAGCCCCAAATCTACTCGTATAAGGTGATTGTTTCCTGTCCAGAGACAAAGAAGGAAAAGTGTACATGGAAAAGCTGTCTGAGTCCACAAGAGAAAAACATGTAAAAAAAAAAAAGAAAGAAATGGAAGCACTCCAATCAGCCAGTAAGATTACAGCCTTTTACTGTAGTCACTAATTTATTTTATTTATGTAAAAACACATATTAATCAAGATTATTGCCATTGCAGTACCACAGCACTAAGAATTCCCTTGGTTTCAATTCCAAGTTCACAAATGATGTATTTTGTTTTATTTCTTCCTTATATAAATAAGCATGGTGATTAAAAGATAGAGATTGTGTTATCAGTTTGCTGATAACAGCACATTTGTCACGCTCTATTAGTTATGTTGTACTTATAACATCAAAGCTCAACGCTTAACAAATGCTTTAGATATTAAAAAGATCTTCAGATGATACATTTCCCCCCTTGAACTCCATTTATCTTCTTCAGACGTGAGCTGCATGTTCAGTCAGACTGATAGCAGATCATTTAAAACTAACAAAACTGCTTTCTCCGAGCTTTCAATGCTTTCTTCAAGACTGAAAAGCACCCCGAAATATGCTTCACATAGATTATTTTTGGCCTAGCTTCTTCAAGAAGAGGTGAAAATGGCTTTACCTTCTGAGAAATATCTCATCCTCAGCTGCGCTTGCCAGAAATTTCAGCCTTGTTATCTTAGTCTCTGTTGCTGTGTTATTACATCCTGTTAGTTTTGGAAAATGCTTCAATATAGGTGTAAATCTAAACTGAAAAACAACATTGTACACGCTGAGAAATGCTGAGCAGCGTCGGCATCACTCTCAATGTTTGTATCGAGTGATGCACAAAAAAACATTATTGGAGGCTGTGGACACACTTCTGAATGCAGATGTTAAAGCTGAGCAGACAAGTTCTGGCACAGAGCCACACACTCTTTCTTGCTTACAGAACCCCTCTGGCCTGGTCTCTGAAAAGGAAAATGGACTATCAATTAGGAGGGAATTGTGGGGCAGCAATGGCCGGTGTAAAGCCCTTGTGATACTACAGCTGGGAATATTTTCCAAATTTTTTTTAGTAGAGCAGGAGAAAATGCTGAAAGTTTTCTCTTGTGGAAAAGGAAAGCACATTTCTAGAATGCTTCACTGTAATTGGTCAATCAAGAGTAATCTGTAGTTAAATATTTATGTTTAATGACTGCTTTAATGTATATTTGTTTTTGGCAACCAGATTCATAACCAGAACATAAAATAAGAAAAGTTTTTTAGGCATTAAAACACAGTTGTTCAAAATACAGCCGTTGGGGGAGGGGTAGTGGGACAGATAAAGCAGAAAATCTGCTTAAGTGAAATTATTTTACTGATAGATCTAGAAGAATAAAATAATGATGCTACCATTTTTTTCAACTAATTTCAACCCTCTTCTCATTTGGCTCCAAATCTTACATGAAAACTGTAATTTTGATCACCCCTATAAAAAAACCAGTTGGATTATTCAGTAAACATATAACCATGGAATTTAATATTTTGGCATCAACATTTATGTCTGTCATTCATCAGAAAAAAAGATCTGACTAAAACTCTTAATTTTTTCTTGGGACCGCTGATTGAGCGGACATGGAAATACCTTGTAATGTGTAAAATCTTTACACTATCACAAGTAATAATATAATATAATATAATATAATATAATATAATATAATATAATATAATATAGGGCAGCGCGGTGGCGCAGTGGGTAGTGCTGTCGCCTCACAGCAAGAAGGTCGCTGGCATTTCTGTGTGGAGTTTGCATGTTCTCCCCGTGTTCGCGTGGGTTTCCTCCGGGTGCTCCGGTTTCCCCCACAAGTCCAAAGACATGCGCTATAGGTGAGTTGGGTAAGCTAAATTGTCCATAGTGTATGTGTATGAATGGGAGTGTATGGGTGTTTCCCAGTCCTGGGTTGCAGCTGGAAGGGCATCCGCTGCGTAAAACATATGCTGGATAAGTTGGCGGTTTATTCCACTGTGGCGGCCCCAGATTAATAAAGGGACTAAGCCGAAAAGAAAATGGATGAATAATATAATATAATATAATATAATATAATATAATATAATATAATAT
>CAIGQV010019356.1:18300676-18351213 GCA_903798115.1 Danio jaintianensis | reverse complement strand
ATAATATAATATAATATAATATAATATAATATAATATAATATAATATAATATAATATAATATAATATAATATAATATAATATAATAGCACTAATATGATTGGAATGGAAATCAAAGGAACTCTTAGTGCCGTGTTTCAGCAATAGGAACAATGAATACATTATATAAAAAAAGACAATAAAGGTCTTTACTGTCACTTAATGGATTCATGTTAAATAAACAGATTTAAACAGTCTTACTGACCACAAACATCAAATGTAATCCATTCTCATTGAAATGCAGGTGTTCACCCACTCCTAGATGACGGTAAAACCTGACTACAAGCACCAACTTGGACAGCAGTGACTCACAGTCACTCTGTTATTGCACATATCTCAGCACACCATGAAACCACTGCTAATTGCTTTCATATTACTAAGCATCCAGGCGATCTTGGGGTCCGTCCAAGACCACCTTCAAGATGGGAAACAGTGCAACTTTCACTTTGAGCAGAGAAAATGGAGAGCAAGAGAAACTACAAGCACATTTGTGTTTAGTTTTTTTGGGGGGGAAATAAAATAATAGACTCAGACACAAAGTGTTGACAGCAGTAAAAATTGAGAGGGTATTTTATTGCCTTCTGAGGATGGATTAATGTCATAATCTTGGTGAAAGATTCAGTGACCTGCTTCGAGGGTAATATACACTACTGGAGCAGAGTGTTTTCTTTTCGCCACAAACCTGAGGGAGCTCCTGTCTAGATGTTTGCAGTCAATAGGAGGAAGAGAAAAATGATTTCTAACTTCCTTGATTCCCATGATTACCCAAAATAAAGCAGCGATCCAAAAACGTCTACAGCAAAATTATTAATTGAACACCTGACATGCCAAGACTCAAATTAGTCTGTGACTATAAATTAGACTGTGAATATAAAGGTCACCAGAAACCCATCATAAACTATTAGCATAAACAAGTGAAAGGTGTCCCAGGGTATTAAAAGGATTAGTTTAGCCCAAAACTATAAATCTGTCACTCATCCTGATGTCATTCCAAACCCATAAGAAGTTTGTTCATCTTCAGAATGCAACAGAAGATATTTATAATTCAATATTAATTTTAAGAGATTACTGTTCTGTCATTAAATTAATAGTTAATGATGCTTTAAAGCATCCATAAAATGCTCAAGAGTAAACCCATATGAAATGTGCAGTTTTATTCCAAGTATTTTGAAGACACGTTGTCACTTTAAAAGACAAACAGATTTAATTTAAGTTTGTATTCACAGTATCTTTAGAAAACATGGCTTAAACCTCCTGATGTATGCTTTTTCTATTGCTTTGACAAGAGTTGAATAGCGCATAAACTCTCCTCTTCCACATTATGATATTTCAATGTCAAGTTTTTTTTTTATTTCTATACCACGTATACGATGCAAAATGTGTCAAAGCAGTATTACAAAGAAAAAAGAAACAATCGGAAACCAGGCATGAAGTTTCATCAGCGTCCAACAAGTCCAGTACATTAGGCACATTCAGCTTAGCAGAATGCTGGTTTTGTTCTATTCAGTTCAAAACAAATGTCAGTGTCATTGCTGAAGAATGTGATTCACTGTAGGGCAGCTCAACCGACCCCAAATTAGCAAGCCAAATACAACAGTGGCAAGGAACTAAAACTTAACCAATTGACGGAAATGAAGAAAAAAAAAAACTTGAGAGAAGCCAGGCTCAGTCAGGGATTGACCACAAGTAGGGTTGGGTAATAATATGGCACTGGTACCTATGTGACAGGACCAAATCAGACCCCAGATTTCAGGACCTCACTTCAGAGCATTTAATTACCAAACTGAAAAAAAAGCTTTCATTTCTCTTCATTTTACATTTTTCCCACAAGCCATTTGAAGGCAAATAATAACAAAATACTTATATTACCAGCCTCAGATTTTGGACGTGTTATAAAACAGTAATGAATCAAATAAATGTGCCTCCCATTTGAAATCGCCAACGGTGCATGTCAGAAATAATAACTCAAAATGTCTGTAATAGGCCTGTTTGCCTTGCACGGTGGAGCCAAATATTATGCCAGACCACAGGTCCTGCAGAACTTTTATACATTTAATTACCCAGCAGAGCAACATGCTGGTAAATATACATGTGCATCTTTCAGCGATTTCAATAAACAGCATCAGGTCCATTTAATGTGGAATTTTTGCGCATAATAATAACTGAGAACATGTGCATGAGTTTGGGTTGAATGATCTCACACTTTATAATAATCTGCATAGACAGGAAGATTTTGAAAAAAATCTAATTTAGCATCATCAATTTAAGTAGGAATTTCAATTTAATTAAATTTCATATTTTATTTTAGTTTTTTGAATCCCAATTTAAGATGTAAAAGGACAAAAAAGAAGGTTTAGTAAACACATTTGACTGATTTAAATGACATGAACAGACCAGTGGAATGAAAGCTTGATCTTTTCTAGCTTCTGCTTTACTCACACTGCCCCTTCACTTGACCTCATTGCTCTGTTTGCTTGAATAACTCATCTGCCAGTTTCCTAGCTCTGTAAATCTCTTTTGTTGTGAAGAGGGCTGTATATTTAAAGCAATGAGGGTATTAAGTCCTCACATTCAGTCCTACTTCCTCTCTCTCTCTCTCTCTGTCTTTAACTCTGCCTATTTCAGCATTTCCATTGGTAATACACTGTGCACACACTGGATTTACTCAGATTTTCATTCTATCAAATTCTATTACATTCTAGTCAAATTTCAGGCTGAATCTCAGCTTTGTATTGCAGACACATGACCTGATACATTTCACAACTGAAGAAGAGCGATACATTAAATGTTTTCCCCTCTCTGTGAATGTAAAAACAAAAATTAACTGCGTGCAGTATGATAGAAAAAGTTTCACCCTGGAGAGCATGCTTCTTATTCTGAAATACAAACACAGCTTCGTGCTCAAGGGATCCCACATGTTTATTGCCCATGTTTAGTGTGAGCAGTGAAGATGCAGGTCTGTATAAAGTAGCCACATAAATCGAGCCTTAACGTTACATGTGATTTACTCAGAGCGGGAGTTGGTTTTAAATGAGAACATTGCTAATATTGCCCAATGCTAAAGGACAGTTCACCAAAAAATTTACATTTACCCACATGTTGCCATTTCCTCATACACAATTGGTTGTAAGCTTTTATGAAATCTTTTTTTCTGTTGACCACAAAACAAGATATTCTGCAGAACGTTGGAAAAAAGCAGCCACTGACATCCATAGGAACAAAACATACCATGGTAGTCAATGGCTCTTTTTTTACAAAATTCTTTGTTACAATTACTCAAACAATGTTAAGCAATTTTTAGATAAGCAGCGAACACTGTGAAATTAAGAATTTTCTCTTTTACTGTAAATATAGTTCCCCCTTTTTCCTGTTCCAAAGCATCCATAAATCTGAGTCAATGGATAATGATCTTTATTTATTCTATTTTTTATTTTAGTAGCATACTATTACTCTAGTTTTATTAAACATTTAATTAGTTTTCATTTTTATATCTTCTATTTTGGTGGCGAGGTGGCGCAGTGGGTAGAGCTGTCGCCTCACAGCAAGAAGGTTGCTGGTTCAAGCCTCAGCTGGGTCAGTTGGCATTTCTGTGCGGAGTTTGCATGTTCTCTCCGTGTTCGCGTGGAATTCCTCCGTGTGCTCTGTTTTCCCCCACAAGTCCAAAGACATGCGCTATAGGTGAGTTGGGTAAGCTAAATTGTCCATAGTGTGTATGTGTGTAAATGGGAGTATATGGGTGTTTCCCAGTGATGGGTTGCAGCTGGAAGAGCATCCGCTGCGTAAAACATATGCTGGATAAGTAGGTGGGTCATTCCGCTGTGGCGACCCCAGATTAATGAAGGGACTAAGCCGAAAAGAAAATGAATGAATGAATATCTTCTATTTTTGTTTACATTTGAAATAAAATTGTAGTATGAAAAAATAAATTGTGTTGTGTTTTTGGATTTTATAGTTTCCCCCAAAGTCCAAAGACACACGGTATAGGTGAATTGGATGATCTAAATTGACTGTATGAGTGTGGGTGTGAATGAGAGTGTATGGGTGTTTCCCAGTATTGGGTTGCGGCTGAAAGGGCATCCACTGCGTAAAACATATGCCGGAATAGTTGGCGGTTCATTCCGCTGTGGTGACCCCTGATAAATAAGGGACTAAGCTGAAGAAAAATGAAATAATGAATGAATAATGTTTTTAATTGAATGATTTTAGTTAACTATAATAGTCCTGCTATGGAATATATACAATACAAAATAATATGCTTTTACTTTATTTTATTTTATTACAAATCACTGTTTCATTTACATAAGCTAAATACTCTACAACGTCTAGCCTACATAATCTCCATGTCACAGAAAAAAACAACAGCAGAACTCAAAAGCAAAAGGTGAACATAACCTTGCTCTATACCCCAAAACACAGAAAAAGAGCAACACTGAGTTTGAAAAACATCCAAAAGGAAATGAAATAACTGTTAACGTGGAAACCTGAAAGAGCTAGTTCAAACAGGTAAACTCAATTTTCCCCTAAACGCCATTTAAGATTTTGATCCGCCTCGGAGAGATTCCACTGGGACCGGAGAAGACATTCCTGCTGAATAAAATTTCCATCTAAGTGAGGCTTGATGAGATTCCTCTCTGCCACAGGCAAACACACAGCGGAGCCACATGAGCCATGCTGGATTTCAGAACCATCAGAGATACATGCAGATATATACAGTAAACTGCTGTTTAGTGGAGAGAACGGGGTCAGTGCTTCTCATTATAGAGGAAATGATATAAGGAGTAGTAAAAAAATGACTGATAATCCCTTCAGCCTATTTTCAACCAGAATATCAAGAAGCATCCAATCCAAAATTCAAACTGTGAAAAAAAGTATTCATATGTATTTATTTGTGAGTATTCATATGTGTTTTTTTTATGTAAAGTATGATTCAATGTGTGTTTCTACCAATAGTGTAGTTCTACCAAGTGTACATTTAGTTATCTTTGAATAAACTCTGAAACAACACAGTTAAATATTTTCAGCATCTAAATGTCCAATACTGATGTATAGCAGACATCTAAAATGTAAAATATTTATGTATGAACTATTTTACAGTTAAAAATGAATCCTTATTTTATAATAAATTTAATTATATTGTATAAGTTTTCAATGGAATCATGTCAGTTACATTCGTTAAATGCATATACATCTATTTAATATGAAATGATCACAATTTGTTGTGTTATTTCTGCTGTCTCAACGTTTAATAAGATTATACACTTAAAAAACTTCAATTTCTGTCTTTTTTCTACTCCATTACATTATAATGATTAGTTTATAGTTAAATTATACTTATATATTGTTCTATTGTTAAATTTAATATTAAAATAACATATACAATTATTTGTAACTTTATCATTTTAGTTTCTTCAGTAAATATTATCATGATTATAAATTTGAAATGTGCGTTCTACAAACAATTTACATACAAACTTTTATTTTGAAACTTTTCTTTTTTTTTTTGAGTTTTGTTCAGAACTTAAATTTTTGTGGAATATTTTATTTTCAAAATGAGTATTTTTCAAATACAGTACATTTTTCTCAAATCAAAAAAGTTAAATTATTATTTATCTCTTTTACTCCATTGCATAATTTCTAACAGCTGGTTACTATACAACCATAAAAATACTATATTGCTACTTTATTTCATTCTGCAAACAGCATACAATATCTGACTTAAATATTGATATTTTGGTTTCCTACACTTCAGTTTTGCACCTTATTCACACAAAATTTAGACATTGACACACAAATGAACATATGTTCAACATATTAAAAAAAAAAACTTTTTTTACTATACTTTTAGTTCACAAAAACTTAAACCAAATTAGAATTTTCACAGGTTGTTGTGAATATGTTTGAGCTTCCTTTTTCTTGGATAAAAAATAATAATGTTAATGGAGTGAACCACTTTTTTTACAGATCATACATGGTCATACAGATCATTACATGGTCATAGTATTTTGTCTATGTACACATAGTTGGACAGAGGTATCATAGGCTTCTGTGGCCTGTTTTGGCTTCCAATCACAAAGCATTAGGGAAATGAAGCTTTTTATTTCAGGATTCCATGGTTGGTGTGGTCGGGTAAGTCATTTCTGCTTTGCCACAGAGTAAGAGAGCTAAATGACTCTTAGCTGCCTGCAGGAATGAGTGAGAAGGAAAGAGACGACAACTGAACCGAAGGAAAGAGAGATGTTGGGGGGAACGGAGGAATACAAATTGCCAATAATGGGCCCAACAGCCCCTCTCAATATAAAATGGAAAACTTTTTTTCTGTTCCCGATTGGAATTTTTAATTGTTTTATTATTGAAAACATTGATGGAGCAACAGAATTTGTCTCTGTAATCTAAAGGCAACATGATGGAGGTTTTTGTATAGTTTTATTTGTTGTACCTGCCAAACTGACACATCAGCCAGCAGAATTAATGAAACAACATCTAGCTATTTTTAAGTGGACATTGTAAAGTGTTTAAAAAAAGAATTATTCCAACTGTGTCTTTTCCAAAACATGCCAAAGAATTTATGATGATTTATCAATTCAGGGATATAATTCTGTTTTTGGTTATAGTTAATGAAAACTAAAACAATTAAACTAAAATGTTTAGCTCTCCAAAATTTTTGCTCTCCAAAATAAGAGAATTTTTTTAATTAAGTCAAAATAAATTGCATTATAAACATATATTGACCTATTAAAAAAATACCAAAACTAAAATATATTTATAATAACAATCTTTTATTTATTAATGATCAAATGTGAATCATATTAATATTTTACATCAAGCATTTACAGTCTACATCATGGAGCAACAATCCTCTATTCCAACACCTCAAATATTCTCTGCTGGCCTCTAACAAACCCAACCAACATTTAATGGTCTTTTGGCTTTTGTCCTAAAGTACCAGAGCAAACAGTGATTTGTGTTTAATTGTGACCCACTGGCAGTAACAAGTACACAAAAAGAGCCTAAACAAACAAACAATTGTGCAAAAGCTCTTTATTTGACTGCAACCACTGCAGTACACTGTAAAAAAGGGATTCGTTTGCTTTACTTAAATAAGTGAGTAAACCCATTGCCTTAAACATTTTAAGTAAATGAATTATGAGCATAATTATGAAAAATTAAGTCAAATTAACCGTTTCAACGAATTTACTCACTTTTTAAAGTAAAGTCAACTTGTTGCTTTTAAGGCAATGGATTTACTCACTTTTTTAAAGTAAAGTAACTAGTCTCTTTTTACAATGTATCCTAAATCAATCCTCATCAAACCATCAACCACACACCAGCACCAATATATAAAGTTCAAAAGCCACTGTCATCATAAAATATCATTTTAATGTAATCTTTAATTAAACAGAAGTTTATGAAACAAGAGCTGAAGACTGCTTGTTTAAACTAAATATCTTTACTAGAGTAAATCATCACAGTTGAGCACTTCCTATTTACAGGATCTGTATTTCTAGCTACATACAATAATTACCAAACAACAGAGAATTAAATCAATCAAAAGATAATAAATCTCTAATTAACGAATCTCCTAAAGAGCAGGTCAATAAATTGAATTAGATTTGAGGATGTATGCCAAAAGATTGAGGCAGGTTTGAATACTTTAAATAAACACAAAATTAATAGTTGGCCTGTGAACTGTATGCTGCAATGAGGAAATATTACATTAATATTGTGCAGTGTCTAAAACCCATAAAATGTAATTTCCTGAGATCTGGATCGCACCGCTTTAACACTCCCAGTGTGTACCTACACACATAAACACACACACGCACATTTGCGCATGAAGTGAAAATACACTTAGTCTGATACTTCTCCCACTTGGGCCACTAACAGTGCAAAGAGCATTCAATCATTTCAGCAAAGTCTGTAAAAGTCGGACAAAACACTTGTGTAAAATAATTTCTGAACACAAACGCCCAACCGTGCTATTTCCAGGTTCCCTAGATCATTAAGGTCACCTTTAGAAACCCCCTTTATATTTCCCCTTTATAAAAAAATAAAATAAAAACATTTTTATTGGTTTATATATTGTTAATGGTTAAATTAGTTTTTTTTAAGTAGTATTGAAAAATGTTGACTTATTACTTGAATTCATAATTTTTTTAATAAACAGTTTTATTTTTTGAGCGACACGGTGGCTTAGTGTTAGCACTGTCACCTCACAGCAAGAAGGTCACTGGTTTAAGTCCTGGCTGGGTCAGTTGGCATTTCTGTGTGGAGTTTGCATGTTATGCTGAATAAAGGGACTAAGCCAAAGGAAAATGAATGAATGAATGAGTTTTATCCCTTCTACCATTATTATTATATTTTAAATGGTACACTATACTTTACACCAGTAAACTATTTGTCTTTGTTTTTAAAACCAAACTTTTTAGATAGCCTTTGTAAAGAAAGTTGAGTATCTGCACATACAGTATATGACAATATTTTTTTCTCACATAAAAAGGTAAAATTATTCCTGCAACACAGACTTATTGGAAATAAGCTTCAGCCTACAATTTTGTGAAATAGCAAAAACGTACTTAAACTTACATTTAAGAAACTGCAGTTTCTAGGTGAAATGAACGCTACAGGGCATATTATCGATGATTAAAAGATCATTTTTGAGCAGTTCTTTGCACAACACCAAATAAAAACCACAAAACAACTTGATGTCTACGATTTGTAATTTAATACTTTGCCTCACCTATCTATCTCCATATGGACATCTTTTCTGGCGTGGCTGGTTCGCTCTGTAGCTCACTTGTACGGTGTTTTACTTGTGATACACAGAGCTCAAGATTGAGTGCAGTGAAGCATGGTTCCACAAAAGAAATAAAGCAATGTAAAATCAAGGTAAATCTGAGTGGTCGCAGTGCACTTTTCTCCTATGATTGCTTTTGAAAACACTATTGGTTGAATTTAGGGAAGAATTTAGGTCAGTGGTTCGCTTAGTGATCTGTACGACAAGCCCCGCCTTCTTGTGGACGTTTACAAGAAGAACATGTTTCTGAAACATACAACAAAAATGTAAACACCCCTCTCTAGGGGATTTGCCATATGAAACGTGCAACAAAACATACCCAAAGCAACCATAAAAAATATATCTAAATAAGTATTAAGTAAATATTAAATTAAATATTATATAAAAATATAATACTGATAATCATAATCATACTGATTATCCCCTTCCGTTTTCAAATTGTTTTTCTCTGATTCTGCGTGTTGAATAGCACACAATATTTGATTACAGTGTTATCTTGGACAAGTGTCCAACCTAATATACTCAAAATATATGGACATTTATGCGTAAGTGCATATATGTTCTACATATAAACCACTTTCATCTAACAAAAAGTAAAACCAATCTTTTATTTTGATGAGTTGTCGTCAAGATGCTTAAGCTTCTGCATGAATACCTATACTTTTTTGTCAAATTAAAAAGTAAATTGTTATTTGAGTGAACTCATTGCTCATTTTGCAGATTCCATGCATCATTCTGTGACCAGAATTGAGGATTCTGTCCACATTTTCTGGATCATAGGAATCTTAGAAGAAGACCTGATGGCTATGCGGTTAGTGCCATTAAATTTACATTTCTCTAAAGAAGACTTTCTCTAAAGAAGACTATTTTGCTGAAAGGCCAAATATAAGGCCAAACAGAAGACCATTGATCTAATGCAGCTAAGTCTGACATAAACTCAAACTTTTAAATCAAAATATTGAACAAAAGAGCAATTGTTCTATATTGAGATGTACAAGTGGGACATTAAGTGTAAAATGAATTAATTTACTTTTTTCTCAATCTATTTTTTGGATGGCAGGGATAAACATCAGAACCTTTTCCAGGGCTGAGCTGTCTATCACGACATGTGAAAACTGCCAACTGAACCACAATGTTTCAGTCAAGGAAGTGCTGGGTAAAGTGCAGCAAAGGACCAGCAACTTAAAAAACATGCATAAATTGAACAAAAAACCTTATTAAACTGAAACATCATAAGGAAGCCACTGCCAAAAATCCTTTATGGATGGGTTAATCAACTACGAGTGTGTGGGTGGATGAGTATAGTGGCATTTTCAGCACCTTAAAGATGTTTTTCAAAATAAGCCAAGCTCTCCCACTTCCATCACTCAATGTACTGCTACAATTTCAGGGCCAGATTTGGACAACTAGACCACATTATTTAGCCAAAAAAAAAAGTTCCAAGACTGACAGCGCGAGCGAATTATGAATGTACAAAGCTCTCCTCATAGAAACCTGATGCTGTCAAGACCAGCACTGTGTGCAGGAAAAGAGAGAAATCTCCCAGATGACTGATACTTTGCACATATATTTTCATTTTTAAAGCAAATATCAATCTCGGAGCGAACAGGCAGTAAAGGTCTGGTATTTATGAGCTCACAGGGAGTGTGGCAGGTACAAAGAACCAACTGTGGGCGGCAAGAAATTTGCCAGTCTTTATGCATTGAGGGTTAGTTGAGTCCTTAATACAACGTAAACAGGCTTTAGAGCTTTACTTTACGACACATTTACAACTAAAATTAAAAAGCCATGTTTCATCATGCCCTCTAAAAAGTGAAATGTAGCGTATCTTGGCACATTACGTCGAGCAGGCAAGGGAAAGTAATTATTTGATAAGTGCTGGCAGACGTCTGATCTGGTAGATAAACAGGGCTGCTCATTTCCTATTATAGTCACCGCAGACCTTTTGGCCTGTGATGTATATTAACATGAGCATTTTTACAGGGAATGGAGCAGAGGGATGAAGAGAAAGGTGGGCAAGAGTTACTGGTCACACTTAACAATATGGTAACTGTTGGGCAACTTTAGTTAACGCATTAGCTAACAATGAGCAAGACACTTTTTCAGTATTTATCAATCAATAGTAACACTTGTTAAACAAATGACTACACTTTATTTTAAGGTGTTTACATATTCATTTGAGTAATATTAATTAATTACATGTACTTACTATATAGTTAGGGTTACGATGAGATGTAAGTTTAGGTAAGCATGAAGCATGTGTAACAAAGACCTAACAATTAACTGTTCATTGCTAATTCATGCTCTGGTCCATTAAATAATATCAATACACAACTTTTACATTTTAATAATGCATTTGTAAATGTTAGATAAAAATGAACATGAACTAAGATTAATAAGTGCTTTTGGACCGTTTATATTGGTAATTTATGTGAACTTATGTTAACAAATTTAGTAAAGTTATCTGTTAAATAACACTTAATTTGCTGCAGAATTTACAGTAACTTACTGGCATTTACAGCAAATATACTGTATTTACATTTACAGCACCATTTATCTTGCTCTATACGTATTTACAGAATTGCATGTATATCTTTACTGTAAAATATACAGCAATTTTCACAATGCAACTTTAAAATACAGTAACATACTGCACAACTGTCCTAAAGTAAAGTACAGTTCATATTACAGTTAAATACAGTGTAATTTGCAAAAATCGTTAACAGTGTAATTAACTACAATTAACAAATATATCATAAACATAGTAAAGTATTACTGACTTTTTTAAACATTTCCAAAATGTATACTACCACAAGTCACATAAAGATTTGCCAAATACTGACAAATATTTATATTATATACAGTGTTATATATACACTGTTGCCAGATATTGGCAATCAATCAATCAATAATAAATATACATAAGAGAGGTTACAACTATACAGTTGTAAAAAAACATTACAACAATACTACCAAAAGTAGGTTGAAAAAACACTTTTATTGCCAATGTATAGTGATGTTCATCAATGTCACTGCACTTGGATAATGATATTGAACGGCTATAAACTCTGGCAGTTGTTCTATCACAATGCCAAACAGAGCGAAGCAAACTAAGAGTTTGTATCACACCATTTACTAAGACAAGTGAAAATACACAGCAATGATCTGAGCTCACATCTGAAACCTAAACATTCAGCTCTGACAGAAGACTTACACAAAGGATAGGGTAATAGAGAGCTATTAATCAAAGTGTTAAAACTGCTGGTATAGGCCATATAATTCTCTCCAAGATCTGTTTATTAAACAAGACAAGCCAATTTTTTTTTTTTTAATCCAGCCAACATTCAGCATTTTGTAATAAAAGATGAAATGCACAGTAACTTCTGGTGTTTGACACCTCAGATATAAAGATTTATAACTGTGCAGAAAGAGCAGAGAGAAATTTACAACCTGTGATATAATATACACAACCATCTAATATTAAACAGAGATTTATAAAGTCACGCTAACAAAAAATGAACGGTTCACAAGAGTTGCATGGCTTTCACAAAGTTAGAACATGTGGTTGAATGGGCATTCCTTCAACATCTATGAAGGGATTTTGAGACGGGAGCCTTGATGCTTGAGTAACTGTACTGTACACTTGAAAACCAGTTTAATCCAAGGAGTTTCACTACAACAGGTCAAATCCTCCCTCGTTTTCTTTTCTTGGAGGTAATATGGCTTTTTTGTCAACATTCAGTCTGGCAGTATAATGCACTGATAGAGTTCCACCCTAGTGATTTATAATCTACCAACTATTATTAAAACCAAAGACTGGATCACAGAAACCGCATGTTTCCATTTTGCCCACTGCTCTAAAAAAATACAACAAAAATATACATTGTGTCTATAGTAGTCCATCTGAAATTGTTTAAATTTTGTGATAAAATATCAAGGTATACTATCTAGAACTGACGGGAAACTGCTGTTGAGTTATCGACAAGGTAAAGTAAGCCACATATTGACAAAAAAGCTCATCCATCATAAAAAAGGTCAAACTAAATGTATGCCAAAACATAAAACAGAGTCAAACAAAATAGGAATTTGGAAAGAAGTCTATCCAAGTCACAGCAACAATAGTTTAACTCAGTGTTTTAGATAATAAATGAGGAGCAATTGTTACAATTCAACTCTGACAACTTAATGCAGAAAGATTTTCATGAACCAGACTAGCATAAAGTCAGAATAGCAAAGATCTACTACTTGATTCGCTGACATGCTTTGTCAGTAAAATATGTTATTCATGCTGAAGTACTTTCGTGTACAATGTAAATGTGTATAAATGATAAATGAACTGAAATGATAGAGATGTACAATAGTTCATACTTTGGTTGTTTTCGGGGGTTTTTTTATTAGACAACGCATCAAAGACAGTATTAATTAACAGTATTATTTAGTAAAGCAATGTCTAGTACTGAGTAATGCATAGTGGAACCGTCATGTTGTCATATAAATAATAATAATAGTAATAAACTGTTATTTGCCTCAGTTTATCAGTTTGTTTTTTTATCACATTATAAACACAAACACACATACATAAATATATGACTAACTATATATATATATATATATATATATACTCTTTAAAATACTATTAATATATTATATAAATACTCCTTAAAAATATTCATAATCTCATTATTATTGACAAAACAATGATACTTTTCCACAACACACAAACACACTGCAGCATGAATACCGTAAAATAAAGTTTAACAATTATTATAATATAACAAAACAAATCTGGGTCACACTTTATTTCACAGTATTCATGTTGTATTGTGTAATTTGATAATTATAATACGCATGTACTCTTTAACTGTTGCGTAGCTTGTACTTACTGTTATTGTTTTGAAAATCTAAAATGCTGGTTTATAGTATATATATATATATATATATATTATTATTTTTTTATTTTTTTATTTATATACATGTGTGTGAGAGTATGTCTACACTCATTAAAATTAAAAGCAATCAAAGTATTATTATAATATGACCTGAAATAAATCCAGGTGACATTCATTTTACAGTATCGATGTTGCTACATGTAGCCTATTCTCTAATTGTTTCCACAGTTGCTTATACTTAACTGCTATTGGTTTGACTGTTTGAACAATCTATAATCAAATAATCTCCAATACTGTATATGTCACACAAACAACTGAAAGGCTACATCCAAGTTGGTCTTTGCTGTTTTCCACTTCTTGTAAACAAGAATAAAAGTTCACAGAAGTTAACTTACCTTTTTAAGCCCTTTGCTCAGTATAATTGGATGCTATCTTATGTCAAAGTGCTATTCTAAGGCAAATGAAACAGCTCAGGCTTTACAAAGAGACTCCAGCTGAGAGCTTAAGACTGTCAGTCTCTCAATCAGTGCACTTTAAGAGCTCTATTGTCATTCCAAAGACACAAAAACTGTTTAGATAGCCCTTTGGCAACACGAGTCAACAGGTTAAAAAAAAAACAGAACTCTACTGAATGAAATTACACCTCTAACTAACATAAAGTTTCAGTAAAATGACATATGGATTTAAAATATGATATCTGTAACTAACGTAAAACTACAACATTGCCAACAAAAGTTGCCAACTTGTAAGTCCTTGGCACATTAGTAAACAATTGTGTACAAAAGATGGAAATCCTACTGTAATTTTTTGAGACACTGATTCCTTAAAACAACTTAAAATAATATCAGAAAATATTTGACTGTTCTACATCTCGATTTGATCTAAAGTTGAAATATCACCCCTTTAAATAGCATAACAGTATGTGTACATAATTTAATTAGAGGTAATTTATTGAGCAACTTCTAAGTATTGTATATTGAACAAGGACATTGTACAGTAATTTGAGACACTTTTACTTGAAACAATTTCAAATAAAATCCGAAATATATTCGACTGCTTTTCATCTCTAATTGTTCTACATGAAGCTAGAGCATAAGACTTAAAATATCACCCCTTTAAACAACATAGCAGCTTGTGTATACAAATAAAAGCAGTGTAGCCTACTTAGAGGCAATTTATTTAGCAACTTCCAAGTATTGCATATTGAGCATGGGCATCGTACTGTAATTTGAGACACTTAAAATGATTGCTAATAATATCATAAATATATTTAGCTGCTCGGTATCTCTTTTGAACTTGCCACAGATGTGCTTAATTGAATGTAACGTTAAGTGGTTTATGAAAGCAGTAGAGTAAATGGGTGTAATCGCCTACCGCAGCTGAGCGCGAGCAGCACGCAGATCAGGGTGAAGTTGCGCTGGCATCCGTGCGGCTCTTTTACTGTTCTTCTGCTCATTTCTTCTGCCTCTCAGCGCTCGTACATCCACCGCAAGCTCTTTCTTCTCTCAGGTCAGTGTTACAGCTGGAGAATGGAGACTCTTCTGGACTTTACTGAGCCTCGGTTGTCCGCAGAGGTGTGCTGTTGTTGGCGGATGGTCCTCTGCTCTGCTCGCTCCTTCTCTCGCTCCTGTTTGGAGTTTGACTTTCTTCAGTTCCCTCTGAAAGTTTTCCAGTCAGTCAGAAGAACATGTGCTCATCAGTTAATGTGTTTGGCGCCACCTGCTGTTTCACTAAAGGACTGTTGGGGGTAAATTGGGATTAAAGCGATAGCTCATCCAAAATATGAACATTTGTTAATTTATTCTTGCTCAGGCCATCGAAGATGATGGTGTTTTTTTTCTTCAGTGCTTTAAAAATGTTCTGTTTTTTATTAGTTTTTTTGTTTTTTAGCTGAAACTGGTTCTTGTTTATTCATAAAAATGCAGCTCAGTGATTACTGGTTTTCTGCAGGGGGGGGGGGTTGCATTCACAATTCACGATTATGCATTCACAATGGTATGAACCTTTATAGGGGTGATCAAATGTATATATTACCTATTATTTTAATTATTAACATTATTATTTAAAATACAGATCAGAGCAAACTATTTCTCACTATTAAAGGACTGACCCCCCTCCCCCCATACATGTTGTTTTGACGTCCTTCAGGGGGATCAAATATTAATTAGGGGGGGTAAATCCCCCCAAACACCACTGTAATTCGCACCCTGACTTTCTAAGTGAAGAAACAAAAGAGTAAAAAAATAATTAATTCCTGTTGTACTTGGAGATAAATTGAGGTCTTATGAAGTCAAACAATCTGTATTTTCAAGAAACTTAGCAAAATTAGCAAATATCATGAGAAGCCACAGGCAAAAAAAGAGGAAAATTTCATCACCATTTACTCACTCAAAAAAAGGTTTTTGCTGCTTGTTCAAATTACTTATTTAAAATGAGCTGCATCAACACAATTCTTGAGTTTTTGGGGGGGGAAACCTTATTTGTTTTATGTTCAATCCACTTAAATTTGTAAAACAAAAAAACAAAAAACAATTAAGTTAACTTAATCAATTTGAGTTAGGACAGCATGAAGGAATTGTGTGGAAGCCAGCATTTTTACAGTGCTCATACTCAAGTTCTAAGCTTTTATGAATTTCTTCTGTTTACCACAAAACAAGATATTCTGAAGAACGGTCATTAAAAAACAGCTACTGACATCCATTGTAGGAACAAAAAATAATATGGAATTATTTTTTCCCCAACATTCTTCATCTTCCTTTGTATTCAACAGAAGAAAGAAACTCAGGTTTGGAACAAGTGGAGGATGAGTAGGCCTAAATGATGATGAATTAAATAATTTTTTTTTAATCTCAAAGTAGGGTGACACGATTGCTCAGTGGTTAGGACTGTCGCCTCACAGCAAGAAGGTTGCTGGTTCGAGTCCTGGCTGGGCCAGTTGGCATTTCTGTGTGGAGTTTGCATGTTCTCCCCGTGTTCGCGTGGGTTTCCTCCGGGTGCTCCGGTTTCCCCCACAGGTCGTTCCCCCGCTATAGGTGAATTGAATAAACTAAATTGGCTGTAGTGTATGTGTGTGAATGAGTGTGTATGGATGTTTCCCAGTACTGGGTTGCAGCTGTAAGGGCATCCACTGTGTAAAACATATGCTGGATAAGTTGGCAGCTCATTCCACTGTGGTGACCCCTGATGAATAAAGGGACTAAGCCGAAGGAAAATGAATGAATGAATAAAATCTCAAAGTACAGCTAGCCATTGACTTAGGTATTAAATAATACCTTCTCTCACAATATTTTGTTAGTGTTAAAATGACTGTTCCACCTTAACAGTGTCTGTGTTTATCTCAATTTTCTCTCACTGGAAACCCCCACAATTACATTATAAAAGAAACTCATCTGAGTTATGTTTATAACATACAAAAACAACTGCCCACTTTTCATAAAAAACATGAAATTTTAGCATTTATCATTTTTCATGCCTTAAAAAGCATTCCAAGAACTAGATATCCAACATAATGCTATTTCCAGCACAAATTAAATTATTTATGTAGTCTCAGCACAAACAAATTTAATTTAATTTTGCAATCTAAAGTGCATTGCACAAAATCAAATTAAGGGAAAATGTTTAAGACTTGCATTGTCTCATTTGCATTCTGACAGACAAAAAATGTTTATTATCAGTATTTTAAAAAATTCAAATAAATAAAAAAACTCATACGCAGGTTACAGTAACTGAAAAAAAATACTGTAGCTTAAAAGATCAACATTAAAGATATAATTTCTTTACGAAGAATATTTTAATGCAGGTGAATATTAAGCATATTAATGGTTTACTTTTATTACTGCTGGAAATGATTAATAATTAATTAAATAATTTGATAATTTCATCAATTCATTCATTTAAAAAATCATAAACTTACAATTTATGTTTATTAATATTATTTTATTAAATCTTAGAATCATAAATTAGATAGAAGTAAATATAGAATAAATATAGATCCTTATGGGAACGACACTGTATTTTGCTCATGTTAGTTTCTCCTTTTAATGTTCTCCCTCTCTCTGATATTCAGGCCTAACATTCTGCTGTTTAAGGTCTAAAGAGACTAGACAGAGAATGGTAGCAATTTTACAAGCCCGAGGTCTTACATCCTGACCTGTTTCTGTTCATTTATGTTATACCAGTGCTGGACAAGAACAAAAAGGCATTTCCCTTTTGAAGTGAAGGTTAGGTTGAGTTGCCAGACCTAGAGTTCATCCCTCATTTCCTCCAGTGACGACACATGAACGGCAGACTGCGATCAAAGCCCTGTTAAAAATGCAGTCCTGTAGATTCTATATGAGCTCATGCTCCGAGGAGATGCTGGTTGGTGGAGATGGAGGAGGGAGGGTTTTACCTGCTGCTTTTTATGAGGTTTTGTTTTGGGGTGAAATGAATTATAAAGAAATGGAAACTAAACTGTTGAAGGGTTAGTACAGTGCAAAATCTAATTTGTGTCATCATTTAGTCATGTTGGTGGAAAATCTTAAAGAAATAGTTGTCTGCCATTTACTCATCCTCCACTTGTTACATTAAATTTGTTTGAGTTTCCTTCTTCTGTTGAACACAAAGAAAGATATACTAAAGAAAGAACAAACAAACCAGCAATTGACTTCCATAGTATTTTGTGTTCCTTCTATAAATATCAATGGCTGCTTTTTTCCCAACATTCTTCAGAATATCTTGTTTTGTGTTCAGAAGACAGAAATTCATAAAAGTTTAGAACCACTTAAATGGTGGTAATATTATTGCGCCTGCTTCAGCCATGGTACAACAGCAAAGTTGAGGCAAGTTGGAGCTAAAATCTGCAGGACACCGGCCCTCCAGGACCGAGTTTTAAGGTTATATTTATAAACTTTTGCTATAAATGTTTGCTGTGTAAGGGCTCAAGGAAGTGGCTTCAACTCAAACTCAAGGTTTTTGTGTCAACAATGGACCCGACATTGACAATAAAAGCCATCATATTCAGCGATTCTGTCTACACTGGATGTGACCTGAACAAATCTTAGGCAGTAAAATGATGCCAAGTTCTATTTCTGCCGTGCTCCAAGCACATGTGTAACGTCTGAAAAGAAGTTATGTGTATGTTTGCTTTATCCCATCCAGTGTAGCTGCTGCATGACGTGAAACAAGCGACAACAGCTGTGTGCTGTATAGACATGGTTAAAAAGGGATTTTGTTTTAGAGGAATGGAATTCATTAAAGTGTTTAACAATCAACTGATTTGTGAATCTGTGGGAGAGTTTTCAGGAAGGTGTCAGACCACTCTATACACAAAGTAAACTGTACTTTTCCTTTAAAGCAATGCACTGTCACCTTTCATGAGTAACCTCAATATGAGCAAAATCATTAAGCCTCAGTATGTGATTGTCAGATGTGCTTTATATCAAAAAAAGACATGCTGTCCCATGAGTGGCATTTGTGCACATGATCCGAGAAAGTGTGACTAGTTTGGGCTTCAGATGTGTACTTAAAATAAACCACAAAAATATAACAAAATATTTTTGTCTTAATCAAACATAAAGTGTTAGAAATAATTGAATGTATGTGGTTCTAAACTTTTAGGAATTTCTGTCCTCTGTTGAACACAAAATTTAAGAACGTTGAAAAAAAGTTTGCCATTGACATTCATGGTTAAGCCGTGTCCTAACAATACACAAGTTAACAATATTCCAGGGACAAGCAATTTGGCTGTCTGCACCAAACGTGATGGGACACGACAGAAACATTTAAATACCAGACACTGCACTTCCAACGCAATGGCTTTTAATCTAATTAATACAAACCTATTTAACATTATTAATAGGCTACTGAGTGACTGATGTTGTTGGTTGGCACTGCCACAGTTCTGACTTTCATTTTCAAACAGTCAGCTAGATATTTTATTTTCAAGATCTGAGGTAAACTTACTGCTGCTGCTTTCAGTAGTATAGCAATAAATGTCAAACAAAATGGTATTTAAACTCACATTGGTAGCATTTAACACTGAATAAAGCACATAATCTGTACCTGAGGTGATCATTGTCTTAATAGTATATGCTGTTGTACTGCCGTGACGTCGTGAAAATAGAAATGGTTTCTGAAATAGAAATTTCGCACGTCGCCTTTGCAGATGGTTTAGACAAAAACTCCTTTTAACATAGGAACGATTTCTTTTCTTCTTTTATCGCATGTCGCTGGGCCGCACCATGTGTAGTTGGACACGGTGTAAGAAAGAAATATACTTTGGAAGTCAATGGCTATTTTTTCCAACATTCTTCAGTATATTTTCATTTACAATCAACAGAGGACAGGATTGGAAAAAGTGGTGGATAAGTACAGTTGTGGCCAAAAGTTTTGAGAATGACACAAATATTAGTTTTCACAAAGTTTGCTGCTAAACTGCTTTTAGATCTTTGTTTCAGTTGTTTCTGTGATTTACTGAAATATAATTACAAGCACTTCATACATTTCAAAGGCTTTTATCGACAATTACATGACATTTATGCAAAGAGTCAGTATTTGCAGTGTTGGCCCTTCTTTTTCAGGACCTTTGCAATTCGACTGGGCATGCTCTCAATCAACTTTTGGGCCAAATCCTGACTGATAGCAACCCATTCTTTCATAATCACTTCTTGGAGTTTGTCAGAATTAGTGGGTTTTTGTTTGTCCACCCGCCTCTTAAGGATTGACCACAAGTTCTCAATGGGATTAAGATCTGGGGAGTTTCCAGGCCAAGGACCCAAAATTTCAACGTCTTGGTCCCCGAGCCACTTAGATATCACTTTTACCTTATGGCACGGTGCTCCATCGTGCTGGAAAATGCATTGTTCTTCACCAAACTGTTGTTGGATTGTTGGAAGAAGTTGCTGTTGGAGGGTGTTTTGGTACCATTCTTTATTCATGGCTGTGTTTTTGGGCAAAATTGTGAGTGAGCCCAAAAAAAATACTGTAAATCTTACAGCAATTCTTTACAATGTGGGTTTGGAACAATATGAAAGTGATTAAATAACAAAATTTTCATTCCTGTGTGAACTGTCCCTTTAAGATATCAAACACATGAGCATCCAATTTCACAGAAAAGCTTCTGAATATTCATAAAGAAACAAGCAGCAAAGATTGATTCTCTCTTTACAGTTAAGCACTTTAACTCTGAGCTCAGTTTTCAAAGAAAAGAAAAGCTGTACCTTTTCTTCAGTGTGATTGCATCTAATATTAAACATTTGGAAGCCATTATCTGTTAAGCAGCAAAGCAGTTGAAATATTTGTGACATGGGGCTGTTTTTCTTTCTGATGTCTATCTGTTTTATTTTCCCAAAGTAAAATAAGATTATTAAAATTGCAACCATGCACAGCGAAACTCATCTAATTGTAATGAGCAGGGGATTGAGGGCTGCTTTGAAGCTCCATCCGCTTGGCCATTCTCCACACACAGCGGATCTGCTCAGAATGGACCTTCTGTTCTGAACCTTAAACGGAGGAATATCTGGAGTTACTAGAGTCTGTAGCTAAGGGGAATAAAACCCATTGAATTACAAATGTGAAGCTACTAGTGCTTCCTACTGAAAAACACACAAAAAGAAGTTTATTTGTGTTCTCCTCTTCTATTTGTGAGCTTGTTTTCTGAAGATATTCACTTCAATGTTTTGTGGGGGTTTTTTTCATTTTGATTTTTTATTTCCTCTGAGAGGCATAAATATGAATGAAACAATGCATTTGTATTCAATTTGAGGAAAACGTCATAAAAAGAATTAAGTTCTTGAAAAGAATGATTCATTCGTTGGAAACTTTTATTATGAATTCTTAGTAAAACTGCAAAATACCAAATGTTTTCAAAAGATACAAAACTGCTTTAGAACTTCAGTTTCTATATCTGAACATATAAGCTAAAAGTCTTTCAAATGAAAGGCTTGTGGTGAATGAACTGGAATAAAGTTACCCTTGTAATCCTTGTATGTGTTTTATGTTCTTAGGATATGCACTGGGGTCACGACACTCCTATTTTTGTCCCACCTAAAAATATAAATTGAGTTGACACATACAACAGCTTGAACACGTCTATGATTAGAGTGATTTCAATTAAATTTAATTTTCATATTTTCTGAGAGCATAAACATGAAAATAGCAGGATGATACAATTATGACCAATATCAGAATGAGAAATAAATACAATAATGTAATTTTTAATAGTTTAGTAAAATATTTTATTATTATTTTTAGAAAAATTCAAAAGCTGTTTTACTCTTTTTACATGTTACACTCTGTCTTACATTATTAGTACGAGAGAACTTTTGCCTGTCAAATTAAAGTCATGTGGTGTGACTAAAATGCAGAAATATGCTGTGAATTATTTTTTTTATATTTGTAATTTCTTATTTTACTATATTTTACATATTATTTACAATATGTAATAAGTATGGTGTAAGGCATATATGTCTGAAAGCAATTTAGAGTCAGAAAAATTAATCTTCTGTCAAAAATGTTTTTTCAAAAACCACCATAAATCACAAACTTATTTTTTCCTTTGTCTTTATTAAGGACACATGGGTAGTCTGGTCCTTGGGGATTTATGAAATGTAACTTGAAAGTTATTGGCACATTCTGAGTTAAACAATTAATGGAAATTAATGCCAATGTGATCCTGCCAGTCTAATGAACTGAAATTATATTTGCTAGAAGCTAAACATTATTCATTCATTCATTTTCTTTTCGGCTTAGTCCCTGAGTCTGGGGTCGCCACAGCAGAATGAACCGCCAACTTATCCAGCGTATGTTTTACGCAGCAGATGCCCTTCCAGCTGCAACCCATCACTGGGAAACATCCATACACACTCATTCACATACATACACTACGGACAATTTAGCTTACCCAATTCACCTGTGGCACATGTCTTTGGACTTGTGGGGGAAACCGGAGCACCCGGAGGAAACCCACGCGAACACGGGGAGAGCTAAACATTATTTACAACATTATTACCTTTAATCAACAGCCTCTGCATAACTGTGTGTTTGTCTAATGTTAGACGCACAGTTGCAAATTCAACCTTTTTTTTTACTCTCAAAGTGCCAGAAGCTATTATTGCCAAGGACTACAGATTTAGCTAAAGATCTTCATTAAGGTTCTACAAAAACTAAGTCACCTGTATACATTTTGGATGGATAAATTAACCACGTTTTTTTGGTGAACTATCCCTTAAACCCATAGTCAAAAGTAAAATCAAAAATCAAAGTAATTAAATTTAAACAAGTAATTTAATTACTTGACTCAATACACATCACTATAAATCTCAAGGCAAATCATTGCCTTTTAACTCATAAAATTTGAATCAAACAAGAAGCTTTATTTGAAAAAATACATAAAAGTTAAGCAAATATCAAAAGACAAAATGTTGCGAAGTAATGATTCCATATTTCATATATTGTCAGTAATATTTAACTAAATTAATTCTTTCTTGAGCATGCGCAATTGTCAAATATAAATATACAAGAATTAAAATTTATATTCAATTATATATAAATACTCTGCTTCTACGAATTGATTTAGACAGAACAGTTGAATGTATGCACATTATTTGAGTACATTCTAAGTAACTCATTCATTCATTCATTTTCTTTTCGGCTTAGTCCCTTTATTAATCAGGGGTCGCCATAGCGGAATGAACCGCCAACTTATCCAGCATATGTTTTACACAGCGGATGCCCTTCCAACTGCAACCCATTACTGGGAAACACCCATACGCACTCATTCACATACACACGCTACGGACAATTTAGCTTATTCACCTATAGTGCATGTCTTTGGACTGTGGGGGAAACCGGAGCACCCGGAGGAAACCCACGCCAACATGGGGAGAACATGCAAACTCCACACAGAAATGCCAACTGACCCAGCTGAGGCTCGAACCAGCAACCTTCTTGCTGGGAGGCGACAGCACTACCCACTGCGCTGCCTATTATAAGTAACTAAAATAAGTAATTAAATTACCTAAAAAACGAAAAGCAATCTCCAACTTTACTTCTTCAGCGGAAAAGTTTAATTACTTTGTAGCTCCACATGTTCCTCTGACCTCATTCGCATAAAGGCCCGCAAATGACGTCTATTAGATCATTTACATTTCAACCAAAATAAGCCCTTTGAAACTGATCCCGCATCAGCGTCCAAGAACGACTCACAATCAATGAGCATAACCACATCTAACACGCTAATGCACAAAAAGCTGGAAAGCAAGCAAATTTCATAAAACCCAAATAATCTGACAGCTTTTTAGAGTGGGTGGTCTCTAAAACCCGTCCAGTCTCCTGATAGCAACAGTGCTTCGTACAAGAAGTCATGTTTGACCATATGGAAGTCAGGTCAGCGAGAATTAGACAGCAAGTGGCATTTTTGTTATTCAAACATACGTGTGTGTGTGTGTGTGTGTGTGTGTGTGTGTGTGTGTGTGCGTGCGTGCGTGCGTGCGTGCGTGCGTGTGTGTGTGTTTTGGGAAAAGGTGGTCTGGGGTTCAAAAAAGAAAATGAAAGTTACAAAAAGAGTGCCAGCGTGAGTCTGTTGCTGTGTTTATTTTGCCTGGCTTTGACCTGCTGACAATGATTGCATCTCAGCACATTCCATAAGGCTTTTTCCTGAGGCCAATAAATAAGCAATATCGAGCAATAGAGTGTTGTTGTTGGGTCGACAGGTCATTTCGCTCTGTGTCTTCTGCGTTATTAGATTTCCAGTGTAATTGATAGCATGGCATGACACCCTAAAGAAAAAAAAAGACTGCGATATTTATATCAGTTGATATCTGGTAATATGAGCTTTTCTAGGTAGAATTTGTGCAGTATATAAGTGGAATGAAAATTGGATGTAGCTTTGTTGTTATTGAGTAAACTGTGCATGTAGAACAGTGTGAGCTTTGGAAAACAAATAGATTCTTTCACTACGGTTTCTCAGTTGCTATTTCGCTTTTTTGGACTCGTGTTGGAAAACAAGCGACAGAAATATGCTACTCTATAAAGTGAATGTGAGTAAAAGTGTCACATGAGGGTTTATGCAACAAATAAATAAATAAATAAAACAAACTAAAATATGCAGACATTTATTTATAGATTTTTAAAATAATAATAATAATAATTCATTTTCTTTTCGGCTTAGTCCCTTTATTAATCAGGGGTCGCCACAGTGGAATGAACCGCCAACTAATCCAGCATAAGTTTTACACAGCGGATGCCCTTCCAGCTGCAACCCATCACTGGGAAACACCCATACACACTCATTCACACACATACACTACAAACCCAATTCACCTATTGCGCATGTCTTTGGACTTCTGGGGGAAATCGGAGCACCCGGAGGAAACCCACGTGAATACAGGGAGAACATGCAAACTCCACACAGAAAGGCCAACTGACCCTGCCGTGATACGTGATACTTCTTTTATAAACAGTATTTTCATATTTTTTAAGTGAAAATAAGTAAAACGAACATAAAAACGAAATAAAAATACAGTTAAAAAAAATTACATAACAGTGCAGCTATTTTAGCAGTGTTATTTAATAATAGACAATCTTTCTATCATTTTATTCTATTATTAATAAAACTATTTTATACTATTATTGTTTGTGTTGTTTCTTTTCTTTTTTTTTGGCAATTTGGATGATTTTGGTTATTTTAAGTTAAACTAAATTAAAGGGCACCTATGATGAAAATCATCTTTTTTAAGCTGTTTGGACAGAACTGTGCGTATAGTGTGTCCACAGTCATATTGGAGTGATATAAAGACAATAAGTCTCTTTTTTTTATTTCCTGACGTTAAAATAGCATCCAAATCCCTCCCATTTTGAGGCCGACTGCAACTTGACGTAGGAGTGCGGTTTCCCCACCCACCGAATTGATTGACAGCTGCGTATTAACATGTCTCCGTAGTAACGCATATAATCATATCAACAAGACAGGACGTGCACAAAGCAACCGGGAATAAAAGATCTGTTCAGTTCGCTAGGATCATCAATCATCATCAAATGTGATCAAGAGTGAGTTTTACAAGTTTAACACGTTTTTAAAACAGTGCATGTTTGTAATGAATTACAGCGATTTACTTCAGCTTTACTTCATCACCACAGCTGCATGTCAGTACAATTATAAAAGAAGACGCTTCAATCCCGGCTTGTGGACATTAAATCAGGTTTATTTTGTACATTAACATAACGGATATCCATACAGCAGTGGATATTAATGTGTATCCTGTCACATTTGCCGTGCAAAAACAGTGCAAAGCTAAACGCGCGCGCTGTCTGTGTTTGTGTGTTCCTGAACTTTGTAATGACATTGTGTGTGACATATCGTTGCAACTCCACAACAAATACATCAAATAATCATTGGGAAAGTTCTTACTGTAATACTTCTCACAAACGTTACGTGAGATCTGCTTCCTTCATGTCTGTCTGTTATCTGAGGCAGCCGAGGGCGGAGATTGAGGCACACTGACAGGCACGTGGGAACGGTGGGCGGGGAGGACTAGCATTAAAGGCACAGTCCACCAAAACAGCTACAAGATGCTAAGAGCTAAAAATTACAAACTTTTGTAATGTATAATACATAATCTGATGGGTGTTTTGAGCAGAAACTTTACAGACACATTCTGCAGACACAAAAGACTTATATTAAATCTGGAAAAAGGGGTAAACTAGGTGCCCTTTAAAATAAATATAATTTATGTTCTTGGCAACTGATTAAAATTATTTTTTAATTTACATATTTATATAAGCATCAAATCAGCTTAGAATGATTTGTGAAGGATCTTTTTAACACTGAAGACTGGAGTTGCATTCAATTTCAAAATATATTACAATTTAAAAAAATGATCTTAAAGTGTAATAATAATAATTATACTTTTACACAGTATTAGATACAGCATAGGTAAATATAAGACATTAAAATAATAATAATAATAATCTCCGGGTTTGTTAAGTATCATTACACTAAAGTGTGTTTTGACATTCCTTTAATATTCTATAATTTAACACTGAAAAGTTATAAAAGCAAAACAGATGTGGGTTAAATGAATTTCCTGGAATTCTTAAATAATTCAACATAATTACATGGAGTACAAAAGGTATGTATTCACTGGTTGCAATTTTTATTTGACGTGATTTCAAAAGTATGGTTAAATCAGCTATGTAAAAGGTTCTTTAGATCTCTTTAAACCTCGAGATTAAATAAAGATGCTGTGCTAGAAATATAAAGAGATTAAAAGAGGACTTCAGAATATAATAACCTGAGAGCTAAAAACACACCGTTTCTGCCATTACCTCATGTAATGACGTCCAAGGAAAATAAAACCTGCAAGCCATTACTTTCAGAGCAGGACGTTCTTTGTATTTTGCTCTGTCAACATAGAGCAGCTTGATTCTTCAACGAGGAAACCTGTTATGAACAAAAATGTGCCACCTATTTATTCACACAGAAAGGATTTTAAGGCAGGTGTTTGATGGGTGTCCTGACAGGTACTAATAAATAGCTTGTAATAAAGTTGAGGTCATTTCTGACAAAGACTGGAGAAATGTTTTAATCACAGAAGTGTGTATGTGGCTTTTAAATAAATGTATTTTTCAAAATAAAGAGGTTTCTGTTCTCAGGTACGTGCTCTTGATTTTTCCATGTCCAATATCACCTCAATTGAAGGAAATTTTAAGCCAAATAGACTGACTGGGAGTTTATGATGACAACACATTAGTTCATGAACACACTATACATATAGTGAGTTCCTATATTTGACACCAGTAATGTTTTTTTGGTTCTTTTTCACCCGTACATTTATATTTATTCTATTTTACTTAAAAAAAAATAATAAAAAATTTATTCAACAATCTGGCAGCTACTACATTTGTCACTTTCTTTCTTTTCAGGGACTGTGTAAAAGGAACCTGGTTCCTTTTTTATTTCAAAGACAGACGGTGTGACCCTGGAGCACAAACCAGTCTTATGTTGCATGAGTATATTTGTGGGAATAGATAAAAACTACACAATGTAAGTCAATTACAGTTTTTTATTTTATGCCAAAAATATGTAGAATATAAAAGACATTTTGTAAATTTCCTATCATAAATATCAAAATGTAAATTTTTAAATATGTAATTCCCGTTGCTAAGAACTTAATTTGGACAACTTTACAAAAGGTTTTTGTTTTTTTTTGCAATCCTCAGATATCAGATTTTTATATAGTTGTATTCTCAAAGAAATATTGTCCTTTACTAACAAACATCAATGCTTATTTATTCTTTTTTTCATATTCAGTTTTTTTAGATTTTTGTTGTATTCTCAAAGAAATATTGTCCTATACTAACAAACATCAATGTTTATTTATTATTTTTTCATATTCAGATGATGCTGGAATCTTAACTTTCAATATCAATTAGGACTGGTTGTGTGGTCCAGGGTATCTCACTAAAACAGGGTGTTTCCCAAAGTTCTGTCCTCGGCCCATTATTATTCATCATATACAATACACCTCATGTTACTTATCATCACTGTTTCCTTAACACTGTTATTCTGACAATAGTCAAATTTATACAACTTGCCAGGCATATTTTTTCCACCAGAATTTTCACATGCGACGGCTGGTCAAAACCAAAGCTTTCCCAGACTGAATTAGAGAAATGTAATGTAATGTGTATTTATATAGCAAATGTATCATGTATGGCCATACACCCAAAGTGCTTCACAATCATGAGGGGGGTCTCTCCACACCACCACCAGTGTGCAGCATCCACTTGGATGATGCAACGGCAGCTACAGGACAACGGCGCCAGTGCGCTCACCACACACCAGCTATTGGTGGAGTGGAGAGACAGTGATAGAGTCAATTCAGTGGATAGGGATGATTGGGAGGCCATGATCGTTGAGGGCCGATGGAGGGAATTTGGCCAGGACACCGGGGTTACATCCCTACTCTTTATGAGAAGTGCCATGGTATTTTTAATGACCACAGAGAGTCAGGACCTCGGTTTAACGTCTTATCCGAAAGACGCCGCTCACTGACAGTATAGCGTCCCCTTCACTATACTGGGGCATTAGGACTCACACAGACCACAGGTTGAGTGCCCCCTGCTGGCCTTACTAACACTGCTTCCAACAGCAAATTTTCCCATGTGGTCTCTCATCCAGGTACTGACCATGCTCAGCCCTGCTTAGCTTCAGTGAGTAACCGATCTTGGGCTGCAGGGTGATGTGGCTGTGGGAAATAGAGTGAAACTGATACCTAACTACCCATGTTATATGTTATGTATGTTCAAACATCAGTCCAAAAGATGAGGAATCTTATTTTGATTATTGTATTGCACTTTTATCTGTACAATCGTTTCACTTTTCTCCTGTGTGCAATGTATTAAAAATTTGATCTGCTCATATTACTTTTATATTATTTATCCTTCATTCAGTACTTTATTGTATACATACGGTTCTCCAGCTTAAAATAGTCACTATGCAGTTCTATTCCCTATTACCTAAAAGAAATTAAACCTATAGAAAAACTTTTTTGATGCTTGAAAACTAACATTTGCATTTGACTAATACGAAAAACTCTTCAAATATTGTTTTACAAAGTACATCATGGTAATTGACTTTTAAAAAAGAGTTTAACTGCTGATTCCTTTTGAAAGATACTCGTGCTATTTCTGGTGCTAATTTAAAAGCAAATATTTCATACATGGTATTCTGCTACTAGTTTTTTTTTGTCCTCTAATAATACACTATCATGTAACATTTACTATTTTTGTCCTCAAATGAAACACAAACTGTGCACATGAATAAAACACAGCTGTTGTTTTTAGACTCTAAATCTGATAGATCTAGCAGACAAAGATCATAGTTAAAGGTATAGTCCAACCAAAACTGAAAATGTTGTCATCATTTACTCACCCATTTCACTTGGTTTTTTCTGTTGAACACAAAAGAAGATACTTAGAAAATAGTTGGAAACGGGTTACCATTGACTTCAATGGTATTTGTTTTTCCTATGCTGTGGTTAATGGTTTCAAACATTAATCTTCTTTTGTGTTCAACACAAAATTGCGCTAGCAGGCATTATTAGGTGAACAATTAATCAGTGCAAGTTAATCCACTGAAAAAAAAAACAGTTTGTTTTGGTAATCTTTAATCAAAATCTGTCCATTTGCTTCAGCTCTGACACGGTATCCTTCTCTAATGGTTTCAGTTTGATAGCTTGTGCGAAACATACATTTAATTTTATTTATGAAATCTCAAACTCCCTATTATCCATATGTTCTATGTGACATCACACTGTGGCTGCCATTTTTTGTAACAGGCTGTACTATGATGTCAATCTCCCGTAGTGCTAAAATAGCTGAATTATGTTATGTTTCTTCAGTAGCACCAGTACACCTAACTACTTTTTTGATTCATAGTAAACGTAATTGATAACACGTTCTTTACCAACAAGCTATTCCATTCAGTGATGCTTACATTACTCGACATGAGGACCAAAGAATGTCACTTCTGCTACGCTCCCCGCCATATTTGTGTCCGATATTGTCACACACTCAACCAGTGAATTCAAGAATATGTGAGCCAGGTAGTATGTCCAAATTCATAGGCTGCGTCTGAAATTGCATACTTCCATACTATATAGTACATTAAAAACAGTATGCGAGGCCAGTGGTATGTCCGAATTCATAGAATTTGAAAAACAGTATGCGAGAAGTACCCGGATGACCAACTACTTCTGGTGAGATTCTGAAGTGCGCATCTGATGCCCGCTACGATATCCCATGATGCACCGTGAGAGAATTCATGAATGGGAGTGAAGCGACACAACTGACGTGAGTAGGTCACAGGATCATGACAAAATGGCGGATGTAGTACGTCCGAGTTCCATTCATACTACTAACATTCATACTGTATAGAACATACTTTTCTAATGGTGGAGCAGTACATTTAAATTCGAATGCAGTACCTACTGAGTAGTAGGCGATTTCAGTTGGAGACAAAGTATTCGAAAAACAGTAGACAAGATGTACCCGGATGACTTATTACTTCCTGCGAGATTCTGTAGTGGGATGCAATAGATGTTACACTATCCTCACATGAGAGAATTTATAAATGGGAGTGAATTGATGCAACTGACCCAGCTTGGAATTCCATTCATACTATATAGTCATGAAGTAAACTCAAATTTCAGATGCAGCTCATGTATATGTGCTAAGCCACGCCCCTCGAACTATTAAGCTACTTTGTTTCGAGTAAAAGATGACAAGAGTAGCACAAGTAAAACCCCGCCCCTACTCAATATTCTGTGTCTGTTGGCAATGCGTCATCCTACTAATATAAAATCGACAGAACTTCCGATTCACGCAGACTTTTTGGTTCCAGACACTTTACTCCTTGTGACAAATTAATATGCCTAAAAAACACTTCTTTAAAGACAAAATGACAACAAGCCATTGATTTTATAATCTCTATTTTATATTCTCTCTATTCATAATAGATATAGATCTTTGTTTGTACATGTGGAGCACCAGAAACGTGACACAATCTAGACACACTGAACACTTGATGACTGGGGTATGAAACTGAAGTAAAAATAAAGTAAGGCATTACTTGATACAGTGAGGGCTAGTTTGGGCTGGATAAAGTGAATTTGGGAGAACAATTATGTGATCACAGTTGGAGCGGCGCGACCCGTTTTTTCCTGGAGCTGAGAAATCTTTAATGCGATGTCCACCAGAGGAGCCAACATGACCTGTTCACAATAGACAAGAGAGATGATGTTAATAACGTTGAAGCGGATGGAAATGTTGAAAGTGCACTTTTAGGGAAGCACAAAATGAGAGAAATACAATGGGGACTTTGATTTGGACTAAATGAAACCGGATGGTGTGAATGTAGTGCTTTCTTGTTTGTATTAAAAAAGGGACCTCCCTTCTTTAGTAACTCAAGCCTCAAAACTGGAGATGAAAAGGCCAGCTGGAGTTAAAAAGTCATCTCAGTTTAAATCTGAGCATGGCTGAGGTTGATTCTTTAAGACAGATCAATACTTCTTTGATCCAGTTTGATCAGACACAATTGAGTGAATCCTATCTTCAGCCATATGTGCCAGAATGAGCCTGTCAAATTTATTTACTGAAGATACAATGGACTAAGTAGCACCTCCTCCTCCCCCCCAAAAAACAAAACAATAAATATATAAAATAACATAAATAAAAATATAAATACAAGCAAAAATATTGATTAAATGATTAAATAACAATAAATAAAATTAACCATAAATAATTTTGAAAAAAAACTAATAATAAGACAGATTAATAAGGATAAGTATGTCAAACTATTTTGAGTATGACTATATACTATGAGTATGATTCTTTTTCAAATATTTTCCAAGTGATGTTTAACAGAGCAAGGAAAATGTAGATTTTCCTATAATATTTTTTCTTCTATAGAAAGTCTTATTTATTTTAGTTTAGCTGGAATAAAAGCATTTTTTTAAAACATTTTTAAAGCCAATATTATTAACCCCCTTAAGAAATTATTATTTTCTTATTCTATATTTACAAACCACTACAGAACAAACCACTGTTGTCCAGTGAATTGCCTAATTAACCTAACTTGCATAATTAACCATTTAAATTTCACTTTAAGCTGAACACTATTACAAAACAACTAGAAATATATTATTTACTGCCATAATGGCAAAAACAAAATATATTCATCATTAAAACTATTATGTTTAAAAATGTGATGGAAACAAATCCTCTTGCCATTAAAAAGCACTTGGGAAATATTTTAAAACAAGTATAATTTCACAGCAAGGCTAATATGTTTTGTATATATAAAATAAAGTAGATAAAAATGAATAAAAAAAATATTGACAATATAATATTGCTTAATGAAATGCCAATCATTTTATAAAAGTGTACAAACTATACTAATACACAATCTAAATATTTGTCTTAACATATGTTTAGATGTTATAATGATTACAATCAGGCAGTTACAATTTCAGAGGGCTAATAGATAAAAAAATATATATATATTAATAATAATAATAATAATATTGAATCAAATAATTAACCATAATAGAAAAAATGCAACAAATAGATATATAAATGCAATACATAAATTAAATTAAAACTGCTAAATTAATATGCAGCAGAAGAGCAAATATGAAAAAAAAAAAGGGAAATAATTTTACCTGTGGGTCCTGGTAGATTTTCTGGGGGTCTTTCTCATAGCTGTCAATGTAAAGTCTGATAGTTGCCCCGGCACTGCCTGTCCCGCTGAGACGGAAGATGATCCGTGAGCCATCAGAGAAGATGATCCTCAAACCCTTAAAAAACATGAAGACAAGAAACAGAGATGATGGCCAACATACTGGCTTTTGAAAAGCATGTAAAAAGAGCATGAAATTGACTAAGAGCTTTAGACGAAACCATTCCAAGGTTTTATCTTTTGAACTGTATATTCAGGAATATACAGCAAACTCAATGAAAATCATGATGAGGTGTTTCTTTTAACAAGCTTAATGAAATGCCATCCATAATTTTTTCAAGAGTACAAACTATACTAATATACTCAATATTTGATGTATTAATAATGTACAATCAGAGAGTCATTATACCAATAAATAAACATTTTTTTAAATTATATTCTATAAACCATTATAAATGAGTAGAAATAAAGTAGATTTTTAAATAATGATAGCAAAATTTAAAACTGTCAATGTAAAAAAAAGATACATAAAATAGAAATATATATGTATATATATATATATATATATATATATATATATATATATATATAAGTACACCCCTCACAAATCTATCTTTTAAATTCATATTTTAACAGGAAGCTATACAATATTATATTTGTGCATATACATTAGATTAGTTATTACTGAAGCCAAATCTGGAGCTTATCTAACAAAATAACCTACGATAACATCCAAAAGCTAGTACACCCAAATTTATGTTATAGAAAAATATTAAATACAAATTTAAAAAAAGAGGAAAAATCAAGAGAAGCAAAACATTTGAAAAATTTAGTTGTAGGTTTTGTAGGTTTTTTTGCAATATTGTGCTTGAATTTAATTGCATTCTTTCAATTTCTAGATGTTTGGTGACTAAAATATGATTTTAATAAATATATCTGTTTAATAAATCTGTTGTTTAAATGCACCAAAATACATTGCCTATATTCACTGAGAAATGGATAAAAATATTCATTTTCAAAATGGGGTGTACTCAATTATGCTGAGCACTGTGCATATATATATATTTAATGATTTCTGAAGGATAAAGTGACACTGACTGTAGTAATAGATGACGAATATTCAGCTATAGAACTTTTAAAATTGTGTGTGTGTGTGTGTGTGCGCGTGTAAATGTAAATTGATATTTCAAACTGACATGCTACGGAAAAATATAGAAATAAACAACTTTTTGACTTTTAAAGACTTTTGCACAGTACACAGTGTGTATATATATATATATATATATATATATATATATATATATACACACACACACACATACATATACATATATTCAAATATTTTTATAATGGAAAATGTAATTGCAAAACCAATAAAAGATGGCCGTTCATTTATTATTTAACAAACCATCATTGTTAAATAATAAAATTACGGTTCAAGGTTTAAAAACCTAATTCTAGTTCTAATTAGATACATGGACCAGACAGACATCTGACCACATTATTATTTCATCATTTATGAATACAGATCATTTCAGCACTTGCTAAGTTTCTCAGAGTTTCACCGGACTCACCTGTCCTTTAGAAACACTACCGTCCACAGGGTCTGTGTACTCAAAGTTATCAGCCTTCTCAACTTGATATGTTTTATCCCCTGAGGTGAATGTCTGCCTTACAAAGGCTTTATCAAACATTGTGGTTTGTAAGTGATCAATCATCTTATTGGCAGCATCAGAGTCCACCTCTTCATAGTCATACCTGGACACAGATATGGTAAAAATTAAGTGGCATGTCTGGTGTTCTCCACAAATCTACCAACAGAGGGCAGTAGAGGTAAACAGATCAGCATTTCTACTTCTGTATACTGTATTAGTTTTTTCCATCACACACAAGCAGAAGGCAAACTTAGGGCGATGTTATACATCTCAAAGCATACAAAAACACAACAAAATACAAGTCTCATGTTATTGCAGTTACCTTGTGAAAAAGTTGCGTCCAAACTTCTGCCAGTGGTCTTTCATGATATCCTCTACACTCTGCTTGCGAGTGGCCAGGATTGAGAGCCACGCAAGAACTGCCCACAGACCGTCCTTCTCCCGGATGTGATCAGAACCTACCAAAAAAAAGGACGTTAAAGGATTGCATCATGAGAAATCAAGCTTTATTTTGTAAAAGAAAAAGGCGTGATTTACTAATATATATATATTTTAAGGTGTCTGTGACAATTTACAACTAAGTATTTGGTGCAAAAAAACACAAAAACAAATGATAAGTGGATTATAGTGGAACATTTAGAACTAATGTAATTTGGGCAAAAAAGTTAAATAAAATACAAAAAATTATCAAAAAATGAAACAAAACAAAAGAAAATTATGCGTTTAATCTTTAAAAAGATTAAGTCTTTTGAGTATTTGCTATTTTTTACAGGGGAAGAAAAGTACATGCAAAAAAACCAAAACTGCTGAATCAAAGATAATTTTATAATATTATACTATACTATAGTACATGACGTAAAATAACATCACAAGAAAAAAAAGAAAAGAAAACCTCACATTATTTGTAATTTTACACGCGTTTTGCAGGTAAAAAACTATGAATTACATATGAGTAAATATAATTTAAGACCATGCATTACATAATTTTACAGTGTTTTAGTCCCTAGATGTGTGTTTAAAAACAAAACAAACATATGCCTATTACTACAAATATATGTTGTACTATATCTATATTTTAGAAACAAATCATATAAATACAATTATAAATTGTAATAAGTAAACAAAAGCACATAAATTACGTTATAAAATATTTCATAGTAGAAAAAAGTACCGTAAAAAACTGATCATTTCTAAAGAGTCACAGTGACAAATGAACATCAAGTTGAAATCTACAGTATCGCTAATTAGAAAACTCTATTCATGACTTTTTTCCCCTATTTTTCACCATACATTAATGTCATTCAACCCAAATCCATTCTAGCAACTTAAAAGCAAGATAAAATTGTCCTTTTTAACAGAATATCCCCAACATCTTCAAAGCTACTCACCAGTACCAAAACTTTCTTCACCACACAGCGATAACTTGCCAGCATCCATCAAGTTTCCAAAGAATTTCCAGCCTGTGGGGGTTTCATAAAGCGGCATCTTCAGAGCTTTGGCCACACTATATATATATAGAGAGAGAGAGAGAGAGAGAAAATAAATTCATTGCTCAAAATTATTGTGAGAATTACAGGATTAATGGTGAAATATAGTGCCAATTCACAAATTGTAAATGTGCTTAGATGATCATACTTGTCCAAAGCCCCGCTGGTAGGCATACTGCGAGCTAGACCCTTCACGCCGGTCTTCTGGAAGTACGGGATGGATGTAATGTTGGCACCAATGACTGCCACAGAGTCAGAGGGGTTAACAAAGAACCCATGCTTACCCAAAACCATATTACGATCCTGCAAACAGAACAAAAGCAGGAAAATAATATGATGAAGCTCAGCCTGAGAATAACTAATAATTACATAAATTACTATTTCAATATTTGAGGTTGGTACCTTTGTTTTATATTAAGCAATTTATAATAAAGCGTTTTATAATATTAATATTAAAAAGTTGACTTCATCATCAAATTAAAATGGTTTTTAAAGGATCTTCTGACAGGAGTAATGATGCTGAACGCTTGAAATCAAAGGGATAATTTTTAAACCTATAATAAGATAGAAAACATGTATTTTAAATCATATTTTAATCACATTGTAATTATATTTCACAATATTTCTGTAGTTTAATTAAATAATGGCAGCCTTGGTCTTTAAAAAAGCAAACATATCAACCCCAAACTGTATGTTGCACGTCAAACACTTATACTTACACCATCACCATCAAATGCTGCTCCAAAGTCATATTCCCCTCCCTTCATGGTGTTGACCAGGTCAGCAGCATAAGTTAAATTGGGGTCAGGATGGTGTCCCCCAAAATCCTCAGAAGGGACGCAGTTTACAGCAGAGTTAGCAGGAGAACCAAGCTCTTCACACACAATCTTCTTTACATATGGACCAACCACTAGTGTGAAGAACACAAAAATTTATGTTTTCAGTTTCAGACAATAATTCAGGGACTTAAAATATGAAAATATGGTCAATCGAATTCAATAGAATATAATTAGGCCATTCATGCATCCTCATGAATGTGTGTCCTTTGCACTGCTATTGCCAATTCAAACATTCAAGGTATTTTAAAACCTTCAAGCGCAACAAGACGCACACTGTGAGAGATGGTTTTTTGTTTGCACATACCCAAAATGCTCCCGCACAAAGTAAAGAAAGATTATAACTGGTAACTCTGTTATGTTTCTTAATTTCACTTGTTCGTTTTTTTTTTAAATGTTAGGCTTAAAATTGGAATCATTTTCTAATGTAATGTAATGTAATGTGTGTATTTATATAGCGCATTTATCCTGTATGGCCATACACCCAAAGCGCTTCACAATCATGTGGGGGTCTCTCCACACCACCACCAGTGTGCAGCATCCACGTGGATGATTTTTTAATGACCATAGAGAGTCAGGACCTCGGTTTAAAGTCTCATCCAAAAGACGGCGCTCACTGACAGTGTAGCGTCCCCTTCACTTTACTGGGGCATTAGGACTCACGCAGACCGCAGGTTGAGCGCCCCCTGCTGGCCTCACTAACACCACTTCCAACAGCAACCTAGTTTTCCCAAGTGGTCTCCCATCCAGGTACTGACCAGGCTCAGCCCTGCTTAGCTTCAGCGAGTTACCGGTCTAAAGTATCTAAAGTGTGGTAATCTTTGCTTAATACCAGTAACATTTGGTAATACTGGTAATATCATTTATACAACAGTTCTGTCTGGTTCTTGAATCTGATTGGCTGATAGCCGTGCGATATTCTGCAAATAACAGCACACGTTCAGCCTCTTAACCCTTCACCCTTGTGTATTACTTCGCCCACATACAGCAACAAGCAGAGGACACTCTACAGTTTGACAAATATTGCTGCTGTTGGACAACATAATGTACTTTTGAGGCTTTTTTAGTCGAGAATGTAGTTGTTTAGATTGCAACTATGCAGTTTATTTATAAGGATAGTGCCTATTTTTAAATATTTATAATTTCTGAGAGACAGCGTGTCGCACCCATTAGCCTGTCATTGAGCAGAGCAAAGACATTTGACGTTGTCCATCCACAAGATGGCGACAGAGGCCGCATAATAAACCCTTCGAAGAGAAAAACAGCGTAATTTCTAACTAAAGCAGATCAAAACATTATTAAACAGGCAAGTGACATTCTAAGTCGATCTCTCTCGTTTGTCACTCATGGGACACTAAGGCACTCGTCCTGTGGCAATGCACGCCTCCCACCAGTGCCGATATACAGCCATAATCGCACTGCTACTCGTGTGATATTGCTCTTTTATAACATTCGAAACATTCATTCATTCATTCATTCATTCATTTTCTTTTTGGCTTAGTCCCTTTATTAATGTGGGGTCGCCACAGTGGGATGAACCACCAACTTATCCAGCATATGTTTTACGCAGCGGATGCCCCTCCAGCTGCAACCCATCACTGGGAAACATTCATACACACTCATTCACACACATACACTACGGACAATTTTAGCTTACCCAATTCACCTATACTGCATGTCTTTTGACTTGTGGGGGAAACCGGAGCACCCGGAGGAAACCCACGCGAACACGGGGAGAACATGCAAACTCCACACAGAAATGCCAACTGACCCAGCCGAGGCTCGAACCAGCGACCTTCTTGCTGTGAGGCGAACGTGCTACCCACTGCGCCACCGCGTTGCCACATTCGAAACATTAAAACCATATTTTTTGTGGTTTTGTGCAAAGCCTTATAGAACACTCATTAAGGCTTATCGAGGATTCACACTAGTTTGGTTCTTTTGCTTTGAACCAAAACCAAACATTTTACATTTGGTTCTGGTTTGCTTTGCATTCACACTGTCAATGATGCAAAAACAAACAAAAAAAACAAACAGAACGTTTTCAAGATGTATATTTTGCGACAGAACTTAGCAAATATCCAAAACTATTCTGTGCTTGGCTTACTTCTTGTTTGTGTACAATGATATATTTATCAGTTGCGAACTAGTAAGGAAATATGTAAAAGAATCAAAACAGTAGGATTTTTTCCACCACACACAAACAGTGATTTGCTGCAAGGAGTCATGGGTGCATTGAACTACTGGGCATCATTGTTTGATTAAACCAGGCATAATTGTGCGTTCTGTTTTTTTATTTTTTTTTATGGTGATCTTGTGACAGCATTTCATCCATTTGAATCATTTAGATCAGGGATGGGCAACTTCGGTCCTGGAGGGCCACTGTCCTGAAGAATTTTGATTCCAACACTAAACAAACACACCCGAAAAAGCTAATCAGTGTCTTGTCTAGATCACTAGAAAGCTACAGGCAGGTATGTTTGATTAGGGTTGGAGCTAAACTCTGCAGGACAGTGGCCCTCCAGGACCGAAGTTGCTCATCCCTGATTCAGATGTCTTTAATTTGTGTTATGTTCATATTACAGTCAACCTGCACAAGAGTTTATTTATAAGTGGACCAGGGCCCTTTTCAGGCATCTTAGTCTTCTGGTTTGGTTTGTACCAAGGTTCGGGTTGTAGCATTAACACTTTTTCAAACTGTGCTAAAAGGAGCAATCGCACTGCAGTTTGTTTTAATCAAAGCAAACCTGTCCAGTGTGATCACATCAGAAACACTAAACTTTATTTTATCTTACCTCCATGCATTGCATCAAGGCGCACATTGATATGATTGGGTCCTGAGAGCAATTCCTTCAGAGCAGCAAAATCAAAGATATCTCTTAGCATTTCTGCATAGGATTCCACTGAGTCCACGATTTCAACTGAAAAAGATACTCGATCGTCAACAACAGTTTTGAAAAAAAAAAAAAAAAAAAAAATTATATTTATATATATATAGTAAATGGTTAGACAGGAAAATGGTACCAGTAAATGGCTTGAAGGTGTCCACCTCAAAGGTTTGTTTCCCAATTGTGGAGAGGTCTACCTTGAGCTCAGGGCAGATGTGATATTCCTGGAGGCTCTTGCTGATCTGAAAGATTTTGTCTGTGATGCCCTCTGGTGCAGGGCCTGGGAAAGACAGATTTATTGAATTCCAGTGCATTGAAAGGGATAGTTTACAAAAAAAGTACTTATAATTTACTCATCTTAAGGCCATCCAAGACGGCAATCATCTACAGGCCAATAATTTTGCCTCAGAAAACCTCAATTTATTAACAATAGTCATGAATATTAGTTTAGTTTTGTCTGTATAAGTTTTTGACACTAGAAGTCAGTAGCCATATATTGACTTCTATTTAAATCACCAGAACTGCAGTTTATGCTAAGAGTTTTCTTTAAAGTTCATGTGAAATCAAAATTATCAGTGTTTATTTTGCTAGTTCACGTTGTTATTCTTTAGGTGAACAATTAATCCATGCAAGTTAATCCTCTAAAAAAAGGTTGTTTTGGTAATCTTCAAAATTTGACCATTTGCTTCTGAGTTTGGAGTGGTGGTACTTTGGTGGAACTCTGTTGACGTCTGTTTGACAGCTTTAGCCACAATATTCCTAAACACTTACTGTTAGTTTGCTATAAGTAAATGATGTGCAAAAATAAAGCTCCGCCCCAACTCAATATTACATTTCAGTTGGAAGTACATCATCATATTGAAATAAAAGTCTTAGCAACCTCCGGTTCACGCGGACTTAAACGTTAAACTAAATTTCAAAGATTTATAAATTAATAACCAACATGGATGGCCTGAAGCTTTATCCCTTTACCACTGCATCAATAACATTCTAATTAGCAAGTCATGCGTGCATTTCTAACCTCCACTGGATATGTTGAACTTGATGCCAAAGTCTCCATTTGGGCCACCAGGATTGTGACTGGCTGTCAGGATGATCCCACCAATGGCTTTGATTTTACGGATCACACAGGAAACAGCAGGTGTTGACATAATCCCATCCTGACCAACGACCAGCCTGCCAATCTGGAAGATCATGGACAAGAAATGGAGGGTGAACTTATGCTAAAGATGTTCAGAAATACACCTAATCAACCTTGAACCACAGAAGCACTCTGACTTTGGCATCCATCATGCCAGATACTGATGTGTCCTTGAGACATATAGTATGCACACGTAAGGACGATTATACAACACTAGTGCAGAGAAATCAACAAGACATGGCGATTGCATTATTAATATAAGTCACCACACTTCCCCAGTTGGTTAATTACAATAATTAATTACAATAAGATTTGCAATGGGAAAAAAAACTAGAAAAACTGAGATTAGAATTTGGAGCTACTCAACCACTATGCTCTGAGAAAGGCTTTTAAGCCAAAAAAACGTGTTGACAAAATCTTTAATAATTTTTTCTCCTTTGGTACAAGTACCATTTTCCCCAATAAGAATCACAAACAAATGTTTTTAGTTTTTTTTTTTTTTTTAATACAAGTTTTCTAAAATGCTATATTTAAATAAATAAGACATTACTTAATTAAATACCTGTTAATTTGCATACATTTCTAGCAAAAAAAAAAAAAAAAAAAAAAAAAAAAAAGTCAAAGTATTTTACAGAGGCGAATTTGGATCTCACCTTATCCCTCCAGGATTAATACAATACTATGAATAGCCAGATTTTTTTGTAGAATGCACTGAATGAATAAATATGAAGCGAGCCTAATTGTGTATGAACAAATCCTTCAGTGAACACTTTCAGAACAGACATGAATAAAGCTGTAAGGTTTGGTGTGTGAAAGTGCTGTTTAAACGACGATTTATGGCTTAGTGCAGGAGATTTTTTTAAACAGCATTTAAAAAGACATGTATTGACACAAAGTGCTACAAAAGAAACGAAAGTGTTTTAGATGTTTTCTTTCCATTATACCAAAAGAGACAAGTGACAATGAAACATTGACAATGAAACTTTTTTTTTTTTTTTACATTGTACACATTGTGCTCTGTCGTTAAAACAATGTGTTTATTTAGGGACGTGACTGCAGGCACGCCTCCTTCACATCATGGTCGCTGCGCAAGCAAGGCTGTTAAAGAAATCCTTACGCTTATACAAATGATTCCTGCAAGTTTTTGCTTTCTCAATTAAAATGAAATGAGATCTGCAACAAGATGAGGGGGGAATATTGTGATGTCACGACGCAAAAGTTGTATGCTTTTGGCAGCGCGTGAAATGTCAAAGGTGCTTTAATACAGCCTCGGCTTGAAAGAGCATGGAGTTCGTTCGCATTAAGTCCGAATCGTTTCAGAGAATCGGTTCTTTTGAACAGCCTGTTTCATAGAACCGATTTATTTTACGTCATGCCGCAGTTACGTCATATAGTCGTCCTTGGCTAAAAAATGGTTATTATTAATTGCGCGATATCTTACAGTAAAATAAATAATGAGCGGAAATTATTCAATTTTGCACAACTGTGAAAATAAATAAATAAATCACAATCACTGACTGATGACGGAGGACGATATTTTATGTACTGTTATTTATTTTCCATACATTTATTATGATGTTCTATTTTTATGATATCCTTGTGCATTTTGTTAAAACTTATTGTAATGTTCAATCACCAATAAAAATATTGTTTCAATATTTAATATAAATTTCATTAACAAGTCCTCAGTATACTCACTTAAGCTTTATTCAGACTTAATTATGAATTTATGTATTAATAAAATCCCAAATCTGATCATATTGACGAGTTGCTAATTTATAAAGTGATCAGACTAATTGGGAACAGCTCGAACTGTCAATGAAAGGTTCATTAACCCTTTCTGAACCAATTCATAAAAAAAGATCCGACTCATATAAAAGAGTCGTTCCGAACAAAACCTCGCAGTGTTAAAAAAATATACCCCAGAGACAATTATGTAATTCATAAATGTATATGCAATGTTATTTGAAAGCACCATGATAAATTATGCGGAAAAAAATGGCAGAAACGGTCCTGGTTATTCATGCAACTCTGGAGCAAAGCTAATGTCTGCTAACGTTGCAAATGCCTCTTTTGCAATGAACTTGAATGTGTCATGAACTAGCCAGAGCCTCCCCTTCCCATTCAAGGAAATGGCATTTGCAACACTTTTGTTTTGGGTTCAAACGACTCGTCAAACTGGGCCCATACTAACCCCATTAGCAGCAGCGATCTGGATGATGAGCTGAATCGCGTCTTTCATGAAAAAGCGTCCATCTCCTCCCACCACCAGCGCGCCCTCCTGCCTCTGCGCAGGGTCAACCGTGGAAATGATACTCTGGATGAAGTTCTCCGCGTAATGCTGGTTCTGCTGGAAGACCGTTACCCGCTTTCTCAAGCCGCTGGTTCCGGGTTTTTGGTCGGTGTACGGTTTGGTCTTGATAACCGTAATTTTCACCATGGTGCAGCAGCGGTCAGCGTGTGTCACTATCCGGGAGCCCAGCGGATTGTGTGTGTGTGTGTGTTGTTCACTTCACTCTTCTTCACGTAGACTCGATATACTCACACATTGGCCTTTCATAGCTTCAACAGACACGCCCACATTTAAAGGGAGAGTAAAACCATATGCAATAACTATACTCCTAGTGTACGTGACAAAACAAGGAGTTTTTAGCCTATATGAGAATATGATATGATCCGATATGATTTTTGAATGAAAAAAGGGCTATATTTTGGGTTCTCTATGGTTTCTTGTGTAATGGTACAGACTATACTGTGAAAATTAATGTTAAAAAAGGGTCTTAAATTTTCAAAATATTTAGTTTATATTAAGATTCCATTATTGTATATTTCTAGTCATTATAGTATTTATTTATTGAATCGAAATGTTTATCATATATTTTAGTCTAAATTGTATTTATTTTAATCTGTTTTTTTGTTAAGGATAAGCAATTTATTTGAATCTTATATAATCATTTTATAATTCATTTTTATTTTATGCAAATATCACCTTAAAAAGCTGTTTCTACCTGATGATTTAACTCACAAAGTATAGGATTTTGGTATTATATGTTAAAGGGGTAGTTCATGCAAAAATAAATAATACAGACTACTTACTCGCCCTTGAGAGGATCCAAAACAGTTTTTGTAAACTGGTAAGGACTGACATTCATAGTAGGAAAAACAAATACTATGGAAGTCAATGGTTTCTTTTTTCCAACATTCTTCAAAATATCTTCTTTTGTGTTCAACAGACCTAACCAAAAGCAAATAAATATAAATATGATGTTTTATTCTCTAAATAAATTTAGCATCATAAAAATTCAAGCAAATAATAATCAGTGTAGGCCGCACATACACACACACTCACAACCAAGCACACATACAGACACTCACTCACTCAGTCACACACACACGCACATGCACATACACACACACGCACACACACATACACAGGCACACAGGCACACACAAAAGCACCTACTGTTTTGGCCTGTTGTGAAAAAAATGTAGGGGTCCGATGAAGGAAGGCTAGAGCTCTGGGTCAGAGTTTTGTTTGTATATTGCATCAAGGTTTCGCCCAGAATTCATTCAAAGCAGAACAAAGTTTACAATGATGCAAAGTCTGCATGCTATCATGATGTTGCAGGTTTCTTTGACAAATACAGGTTAAAAGCCATACTGGAAATTAGTGTCTCAAATGCAAGAGATGTAGCTTACAATTTTTTTCTATCACAATTAAGTAACATGCGAATCTCAAAGTATGGAGTGAAGTCAATTTTGTTGGTGAGTGAGATGAAGAGAAAAGCAACGCAGTTTAAATACTCCTCACATGTCATGTGACCTTTAGTGCCTTGTTCTACAGTTACAGTAATGAAAGTCAAAGGGCAAAATAATCGACTGAAAGTTAAAAATAGAAGTTTAAACCTACAAGCGGTGCTAAAGGTCAAGAGCGAATAAAATTTGGGTCTGTGTGTATAACACTCTGGAATTTGAACTGTATGGTTGTCTGATACTACTCACTGGCAGGATAATGCTCGAAATCTCAGTTTGTGCATTTATTTACACAAACTTACACAACATGTAATGTCAACAAGAACTAAGCTATGAATAATAAATAAATATAATGAATCATAAAGATTTATATTGGCCTAATGTATTTAGGTTGATTCAGCAACATTTAATAAAATTTCTGAATTCAATATGACCATTTAGTTTACCCTTTTAGATTCCCATTTTTAGTATATGTTTATATATGGAACCAAGATCAAATGAAATTCATTCTTTGCCAAAATTCATAAATAATTACACAAAAAAATACATAACAACTAATAAAAATGCATAACAAATAAAAACTAAATACAAACGGCTTTATTTACAAAAACAAATGAACATCATTAATGTATTTTGCTTAAGAAACAATAAACAAACATGACTTCTGAAAACTATTATAAAACATGTTTGTAATGATAATTATTACAAGCAACCAATATTATGTTACTACTTTCTTTGTTGCCTCATAATAAATGTCATTAGTGCAGCATTTACAAACTTGGTATGATGCTCTCAGTGCAGTTGTAAGTCCACTCCTGTTGATCATTTAAAGCCATGACGTGCTGACACACCTGAACAGAGACCAAAGCAAGACACAAAGCATTAAAGATATTTAGTTTATATCCATATCTGAGTGCCTGTCTATTTAACCAGCCAAACTCTAGCTCTGTTTTTTACATGTTCTAATTGAGAATGGGAAACAGAGCATGAAATGCACCTTATCGTGCATCTACAGAAAAAAAACAAGCTGAATGTTTTCATTTTGAGAGTGAAGTGGTGTTGAGGTAAAAGTCTCACCATTTTAGTTCTAGCAGGAACCTCCACTGCAAACACACTCATGCCTCTGCTGCTCACAAAGTTCTTGCTTTGCTCATTGTTGATGTGCACTGTCACCTTCTGATTGGACTAAAGTAGCAAGAAAGATGGATATCAAGAAAACAACCGTCAAAATCAGTGAAAACGCTGCGGATGTAAAGTTTTACAATCATTAATTAACAAAAGTGTTGTAGGAAATGTGAAATATATGCACAGTAAAATATATACAAAAGTCAGTAACAAACAAATCTATTATTAACCGAGGATGCCTTAAATTGATCAAATGATGGTAAAAATTGTCTTTTTAACATTCTATAAAAGTATCACACCCATTATTGATTGAGCATCAAATCAATCAAATCATAGCCCAGTGGTTAGCACACTGACATACGGTGCGGAAGCGCTCCGGGCGTCCAGAGTTCGAATCCCGGCTCGTGGACCTTTCCCGATCCTACCCCCCCCCTCTCTCCCACTTCATTTCCTGTCAAACCACTGTCCTGTCAAATAAAGGCAAAAATGCCAAAAAAAGGTTTCTTAAGGATCACGTGACAGACACTGACTTCAGTGCAAAATTATAATGTCTGGGTTGGTGCTGTTATTACGGTACAAAAACCTTGTAATAAACTGGCAGTACATTTTTTAAATTAACAAAGCATACAGGCTGAATTAACAATATAATGACATATATCAATCAAACTACCCCCACCCCCCTCCCCTGCGGTCTCTTTATAAACATATGCAGCCTTGAAGTAAATTTATTGAAACAAATCTCGAAGACTTTGAATTAGGACCACTAAATATTGCAGTTTTAATTTCCTTCCCTCTGCTGAAAGTGTCTTTGAACTGACTTTGTCTGTATAATGGCAGATCAGGACATTGAAATGCGACTCATGTTCAGTCCTCCTTTCTCTATAAAGCTTTTCAAACAACAGGAGGTTTAGTTATTTGTGCTATTCTCAGTGAATGTTAAGTGCTAAAAGTACAAATGTGAAGCCTACTCCAATACTCCTTAAAGGCTTTTTAACTGAGAGACAGATCCCATGCATTGATTTCCAACCCAAATTAATTCTTCAAATAAAAAAATTAATAAAAAAACATTAACCAACCAACCAACCTTATTAGCAATGATGGATGAAATCCTGCACTCTCCTTTGTATGTGTAAACCAGCACATTCTCATGACCCTTCAGAGCTCTAGCCTCCGCTTTGGACGTGATGGATCTCTGTACAGCAGAATTCAACATCTTGATCCCAGAATCCAAATGAACTGCCTGAAGAGTTGCTTTGACATCCTCACAGTGGATGTCAATGACAAATGGACAGGACTGTGGGGGAAAAAGAGGAACGCACACATCAAGATGAAAGTGCTGGTATTACACTTTTACTGATATTATCTTTTATGTAGTGTGTAATGCGGTGGTTTCCAAAAAGATCCAAAGATCAAAATCCAGAGACAATTTAGTTAACTATGAGTCTGAACTTTCTGAAATGATTCATGTTGGGGTAAAGTTGGTTTTATATTTGCACATTCTGAATAGGGAAATCATATTAGCAGCCAATGACTATCAAAGTACAACATTGTTCATATAAATAGTCAATGATATAGTGCTAATGTTGTTTTGAAGTCATACTTACATGCGATTTCAGACCGAATATTTAAAGTAGCGTATAATATAAAGATAATATAATATAAGACAAATTGTCACTGTTCAAAAAGGAATGAATGTGTGAAAATAAAACCAACTTTACCTCAACATGATTCATCAGTGTTTCCGTTTTAATTCCTGCACAAAGTTATATAGTTTTGGTCTTCACTGGATACCCACAAACAAAATCTGCTTTGAACCTCAAACACTGCAGTTGTTGCCGAAGCCTGAAAGAGTTTGGCTTCTGTTGTTGACATCATAATTACACTGTTTTCTGTGCAGATAAAGCAAATCAACTTGACAAGCATTTTCAGTTGCATGACGACTCAACTTTTATGATAAAAGCAACACCTTTGTTTCTGTTTGTCACTCAAAAAAATGAATCACAATGAAGTTTATCATGAACTGTTTGTAACCTTTTTTATAACTGTTTGCACAACTTTTTTAATTGTTTGTAACCTTTTTCATTTTATTTAATTTGTCAGTTTATTAAAAAATGTATGTTGTCAGATTCCTTAGTATCAATCTAAATCTGTTAAAACCGAACATTATTAGATTTAATCAGTTAAAAGATATAAATATGGTATAAATATATCTAACTAAAAAAAAGCTAGATCTAATTAGTTAAATTCTATAAGATTGGTCTACTTAATAATCGGGGGCCAAATTGCCACAGCTCCATACTCCACACAATAGATGAATTAATAAGAAGCATTTAAAACACATTGCATGTATTGATATTACTACATAAATCTTGTTCTTATTTCTTTCATTTATGTCTAACTAACGAAAAACAAATCACATAAAGCTTAGTAGTTCAATTATGTTGAAAAGTATGTAATTCAAATGGATGGAAATGTTATATGCAATCTGAATACATAAATCTTATTTGTTAGGCTAAATAATTTTTTGCATTGTATACAAAAGCCTCTGGAGCTGAAAATGAAATATTGTTAAGTGCGTTTAACTTTTTGCACATGTTGTAAGCAATAAGTCAATCACAACAGGGAGGCCATCTGACCAATGAGAGCAGACTCCCTAAAAGGAGGGGTTTATAGAGACCAGAGCCCTGAATGAATTATTTCAAACACGGTTTAAAAAGAGGTGCTGCAGCAATGTATATATTTTTTTTAAATGATAGAAGTTTACTTTCTATAGAAGACCTTCCAAAACAAAATCAGTCTAATGATGCAGAGAAGTTATTTCAATAGATATGTGATGTAATGTCAATAGTATGTGTGTAATAGTAATATTACCCTTGCAAAACATCTTTAGATTTCATTAGCTGTAATCACTAAATGTTTCTCATTAATAAAAGCTTGAAGACTATCTTACCTCCACCATCTCCAAGCTGTGGTTGTAGCCCATGGCCTCCAGGGTGAGCCACAAATCACTGGGGTCTCCCTCGCGATCATTCGCCTCCATCAGGTTAAGCTCCAAGAAACCTTGTCTAGTTAACTCATTCTTCTTAGTGTCGAAGTTTTCTGTATGACAGGACATAATGTTATAAAAACAATGCAAACTGTTGGACTGGGGGACATTTGTTTGGACTTGGATAGAAGCATTTCTATCACTGAAGATTAATTCAAAGCTTTGCTTTAAGAATAGCCAAATAAATTAATTGTGTTGTGATGTAAGGAATACTGCTTCAGGATACAGGCCTCTACTCATTTAAATAGACAAAACTCTTTTAACTGACAATTATAAGTGGTATTTATTCAGTTTATTACACATTTTAGCTAATCTTTTAAAAATTCATGGTGTGCACTACAGTCACTGGGCTCACGGCCCAGACTCAGTATTTTTTCAGTACGATTTATAAAAAATGAATCACTGTCTGGCCATCTGAGATGTAAGTAAGCAGATAAAGGTCAGGTTCATGTTTTTTCAAAAGTATTACTGTAGGGCTGCATGGTATTGAAAAAACCCCCCTGACATTCCTTATATTTACTTCTGCAAGAAAAACTAAAATATTGTTCATATTTAGAAAAAGTAAATTTTCCTTTCTGGGTAAACTACCCCTTTAAGAAACATATAATGAATTAGTTCCATCATTTGATAGATGCAAATGTAAAAAAGTCCTACTTCTATTGTGTTAACTTTATATCCAGAGTGTATTTATACAGGAACCTTTACAGATGGCCCACGCATCCTCGTCACATTTCTCTCCACTGGTTCTCTGCTCAAAGAAATTGTATTCTTCTAGACTCAGCAGACCACTGCCATCCAAATCAATCACTTCAAAGATGTCAGACAACACTGCCCTGTGGAACAAAACAGTACAGCATCTTTGCACATACAGAATTAAACAAAGTGAACTTTTATTGGGCCCCAGACCTAAACCTCACTATAAATATGTCAGGGTTTGAGATTGGAATTGACTTACTTGAACTCTTTGGTTAGCTCCAGCTCTCCAGACTGCACACGGTTGACTAGCTGAACAGTTTTAGCGTTGTTCTTCCGCGTCCTCTTCAGTCTGCAGCCGGTGGTGAAGGGCATGAGCAGATATGAGCCAGCACTGAGTTCTCCCCTCCACAGAAACCTCTATTCACACAGAACACATATCATATTTAATGTTTTAAAATGTGATAATATGATTAAAATTTGAATGAGCCAACATTTTAGGTCGAAGATATTTTGCCATTGTATGTGTGTTTTAAAATATTTTTGTATTTTCAATTTACGTTAAGTAACTTTTTTTTTACCCATATATTGTAATTTTATTTTCATAAAATATATTTGAAACATTAAAGTTGATTCTTTGCTTGCATTATACTTTCTTTACACATACATTTACATATCTTTCTTTTTGCTTTATGTATCACCAAGATCTGCGGGTATTAAGTTTGTTTTGCCTGTATACATTATTTTACTCTCAAAGTGCCAGTAGCTGTTGACCTGTTTTTATTATTATTTATTATAAATATTATTATTTATTATTTAAACTAAAACTCTTCGTTTAAAATAAAAATAAAAAGCCTTTAAAATTTCAACTAAAGAAGAAGAGTTGAATCACTTGATTGACAGCAGGTCAATGGTCATGGAAAGTGTATGAAATGTATGTACAGTCGTGGCCAAAGGTTTGAGAATTACACAAA
>CAIGQV010019356.1:18253775-18295676 GCA_903798115.1 Danio jaintianensis | reverse complement strand
CACACACACACACACACACACACACACTAATAATATAATTAAAAGTAAACCCCGAGGAAGGCCATAAATCCTTGTCTAAAACAAGTCTTTGTTCTCTTTTTAACTGCTGTTGTTAAGGTCTAGCTAAAATGTTACTGCAAATACACTGTAAATCACCAAGTAATCAAAAATCGGAGTCAAACAGCCCCATCAGAGAGTAGTTTTGGGAAAAAAAAACCTTGTCCTCGGGTGCCACAGAGGCCTTTTAATGTTTAGAGTTGGTTTATGCTTCTTTTCCGAGTGCTAAAAACATGTTCCTCAAATGACACTTCTTCAACAAAAGCAATTTCCTACCAGAATTTATGCTGGGTTGTGAAACGTGTTAAGGATCAAATCATAACACTTGGGTGGTTTGTCCACCCCGAATCAAAATGAAGAAAAGCGCCCGAGGCGAATGTCTACTTTAAAAGGCCCTGATGTAGCGTCCCAAGGAGATGGGTCACTCGGCTGGACTAATACACTGCCCTGTCACCTCCCAGAAACCTCAGTAATTTAAAGGCTCACACAGAGACCGCGAGCCACCATAAAAACGCACAACCTGACCCTTTCCAATCCCTACACCCAATTACCAAGCTCCTGGCAGCGGGCGATAGAACTTTCCTCACCCAAGAGCATCTAGTTTTTTTCCAATCTCTTTGCTTTGACGAGTTCGGTCATTATTTTTCAGTTGTAAAGCAAACCAGCTGAGGTTAAAGTCAAAAAGAGTGCAAACAAAGGGAAGGAGATCAATAGCAGAGCTGCACTCGTATCGACCATGTGAAAATTTGCTACCAAAAGGCTTCGATACAACAAAAACACAGCAAATGTATTGTTGCCCATAAGGCACTTGAGCTAAGACAAAGTTTAGCTTGTAGGCAAAATGGATATTCCTAGATAGGAAGCTGTTCAGACAGTTCACTTTCAGACAGGTAGCATCCCAAATGTACTGTAAATTATATTGTACTCATTAATGCATCAAGGGCAGTGTTCATTAATCAACAAACAAATTTCACATAGTTTTCTACTTTCAAAACATATTTACAATAAGTTAGAAAACATTATAAAAAATAAGTATACCATTTTAAAATGATATATTATTTACATAAAATGTCATTTTTAAATAATACACTTGTTAAATAATATGTATATAGAAAACATTATGAACCACTTTCAATTGTGAAAAGACGTTTCTCTGGATTTACAATTTATAGTTATGGATTTGAGTAAAAAGTCTTTTTTGTTTTGTCCTGCAAACTACTAATGACATTTCTTCTAAATTTAAAATAAAAATTGTAACATTTTCAGAATAAAAAAAATCTTTCTATCAAAATTTCTATCACTTTTTCAATGCAATGTTCATATTCATTTTAGACAACAAAATAGCAAGATTTTAACTTTAGTTTGGTTCAAATTTAGTTTTATTTGGTGGAATAAGTCTTTTTCGATTTTTTTTCAAGAACAACATCTACAGATCTTTGTTATTCTGACCGAATATCATTTCCTGCAAAATTAAAAAAAAAAAACCCATCTGCGAGTCTGCATGTTTCAAGACATTTCAGGGACCTTTAACATAAAAAATAAAAATTATAATATACTAAAACAAAGCTAAGCCTGCATAAAACTGATTTGTTGAATAATATAATTAAGTAAAATCTGATGTAAATAAATACAAACATAATCTGATCTGGAACTTTATATCTTCCCTTCTGATTTCCAAGTCCAAAAAAAAAAAACCTGCATCTGGTACCTGTAGAGATTTTGGCTCTGCCAGTCTGCCAGTCTTAATGCTGCCAGTGCCCATGGTGATAGCCGTGGATGAAGATGACCGTCGACTGCGAGCTGATGATGGTCTGGATGTTGAACGATCTACCAAGAACAATGAAAATGCACATTACACACAATAAAGACAAAATTGTATTTTGTATTTTGTAAAGGTTTAAATACAAAAACCACAAAGTAAAAGCAAATCCTTTGATAAATCTTCACTAGTCCTGCACTTACTAATAATAATGACAAATGACTGTCTTAATGAAAAGGTTTTCAAAGCTCCTCCCCACACAAATCCTCTATTGAGCTCACATTATGATGTATGGCACAAATCTAAATGAGTCCATTTGTCACCACATATAAGGAGAGACCAATAGCTAAACCATAAGTTACTATATTACAGACTGCAGTTTGAAGAATGTAAACTGAACTGTTTATTTGCCTTTGTAAATAAACGCACATGCTCAAACTGACCTATAAATGAGAGCTGACAGTACAACAGGGGTAAAGCAAGATAAGGGATTAAGTTGGGACTTTCAAACTATCCTGGCTTAATTTAGCCTTGATTCAGTTGCATGAAGGCAGGCTAAATTAAGTTACTGTGGTGATTTATTCTTTGCAGCTACCCTGCTCCAGTGCAGGCTAACAACCAAGCTAAAATTAATAGTAGTGAATTATCTGTTAGTTTAGCTGTCAACGCTCTTAAAAAATGTATGTATTTTTCAGTTGTTGCATGTTCTTAGCTGTTTGTATTTTATAACTGTTAGAATTAAAAATATGTAATAATTTTATATATTTCAGATTTCCATATAGAGGAGAGATAGAAAAAAGCCTAAATAAAAGCGATATATATGATGATCATATAGATGATGATTAAAAATAGAAAAAAATTAACTAAACAGAAAAAATATATGCGCAAAATGGGTAAATGTTTGCAATTCATGATAAATTTACAAAGTAACATGAATGTCCACTGGTTACATTTAAGGCAAATCGGACAACTGCTATTTGGTTAATACGTTTCACCTCTGTTTCTGTATGAAAGTATGAGTTATCAGACAGAGAGAGAGTTTTGAGCATATTGCCATATCAGCTTCTCTGTCATTGCAAAATCAGATAAAAATTACAATCATTTTCGATAATAAAAAAGGTTTATAACAATAAAAAAAGACATCATTAGCAATAAATAATACATAAAATAAGATAAAAAATTTTAGACAGTTTTTTTAAAGATTTACTTTTATTAAAAATTCAATCATTTTTGAAGTACTCGCATTTTAAAATATTTCCTTTAAAGTCTCTCCAGATAAAAATCCTTAATGAGTTCTCAGATCAGTGGAAGTTACCAGATCGATGGACGCGAGAGGGGCATTTTTAACTAAGATCATAGCCATCATTTTAGAAGTAAGGAGGGAAAAATGTCAATTGTAAAACCAGTTTAATCTAGTTTATTTTTGTTATTCTATTCCGTAGTTTTAGAAAAGAATTAAAACGACACTCAAACATGTTCATGTGAAGAAAAGTTGCAATAAGGAGACCTTATTTCAATAAAACAATAACATGCAATAAACATTTAGTCTAATTTAGGGAAACCTACACTGCTTAGTTTAATTTTGAAAAAGGAGTGAGTCGACATTTCACAATCAAAACCACATTGTACCTTTCTTCTGCGTGGGCTCCAGTTCTGTTTTGTGCTGCGCTTCTGAAGATGGAGGCTCAGGTTGGGACTCTAAGCTCTGTGGAGTGTTCAGCTGGCTGCCAAAGTTCTGCCTCTTCAGTTTGACATCAGCCTCGAGCTTCTCCAGCGCTGCGGCTTGACATTTCTCTACTGTGGACCCGAGCAGCCTGCAGAACTGAACAGCAGCCTGGCTAATTCTTCCTAACTATTTGGCAATTCCAGTGTTATGGATGTCACATTTGAAGTAAAATCTCAAAACATAAATTCACATAGAAAGTATATGTTAACATTATATTGAAACATCTGTTTATATTTTCCAAAACACCTAACCACAGAGTTATGGGATCAGAAAAATATCAATCTGTAAACATTTTGTTATATTTTAAATGAGGAAAATCAACATGCATTATGGATGTGACCAAAAAAGTTAGTGAGTTTACAGTATACAACATACTTTGTAGAAATTCTGTGAATTAAACATAAGAGTTGGCTCTGCATAGAACAAAAATGATTGATTTTATTTTATTTGACATTTTTGCATTTATGAGGAAAAAGCTTCATTATGGATGTAACACCTCTCCATTATTGATGTGACAGATGTGAAATTGGCACTTGTTTGACTTTGGTAAATCAAACATAATTGTTTAAAAACCCTGACAGAGACATTTTTGAGTATTTTTACAGTACTGTAAAATGCAAGCCTACACAAAAAACTTAGAAAGGATTTCGCTATGTAGTGAAAACTTCATTTTTATCAGGGCAAGGTTGACATTTGCCTGCAATTGCTCTATTTCAGACTATTGTATTTACATTACAAACCACCCCTACTCATGAAAAAAGTTTGTAAACCATACCTCTGTGTAGTCTAACTTTCCATCTTTGTTGACATCTGCTAAGCAAAAGACTTCATCCACTTCTTTATGTGACATTTTTTCACCAGACTAAAAAAAAAGACAAAATTGAAGCTTGAAATGATTAAGGCAGCATACATGCATGTTTTTGAAAAGATAATTGAATATATTTATCACTTACTGAAGTAAGGACTCTGCTAAGCTCTTCGTGTGAAATATATCCATCGCCATTTGTGTCAAATTTCTTGAAAATTGTCATGAGCTGGTCTGGTTCTGCTGGTTTTTCCTTTCTCAGTATCTCACAGAAATCATCAAAATTCAGCTTCTTGGTTCCAGGTGGCCAGTATTTGTCTAAAGCTTTCTGTGATGGGTTTCTACCTGCTTGCTGAAGAACTGAGAGATAATAAACAATCATTTCATATATTATTTACTCAATGACTATATGTAGTTATTTTTAACGGGATAGTTTACCCAAAACTCACAAATTCTGTCATCACTTACTCACCCTTCACTTGTTTCAAACGTGTTTGACATTCTTTCTTCTGTTTAACTTAAAAGAAGATATTTTGAAGAAAGCTGGAAACCTGTAATCATTGACTTCCATAGTATTTGTTTTTCCTACTATGTATGCCAGTTTTCCCTTTTCTTAAAAATATCTTCTTTTTTGTGTTCAACAGAATAAAGAAACTCATAAAGGTTTGGAACCACTAGAGGGTGAGTAAATAGTGAGTAAATATTCATTTTTGGGTGAATTATCCATTTAAAATGATAATATGGGACCCTGGACCACAAAACAAGTCTTATGTTGCATGAGTATATTTTTGACAATATCTAAAAATACATTGTATTCAGCATCTCAGAAAATGAATCTCATTTTCCAAAAATTTACACTTATGACTAGTTTGGTGGTCCAGGGTCACATCTAAGAATATATTACATTATTATTTGAAAGAACATTATCTAATAAATTATAAAATTTGAATTATGATAAACTAAGCAATTAATAACAAAGTGCTGCTGATCTTATCAGTCTTACTAAGCCTTTATATTAATGATCAAAGTGCAGGTATAAATATGCTGAGATGCTTTATGCTCACCCGTGCACAGCTGATCTTTTGAAGTCATATTAACCAGGCTGGATCTGAACACAGACAGATAAGCAGCCCTGCATGTCATATAAATCCTCTCCTCCTCCGAGCGCTGCATTATAAAAATATAGTCAATATGCTACCGGAACGTCATACTGTAATGATAAGAGTGAGTTGGAGGGCTGAAGCTGTAGACTATTTTATTGTCGGTGATGTTCACTATTGAGTCTGATTGCCATGGCTGTTGTGTAAACAAACCCTCCCCAACTGTGCGCAGTTGAATAGAGAGGACTGGAAACAACTGCTCTCATTGGTTCTCATACAACATTTATGAATTAGGTATTTTGCGCCAGTAATTGTGCAATAGGTGTGGCAGATAAACTCCGTTTCACTCAAACAATATTTGAAACCACACTCTATGAATTTAGTTATGGTTATATAAAAATACTTTTGTATTATGTAGAAGTACAGATGGGTGTTTCCGGGGAACTAAATTACTGCAGCACCGCGCCAAACTACAAATAGTCGACGGTTAATTATAACGCCATAAGAAGAAAGAGATAAATAGTTACAATGCCGTAAGTTTATCAATTAATTTGGATCATGCTTGCTTAAAGTTATTACCAACCTTTCAACATTGCGATTGGTACATAATGACATGCCTATATTTCGAAATAGTGCTGTGGGCGCACAGTAAGAACTGTAAATACAACATTTAGCTTTCGTTGATGAAACCATTGATTTGAAACCAACTTTTCATTGATAAAATGTTAATTTTTAACACATACAGGTACTGTTTTTAAGACAGTTAAGATAACTAACATTTTACTAACGTTATTTCAAACTATTTACGATCTGTGGTCTTCTTCACGTCAGATAAATATTGTCAATATTACTTTATATGTGCTGAAAAACTGTCTGATCTCTGCCTTCCTACATGTGCACATATATTGATCATGATAATGAAGTTAATCTGTTGAGAGCCGTGATAAACTGTCATTTTCCACAGTGTGAAGAGAGCTCTTCATTTAGAAGACAAAGAAAACGTGAGTTCATGAAAATTTTGATTTGAGATCAGAAATAGCCTTTTCATCTTCCATTTATGCTTACTAAATTGTCTATTTAAAGGTGACAACAGTATCCTGGCATTAAACAGTAACATTAATGCTCCACTTGTTAACATTAGTTGACATTAAGAATACTTTTAATGCATTTGTTAAGTTAATAGTTAAGTTAATATACATATATAATAAAATGATAATAAATGTTAAATAATTAGTAATAATTTATTTTAAAAAAATACTACAAATAATGACTGAATTAGATTCAGATGAATGATTCCAAATTTAATAATAATAAAATAAATAAAAAACAAGATTAACAAGAACCAAATAAATACAAACATGATTAAAATGAATAATACAAATAAATACAATAATTAATTAGTAAATAAGTAAACAGTAAACAGAATAAATAAGTGTAGAAAGCAAATATTTGCTAATAATATTACATGCTAAGTTATAATATAATAAATAATGTAGATTCCTTTAACATTATAGGATTGAGGTCCCTATTAACTAATATTAACTAGTGGACGTTATTATAAACCGTTATTACTTGTTTATTAAAAATACAGTAACATAAAGAAATGTATACCTCAATGATTTGAAGGATGTAAATGCTTCATATTAATGTATTTTAGAGCCCAGCTAAGAGACTTGCACCAAACCGGAACTATTCTCCTATGACAGGAACGACAAAAGCTACAGGTATCAGAAACCACAGACCTACTGTGCCCTCAAAGTCCTATAAAACTCACAATTTAACCACCAGGAGTTAGCTTTTTCATTTTTTATTGTGATCAGACTAAGGTGTGCGTGTGTGTGTGTGTGTGTGTGTGTTCGTTCGTTGCGGTTTGTTCCTGTTTTTCTGCTTTCGATAATCAGCATGAACAATCCACAGCTAATGTCATGTTGTTGCTTAAATCTTGTACAGTAGGGGTCTCTCGTAATCCGGTGATATTGCATTTAGATTAGCTGTCTTTGTAGCCATTAATAATATCTTTGCTCATGCTGATTTGATAAATCGCTGACATTTAGTGCTTCATCAGCAGGTAATTCTAAAGCAGTTGGGAAGAAAACGAATCCTCCAGAAACAAAAGAACCCATGACAGATGCTGAGAGGTAAGGATGTAGATATCTCTTTTTAAACAGGTTGACAATTTATATACATTTAATAATACGATTAGAATATTAATAATATTAATTAATAATAATAATAATTACTACTATTATTATTTAAAAATTAATAGAATAATATATAATATAACTAAAATTACAATTTAAAAAGAAATTAAAAAGAACTCTATCAATATAAATTAACATTCATTATTATAAAAGAAACACGAAATCAATTAAAATAGGAGTTTAATTATTTAATAATTATAATAAATATGCAGTAATTAATACAAAAAATTAAAGAGAAATTCAGATAAATTACACACATACACTACGGACAATTTAGTTTACCCAATTCACCTATAGCGCATGTCTTTGGACTTGTGGGGAAAACTGGACCAGCCTTCTTGCTGTGAGGCGGCACGGCTACCCACTGTGCCACCAAATATATACAAAAATATATATTTTTTTATGCATTTTTTGCTTTTTGGTTTTTGTTTTGATCTAACTTATGAATATTTTAATGCTGTTTTATTACTCTCTTAAGATTTGCGCTTGATTGTATTTGAGAAAACCCAGAGTGCCATCAAAGTCTATTTTTATGAAGCTACTAACAATGGTATAACTGGAGCAGTGGAGAACAGACAGAAATTTCTCCTCATTACTGGATATTTCCTTTGTCCCACTTGGCTGATAGCCATTATGACTGATCAGAATTTAATGACAGGACATGGAGGGAGTTTCATCACCAGCCAAAAGCCTCGTTGATTTACATAGCACTAAAAATAGTTGGATAAGGAGAGTTTAAGAAAAGACCTATTTCCTTTTCAGCGCATACTAACACAGAGCTCCATGCGATCCATCAAGACAAGCATTAGTTTTGAATTTTATAGTGCAGTCATTTAAGAGGAAGCTAGTTAAATATATATAAAAACATCAATAAAGAGAGCGGCCTTATGATTCATTTAAGAAAGTATTCATTTGGGGAGTCAAACGCAAGAGAACTTCTCCTGCAAAATGTAGAGGAGATCTGGAGTGTGATTGGACGACAGGCCTTGTGTAAAATTTTGCCTCGTTAATATGTCTCCCAATATTTTTAAATGTGAATTAAAAATAAATGAATATCTTATTCTTAGTCAGCTTGTCCTCTCTTCACAGACTTAGCTAGGAATATGGGTATGATATATTCCTATGCCATTACCAAGCAAATATTCTCCAAGAATCTAATAATGCAATGTAATTATATGTAATAATAATGTAATATATATATTTTATATCTTGCAGTGGTATATGCCGTATAACATTATGCATTATTATATATTAATATTATTATTATTAATAATAAAAATCATTGTAGCGATATTTTACAATTAATGTTAACAGTTTATAGTAAGTCTCTATTATTTATTCATTCATTCATTCATTTTCTTTTCGGCTTAGTCCCTTTATTAATCTGGGGTCGCCACAGCGGGATGAACCGCCAACTTATCCAGCATATGTTTTATGCAGCGGATGCCCTTCCAGCTGCAACCCATCACTGGGAAACATTCATACACACTCATTCACACACATACACTACGGACAATTTAGCCTACCCAATTCACCTATACCGCATGTCTTTGGACTTGTGGGGGAAACCGGAGCACCCGGAGGAAACCCACGCGAACACGGGGAGAACATGCAAACTCCACACAGAAATGCCAACTGACCCAGCCGAGGCTCGAACCAGCGACCTTCTTGCTGTGAGGCGAACGTGCTACCCACTGCGCCACCGCGTCGCCTCTATTATTTAAAATTAGCTAATACATTTGCTAACATAGAGCGGCACGGTGGCTCAGCGGTTAGCACTGTCATCTCACAGCAAGAAGGTCCATGGTTCGAGTCCCGGCTGGACAAGTTGGCATTTCTGTGTGGAGTTTGCATTCTTCCCGTGTTCGTGTGGGTTTCCTCTTAGTGCTCCGGTTTCCCCCACAGTCCAAAGAAATGCGGTATAAGTTAATTGGATGAACTAAATTGGCCGTAGTGTATGAGTGTGTGTGTAAATGAGACTGTATGGGTGTTTCCCAGTATTGGGTTGCGGCTGGAAGGGTATCCGCTGCGTAAAACATATGCTGGAATAGTTGGCCGTTCATTCTGCTGTGGTGACCCCTGATAAATAAGGGAATAAGCCGAAGGAAAATGAATGAATGAATGATCCATCTATTCATACTCTCAGTCCTGGGTTGTGGTAGGAAGGGCATTAGCTGTGAAAAACAATTAGCAGAGTAAATGGTGGTTCATTCCGCCATGGCTATCCCTGATAAAGCAGGGAATAAGCTGAAGGAATGTAAGTGAGTAACAGATTTGTCATGGCAATCGTCTATATTTTGCTTCTCTCTGGGGATCTTAAGTGCTAACTGAATAAATTTAAATGTAAACAATAATTAACTATGAGGAACAGATTTGTTACAGTATATATTAAGCTTCATTAATATTAGTAAAATCTGGATTATTATAGTTAAATAAAAAGGTGACGATTAACAATAAGGTCTTACTTGTAAACATTATTTAATGCATTAGCTATCATAAACAAACAATGAACAATATATTTTGGAAGCATTTATTGTCTTTGTTTAAAATCATGGTTCGATTTATGTAGTTAACAGATAACTTTTGATTTTAAAAAGCATTGAAAAGAGTAATAAATGCTGCAAACCAAATACATTTTCTAAGAGAAAATAATTAAAACTATTAATAGAAACTTAGTAGTTCAATAGTCTTTCAAGAATATTGAAATAATAGTTTTCTTTATATATTTTTTTATTTGAAATTGAAAGTTCTTTTTCTTGACTTTTGATTTGAATTACACATTAGTAATGAACTAAATAAACATTATTTTGCATTATTCTTTAAGAAGTTTGGTGGTAGTGTGCCAATATTAAAAAATAGAACCCTATTGTAAAAATGTTTTTTTTTTTTTTTCCTCAGAATTGTGTTCCTCAGGTCTAAGGTGCAAAAATCTCTGAAGGACCTCATGAAATACAGACAGCAATTGGAAACATTAGTGGTATGTGGTTCAAATACAACAACAAGTCTATAAATTAATCAACTAAGACACTAACCAAGACAACCCCCCTCCCCACCAATAATTTTAATTATTGGTTAAATAATATGCATCCCTTAAAGGGAACTATCTCTTTAAGTTATCCAATTGAAGTCCCTATACTATAGAATGCAATATTTAATAGCAGATTATCCTGATAAGAATGAGTTTGTGTTTGTGTGTGTGTGTGTGTGTGTGTGTGTGTGTGTGTGTGTGTGTGTGTAGCCAGTAGAGGGCAGTAGTGAGCTGAGGAGTCTCTTGCTGATGAGTCCTGCTGATCTGCTAACCGAACTCAAGAGACATGAGATTCTGTGTAAGAGCGTCTACTGTAAATGCATAAAGCACATAATGCAAATAACTCACACCCCAACCTCATACAATAGACCTTGTTTTATTCGCTATTCATTCGCTGTTAAATGTTCACACAACAAATTCTTTCTGTGTGCAAAACATAAGACGGAATTCCTTTGTTTTGCAGCTGCTAAAATTGCCTCTAGTGCACATGAAGCCGGCACAAACAAGGGTCCTTTCCAAGGTGAGTGAATCTGGGAATCAACCAAATGTTTAGAATTGAATTATTTACCATTTAAAAGCATGAACGATAACACTTATCTTAAGTTGATATCTAGTCTTAGTAATTCCGTCAGATCAGATAGCAACTGGCACACAATTAGTTATGTTTAGTTATGTATCCCGGACATTTCCCCATCACAACACAGCCTTTGTTAGACTGTGACATAAGGATAAGTTATGTCCCATATTGAATTGATTCAAATTACAGTATGATGATTGTGACCCCATTGCTTTGCTTAAAAGAGCAAGAGAAAGAAAACATTTTGTGTTCCACTTATACGTGAGTGGAGATTGATTTCAAGCACTCAAGTTCTGCATCTTGGTCACATGGGGCTTTTGAATAGCCGTTTACCAGATTTGGTTTGTCAATGCGGCGTGTTCATAGACATTTGTCTCGACCTCAGCTCAATTGAAAGCTCCTCTTTTTCTAAGAAAAATATATCATTTTGCTAACACAAACAAGCCAGAACTCCTCTTCGTGGGACAGAATTAATTAGATTATTTCAAGCACACATTCAGCCCCCAGCAAAGCTGCACTTGTGATTCAGTCGCACAATGGCGATTTGTTGTAAGTCAATGGCCGGATTGTGACGAAGTTCAGCATGTTTTTAAGATAAGGTCGCCTGAAATTGTTTTAATTAGTCACACTCGTGGACCTCTGCGTACATGTTGCTTGAAGCTCGACACCAGAGGAATGTCACAATCTTGATCACATGGGGGAGCATGAAATTTATCAACATCGAGAACAACAACAACTGTACAAGAGTTTTCACATTTACGTCCCTGGGAAGAGAATTGACTCTTTGTTGTTTTAAGATATTAAAACGTACATTGATGATGAACAAACTATTATTCCAGGCCCGGAATAGGATAGGAGCATGTTTGTTTGCCATTATATGAAATAAGGGCAGATTGAACCACTTTTTTTTTTGCTAGTACTTTTATTTGTCTCCATAGATTTTTTACCAATATGTAAAATAATGATGTTATTCAGCTGCATAGAGGTGAATTGTTTACTAACATGTAAAAAATGCACAGTTTAAACAAATTTAACGCTCTAGCCATTACAAATTATATCATTTATTTTGTATTAAATTGTAATGCATATAGTTTTTATATAAGTTTTAGAAAGCTTGCAGCTAGCTCTCTGCACCTCTCACATGGTCGCCCACTGAAGCTATAGCAGGGCTGCGCCCAGTCAGTACCTGGATGTGTGGGTCCTAATGCCCCAGTATATTGATGGGGACTCTGTACTGCTCAGTGAACGCCGTCTTTCGGATGAGACTTTAAACCGAGGTCCCGACTCTCTGTGGTCCCTACAAAAGAGTAGGGGTTTAACCCCAATATCCTGGCCAAATTTGCCCACTGGCCAACCTCCTAACCTCCTAACCATCCCCATATCACGATTGGCTTCATCACTTTGTCTCCTCTCCACCAATCAGCTGGTGTGTGGTGTGCGGTCTGGCGCAATATGGCTGCCGTTGCGTCATCCAGGTTTATGCTGCACACTGATGGTGGATGAGGAGATTCCCCCCAAAAAATGTGTAAAGTGCTTTGAGTGTCCAGAAAAGCGCTATATAAATATAAGGAATTACTATTATTTATTATTATTAAGTTTAAGAAATGATTGCCTTTATTCTACAAGGATGCATTTTAATTGATCAACAGTGATTTGAAAAATATAGTATAATTTTTTTTACTTTAATGTATTTACCAAGGATGCATTACATTTATCAAAAATCTATTGAATATTTATCTTTCAAATAAATGCAGTTTCTTCTGGAAATGTACATTTATTAGCATTTCAAAGTGAGTTTTTGAACTATCATGTGACACTGAAGAATTAAAAAGTCACTTTTTTTTTTCGTAACTCGTGATTGGTGTTACAAAATGTAATTATTTGCCCACAGGAAGAGATTGCGATTGTCCACTAAAACAAACAGTCACAGAAACGCAGTTTAATGTGAATCACTTCAGTAAGCAGACTTCATTTATCAAACTAAGTATGAGAGTACGTCCTGTACAAATAACACATTACAATGAGGTTTTTCTTTTCTTATGACATTTTAGTAGGGTTTGAATTTAACATCTAAAATCACCTCAGTGAAGTTCCCTCATTTGCATTATTGAATACTTTCTACGCTCACATCTAGACCAGATCTATTTACTGCAGCAACATGATAAAGCTTTAAATAAATGATACTCAAAGACAAATAACATGGACACTAAATAAATGCATTAGTAGCTGTAGATGTTAAAGATGTTAGCCGAAGCTCTCCTGGGAACTCCATTGGATTCTGGCACGGATCACTAATACCCTGGATTTCATAGAGACACATCATTGCTATTAGAGTTCTCAAACACTCTGTGTCACTTGAGCCGTACAGGAGCTGGTGCGGATGACATATGACGGCGAGGATATGACACTACTCGTGTAAAAGCAAGCTGAGCACCAGGCAGCCTGATACCGCCAAGACAGCTGAGAAAATCCTCAAGGATATTTTAACTTTGACAGGCAAAGTGCTGTATCCACATCCCTAACGGAAGCCCCGGCAATCATCTAATGGCTTCCCAAAACCCTAACATTGAGGCCAAAGGACAAACTCACAAGCAAGATGTTTATGACAAAAAGTTTTTCCCTCAAGCTTTGTAAAAAAAAAAGGCCATCCCTCCTAAACAATCAGACCGGCTGTAAATTTTCCAGCTTATTCAGGCATTACCAAGTCCAGCGGCTTACATGTTGCTGATGAGCGCAAAATGGAAAAAGAAAGAGCGCAATAATTCTGAGGCAAGTTTGTCGCCTGGGCCGAGGGTATTGATTATTTCTGTGTGGCGAGAGATTTGGAAAATTCAATTAAAGGAGCTGAGCAAAGGATTCATAAATCGGCCCCTGCCTCCACCTCTTCTACGGAGACATTGTTATGTTCTAAATCAATGTTGCACTTCACAATATATTTTCTTTGGAGCATGAAAATAAATAACATTTAAACAGTTCTGCTTACCGCTGAAACAAATTTTATCTTCACCAAAGCCCTCTCCGTCTCTGCGCTCTTGGCCTCCAGTACACATCAGCAAGCATTTTTATGGCACGTTTTCCATAAGAAAATCCTATATAATATGAATTTTGCGGTGACAAAATGAGAAGGAAGGGAACGGATCAGCAGTATAAAAATTGATCAGTTCACAGATGGGGTCGAGCTGGGGGAGATTTGTAAGACAGCCTTAATAGACTGTATTAAAAATTCCTTAAAATGTAATAAAACAAATAGGTTTTTGGTTCTTGGCCGGGACGGGGGTCACAGACCCTACTAATATCGCATCAATCCTGGGCTGCTGAAGGATAAATGGGGTCTGTTTGGGGAACATTTGAGTCTTTTTTTGATGGAAAACACCAGCACAATTAAAGGCCTGCTGTATATTAGAGGGCTTTTGGTGGGGAGGGCAGAGCTGAGCAACTCTCGGCATCTGTTTCGGGCTTTAATATGAATACAGGTTATGTCCACACACACGTCCTGCAGGAGTATGAGTTGCATTTCAGGTCATTTGCATTTAGATCATCTAGCCGTGACAGCTGTAGGAGAGTCTACAAAATCTAGAACTGATGGTTTGATTTACCTGATAAGCTACATGCGCACTTGTCTCGTTTGTGTATTTATAATATGATGTAGTCTCTTAAAGGAGTAGTTCGCATAAAGATTAAAATTTGCTCAAAATGTGGGTGACTTTTTTTCTTGAAACCTTGATCCTTGGTGAGTCATAAAGTGCAAATCAACCGTTAGCGGCATTGAGAGTTAAAAACAAACGAACAAGCAAACGAGCAAGACAACATTAATACCAATGGCTACTGGTTAAAACTGTTGTAAATAACATTGCACAGACATTTTCCAGTCTGTCCAGGATTTTGCAAGTCCAGGGTTTCTTGAATCTTGAGATTAAAAAAGATTTTTGTGTATTTTCAGGAAAACACAAAAACTGAAGCAAATAATGCAATAAGTTATGCGAAAAACCATTGCAAAGTCAGTCATTTTAGGCTGCAAATAAAAACATCTCTGCATAATCTTAAAGGACTGATTTTCCTTCATACGACCTTAATGTTTCGCCAGGAGCCACGTGTATTCATTTAGTTTTGCCTGCATATGCTTTATTGACTCTCAAAGTGCTGTTAGGCATTGATTTGCATTTGATTATTATACAAATTGCCAAAGACCGCAGTTTCAGAAAAAAAATCTACTTTAATGTTCTACTTTAGAAATAAGGTCATTTGCATCTTTGATGTCCTGACAGTAAATACATTAACAACACTTTTAAATTTTTGGTTGAACTATCCCTTTAAGCTACAAAAATGTACAAAAAATGTTAATTTATCTATGATGCTTTTACAGGGTTGAAACAGACTGGCAGTTCTTCTGAATTTCTGAGGGGAATCTTAAGGTATTTATTATTTTTAAAAAGCTTGTCACATTTTTACAGAGTTTTACAGTAATCTGGTGTTTTATAGAGTGAATTGGACTTGTTTTGGCTCCATTTCCTTTATAGATAGAGATAAAATACTTCTTTTAAAATGTTTAATATATTTTCACTCTTATATTGAATGACAGTTTGGCAACTATGTGTATATTGAATATAAATATGTGTTTGAGAAAAACATATTTTGTAGAACTGATGACATTTCTTCCCAATTTAAAATAGAAATGTTGTCATTTAGAGCATTGCTTTTACATAAAATAACAAAAGACATTTAGAATCCTTTTTTAGACAACACCATATACAAGTTTACATTTTAACTTAATAAATCAGTATTTGGTGGAATAACCCTGATTTTCAGTCAAAACAAATGAAAACATTTGTTATTCTGACCAATAGTACATTTTGGATAAATTTTTTAATTGTAAAAATTAAATATTTTTATTTGAAAGAACTGTTTTCAGGTCTTTAAATAATAAAACACATATAAACATTTTACTTCAACCCGTAACTAATAAATCCAAAAAAAACTGAATATTTTTCTTAGCATAGTATGTTAATCTAAAAAAAATTATAAGTGTAATTTTTCACAATATACAGTTTTTACTGGGTTTTTTTATTAAATATCTTTGCTGAGCAGAATAGACAATTATTAAGCCCCAAACCTCTGACCAGTTAGTAATTACTTAGTACTTTAATCGACTTATTAAACGTTAACTTAATTGACATCTTATTGAAATACACCAAAGAAAGGCTTACACAAAAATTTTTATACACACTGTGCCTTTCTGATTTGCATATAATTCCGTGCAGAGTTGCAAACAGAACGGGTCTGCTATTGTCAGCGGCGCAGCTCTCTATCAGTGTGTTTGATGTACACTGAACATCCTGTCAGTCTGAAAGCGCAGAGATGGTCTGAGGAGGCTGACAGTCTTTTCACCATAGTAAAAATGAGACAGCGCTGCCGACACCTTGCCGTCCCATCAGACGCATTTACATTGAATCCATTCTCTGAAAGCTTTCCCCCCCCTTCACGGTAAATCTGACAAAATGTTGATTCTACAATACACGGTGTGCTGCGTCGCTGCCAAAATAGTGTTCTTACTGCTGGCATACAGTCCCATTAGAGCAATGTATGCATACACACACATATTATACAGACACACACACACACAGTATAAATGTATTTCAGATAGCAACAAAAGACGATGAAAACCTACACATGCACAAATGTACAGAAGGCATTTATTGATAGTCTGTCTCTTTATTTTGGCAGCCGCTGAGGGATCCTTTCTCGATGTACGACACGGACGGCAGCTGGTGTTTCGCTCAAGGTGGATCACGTAACTCTCTCTTTATCACTTTAGAGGCTGTCTGAAGGACAAAAGCTTAAGCTGACCAAAACAAAACACACACTTGTCACACACTTCGCACTGCTACAGTTGAAAACAACACGTAAAACATTTTTTAGCATTCAGCACTCTTTGGTCTGTTAGCTTTAGGTTCAAAAGGGTTCAGAAGAGGAGTTAAAATAAGTTTCAATCTGTAACCAAGCATGTTAGATATGGTTATTTCATATTAGCACTGTCTAATAAAATTGTATCATGCATTCCGGTGGTGTGAATTTTACAGGGTTTTTTTATCAACTTTTTTCCTATGCCCTATTATGCTTTGCGTGATTTATTGGAGTAACTTTTATTAGACCTTAACCAATCAGTGAAATGTGTTTTTTTTTTTTTTAACTGTTTACGGTAATACTTTTTTTTTCGGCATTTGAAAGATATCAATCTTACATGCCACCACAATGATGCAAGGAGAAATGTGAATAACAGCACAGCGAGGCTTTTGCAAGCTTAAAAGAATAGTATTTACATTTTGCATTTTATTTAGCAATATTTTATGTTGGGCTTATAATCATTAGTGTTTCAAACATTTGCCCTGAAGAGAATTGGGACAGGGGGAAGGGCTAAGGGGTAGAATTGGGTTTGGCCTAAGTGATATGGCATTTTTGTCATACCGCCTAACTCTAATGCTAATAAATGTCAATATTTAATGTATAATGTAAATATAATAATGTAAATTATTCTAATTATTTTCAGCAGACCAATCCCAAAGATATTCAAGACAAGTCTTTTTTGTTGCAATAATACAGGTACATTGAATAGCATATTAAATTCTGGACTGTAATAAGAACAAAAATAAAGTGAACTCAAAAGTGCTTTGGCCACAGATATGCTTATGATCCTGACGTCACATTAAAATACACATAACATTATTTTCATGATGGATAAATATCAGAAAGCCAGTTGTACCTCTCACTTCGTTTTCACTATGTATATTGATTATTTATAGCGCAGCCTTATTGTTTGAAGTGGTTGTCATTTTTTTTTCAGTTTTTTAGTTCAACTGGAACAGTAGAAATGTGCACAAAAAGTAGATAGTGTATCTTATAAGACAGACAAACCAAACCAGATCATTCTCTCCTATTTCAGTGAATGTGTGTGAGTGTGTCTCTGGACACGCTCGGGCTGAAACACACTAGCCCCTTTGTGACCTGATAACATTTATAGTTGTAATGGATTTTTTTTAATGGCCGTCATTAACTCGCACAAAGAGGGGTGAAAAAGATTGCTTGTACTTTTTTCCCCTTGGTATTTCAGCTTTACTGCATTATGTTCTGATATGTCTGCTTCCATCATTTTTGTTTTACAGCTCATGAAGTCGAAGCATTTTAATGCCAAGCTTTAGTATTAGCCTCATGTCTTCAGTCAGTGGTGAGATGATTCCACTGTATTAAGGATTTTTTTTCTTTTATTTAGTACTTGAAAGATAAGTGCCTTTTGCTTAGAGCTACGTGATTAATATAAGCCATCAGTATCAAAATGTAATTATATGGAGTTTAAATATTTGTGCAGTTTGATAATATATTTCATAAACATTTTGGTTTAGCAGTTTTATTATTTTACAGTGAAATATGGTCATTTTTTGTAAATTACTATTATTAATAATATTTCAGTGACAGTTTATTTGATGGTGCATATATATATATATATATATAAAACATATATGCTTCGTTTAGTGTTTTCATTTTATAGTTGCCGACATGATAAAATAAAAAACAATTATTCATAAATGCAATTTTAACACTGTCAAATATGTTTAAAATTAATAATAATAGTAATAATAATTTTATTTGATATATTTACTATAAATACAAAAAAAAATTTCATCGTTCTTATATTAAATAGCAGTTTGGCGACTATGATATGTTTATATTGAATAAATATGTATGAGTGTTTGAGTAAAACATTAAGTACTGATGACAAATCTTGCCAATTTAAAATAGAAATGTTGTCATTTAGAGCATTGCGTTTACATAAAAAATGTGTTTTCAGCTTTAAAAAAAAGGTTCATTGTTGGGCAATTAAAAAATATCTGGGAGACATTTCGATTTGATACAAAACCATTTAATGACGTATCAAAATTGGTCCTGAAAATAATGGCCTGACAGCTTGGTCATTTACACGAAACCAATATCCCACTAACTCATTTGGTCTCGAAGGCATACAAGTGAGAGAAATCCTGGCAGAACTGTATCCCCTTTCACTGGACTCACTCTTCCCAATTCAAGCAAGTTCCCTAAACCTCATTAACAGGAAACTGAATTTTCCCAAACTATTGCCATCCTGTTCTATTCAATCCAAAGTGATTGTCCTCCTCTCCCTTCGCCATCATTTTGGCCACAGTTTTTCCTTTAACAACCGATGTCAAAGGCATGTTTCAGTTAGTTTTCTTCTGACTCTTTCTCCTCTGTGGCTCCATCAGCTGGACTAGGTTGAAATAAATTACGAAGCCCAGAAAGTGTAGGAAGGAGAGGATAGAGACCAGCACTGGAAACAGATCTGGCAACTTGGCCGGAGGCTCCAACCAAACACTCGTAAAGCTCAAAGCAGCCATGGCCACCAGTGACAACCAGAACTGGAAAACACAAAGTAGACATAGGTTGATATTCAATAATTCAGTATATAGTGATAAAGAACATGCATAATATTGATATCATGGGCACTTCATAATACATTGAATAATTATTGACATTTTTAGAGTGCTTTTTAAGAAAATTCACATTGATTTTCATAAAAGAGCCAAATGGCCTGAGACTTAATTGGTTAGCTTAATAGTTCAAACATTTTCACATGAATCTGGCATGCTGAGATATTGATTGAAATTTCTGTGACTATTTATAGGGCTTTTGTACATTAACACTGTGCAATTAGGCTCCAATAGGAAACATTAGTTGAAATTAATTGTAATCAATTTAACTCACAATGAAAACTACAAAAGCTTTTCTTAATCTTAAGTGATGTTAGTTTAAGGCTCGTTAATACTTCTGCGGCGAGCACACGCAAATGGGTATGGCGCAGCCTTCGTGTAGTCGCATAACCCTCGCCGTGGCTGACGCCGACGCGCACCTCTCAAAGAAGGTAACTACACATAGCGACGAAGCATAGCGCAAGTTCTGTGATTGGTCGGTTTGATATCGTTGACGAGTGTGGGTGGCGCTGAGAGCAGTGGGACAGAAGCGAGCCCGTTGGAGCGAGTGTTTACAAGTGTTGAGTCCCGTGGAGGAGCTCCAGTTGGGGACTTTTGTTTTGTGTTTACCTTATGATTAAAGTTGTTGCACGTCTGCCGGTTCCCGCCTCTGAATGAGCGAGTTTTAGCTACTTGTACATTAAGGTAGTTTTCAGAAAAATCAAAACACCCGCAAAGAAACTCAACACAGAGGAACATAAGAACCTCACTGCCAGCTAGCACTTCGGAAGTGTTATTGCAGAGCAACACAAATAGCACACAGAAGTTTAAAAGCGCGACTATGCACAAGGTAGGCGTAGTGGATCACACCAATCACTTGACGCAGAAGTATAAACCAGCCTTTAGTTAATGTCTAAGAACACATTAAAATTGTAGTCGTAATCTGATTATAAGTCATAATATTTTTTTATGAAATGGGGTTAAGTTAGGGATAAAGTACATCCATGAGGTTGTTATCGCAGAATAAAGCTGTACAGAGTTATTGGCAGCCTGACACAAAGCAGAGGGCTCTTGTATAAGACAGAAGGGATTTATTCTGTGAAAACAACCATCCTGGATATACTTTTGTCCCGCTTATTACATGGCTACTTGCCACAAAACATAAAAAATAGACATAAAACATTGTTCTGAGCCGAAATAGTTTATTAGTTCTTTAATTAAACGCAAAGTTGCACTGCAAACAATGATTATCTTACTTAGATTTGTCTTGTTTCTAGGCCAAATATCTAAAAATTCTTAAATCAAGACGTATTTAAGACAAGCAAAACATATTGTCTTGTTTTAAGAAATAAATGTAAAAAAATATTTTGATACTTTTTTAAACAAGCAAAACAATCTTCCAGTGGGGTAAGCAAAACAATCTTATGCCAAAAGGAAAAACAAGATTATTTTGCCAACCCCATTGGCAGATTATTTTGCTTGTTTTAATGAAAAACTTATTTAATTTTGACATATTTCTTAAGACAAGAAAATATGTTTTGCTCATCTAGAAAATGCTTCTTGGTTTAAGAATTTTTTGATATTTGGACTAGAAACGAGACAAAAAATCTAAGCAAAAAAAACATCTTTTGCAGTGTGACAGAAACAAAAACAGCTGAATGAAGAATAGACTAATGTACATATTATTCATTTACAAAATGGCATCAAACGTGTCAAAAACATGGCGTAACAGACATGCAGATACGTATGAATATAGATGTAAGTATATGGATGTGAACATAGGCCTGTTTACTGACAGTCAAGAAGATTCAAAGTTACTGGATACGTCTGTGTTATTCAGTGGTTGTGATCTCGGGAATTACATACCTTGGTAATGTCACGACTGAACAATAAGAATCAAGTACTTAGTAATATTAACATAATAACTGTAATAAATCTGCCTATTTCTCACTCTAGCCTATTTCTCACTCAATTTTAATCCATTAACCAACATCTAATATTGAGACTATTGTACTTTATAAGCCTTGTACAATGTAATTTGGTTGAAACATTTGTTTACTCTGAAAATGTATATATAATAAAGCAATACACGAAGTATTCTTTAGTTATTATACCTGTTAAGGTACCTTTGGTAACACTTAGGTCACAATTCACGGTATTAACAAACCATTAACTAACACTACTAATTAGCTGTTTATTAATAGTTAGTAAGGTAGAAGTTGGGTTTAGGATTAGGTAAGCAGAATAAGATTATACTTTATAAGTTCTAATGAACATATATATATATATATATATATATATATATATATATATATATATATATATCTTAATAATAGGCAGGTAATGAGCCAGTAGTTAATGCATGAATTGTGTTACTGTAACTTTTTTGCAGATTAGGTCAATATCGTGATAATATCGTATACCATGATAAAAGCTTCAGCAATTAAATCGCATCTAGAAGATTTGATACCGTCATAAGCCTAACACAAAATGAACAACACTAGGAAGCACCCTGACGTTAGTCCCAATCAGTCGCTGCAACAGCACGACACAGATCCTTGTAACTTGATGTTTATTTTCCACCCTTTTTCAGGACAGTGAGTCGAGGTATAAACATTAACATGTCTATTTACAACAGATGGAGTGAAGGATCAGTAGAAGTGCTGGTGTGAGCAACACGAGCCCCCAATGAAACTCAACCACCATCGTAGGGCCCCCTTATTTATGCCTCTTGTGTAAATAAATATATCTAGGCAAACCTGTGTTAATGACTCACGCTACACAAATAGCAAGCATCCTGGTCTCGAACATTCACGCAAGGAGCTGTTGAAACGTTAAGTCTTCAAAAGCGTTCGGGGGTCAAGCTAATGTGAATGTTATGGGCCGTTCAGGTGGGCCGGTGCACTTAACTGACTTCTTCATAAGCATTGATTTCATTAACGTCAGTGGTAACAGGCCGTGACGTCAGTGTTAACTTACTTTCCATTTAACGATCCGGCCGAGGTTGAGCTTTGGCAGGAAGTGTTGTGTGAGTTTGCGATAGGGGGCAAGCCTGAGCTCTTCATCCGTACTTCTCTCTAAAGCCGCGAGCAGATACAGACTCAGAAAGAGGAATGCCAGTGAGGTCACCACATATGGCAACAGCAAACCATCCTTTAGCAGCAGGGGCAGCATGCTGCGGAAAACAAAAAAAGTGTTATGAACAGACAGAATCCAAGATTTGTACAATTACTGATTATTTGGCCTTGTTTAATCACGAAGGGCTCGTCTCTTGGAAGTCATTGAAGGAATAATGGGTGTAAAATGGTTCCCAAAGTTGGTCTGAATTTGGGAAATGGAAAAGTCAGCTGCTCTACTATTGGAAGAAACAAATAGTGGCCAACTTGTTCCATTTGTGACAATCAAGACTTGATTTCCAATAATTTACTGTCAGAGTTGTTCAACAGTCAGTCAAATGATAGAAATTAATGTTCCTACATTTTATAATGGCAGCCTACTTTATATTTACTCAATATTTTGTCATTCGGACTAAAAATAGATTTCTTGAACTTGAAGATGGGTGAAATAGCAGTTGTATTGTACATGTACGGACACTTAGTGGTGAGGAAGTGGAACCCATGAACAACTAATTCTGTGTAAATAAATCAGCGATCAAGATAAAGTGCACAGTTCTCGGCTGTGCCATAATTTCAAAACAGCAGCCATAATTTGCAGTCACCCATGATTCATTTTTTGTGCGAACGAAATGGTTTGATGATAGTGATGTGTTCAAGACACAGTGTTGCTTTCATTTTAAAGACATATTTTTTTAAATCTTGATTTCAGTCAATATTTTGTCATCTCACATTCATTCCTTCAGTCAGTTCTATTCTATTCTAAATGATGATTTCAGACAAAATAAAAAAAAAATTGGTTTAATTTTACAGTCTTTCATGAACTACAACATTAATTATTTTATATATTAATTGAAAAGTTTCAACATTTAACAAAAACCATGTGAAAACAGTTCTACCAGATAATAACCAGTTTTAGGAAAGTAAAAAAAAAAGGTTAAAAAAGTAATACATCATTATAATACAGTATAATTACATAATTAATATTGTATTTAAATTACTTTATCTGAAAAATAACTTAATTACTGAAATTTATACTAAAAATCCACATAAATCTCAACACAAACAATAGAAATTAAACTCTTGATTCCTTAAATCAGAGTCAAACAGGGCCTTTTAGTTTTGTTTTAAAGCCATTAACACTTAAATTTGAAACAATATATGTATCAAAACAGAAAACATTTTTAAAGGTAAAGACACCATATTTCATACATACCATAAATTAACACTTCATTGTTTCTTATGGATGTGCAATTGTCAGACAAATAAAACCTTCTTTGTTGAAAAATTAAGTTATGCAACATATTTGAAAAACAATAATATGTTTATACATTTACTCTGCTTCTCTGAATGTATACCTTATATTGTCATGAATCAATTTCTCAGTAAATATTTTTTTTTAAACATATACAGTGGTCGATAAATAATAAGTGTTCTTCTTTAAAAGTTGGAAAATATAATTATTCAGCAAAATATTTATATATTACTCTGCCTCTCTGAATAGTTTTTATATAGAACTCTCGAATTTCTGTACAGTATTTAGGGCAAATATACTATAAGTAACTGTAATTAAGTAATCCTTTACTTTACTTTAATTAAAAACACTGACAATAACATTAAAATAAATACACCACTGTTTTATACATCAATTAAAAAGTAGCACATTTCACAGAAACCATGTGAAAACTGTTTTATCAGATAATAACATTACAATAAATACACCACTGTAACAGTTTTATTATAATCATGATTTTCTATTGAATTTTCAGAATGCACATTTTCTTCCTCATCACTGAAAAAAAACTGCAAGTTAACATTTTTCCCCCAAATAAGCTTATCAGACATGCAAGTAAACTTTCAGCTAACTAGTTCAACAATTTCCATAGCCATTCTTCTAAAAAAACAACAACATGCGCACCATCCTTGTCACAAATAATACTTCCATTGAGCCCGTGTTGACGAAATAAAACAATCTTTGTGTTAGCAGAACAGGTCGTGACGCAAAAACAACAATGCAAGCTGTGAATTTTGATGCCCACCGCATTTCCCCATAATCTGCAGAAAGTCTGCAAATTAACATTGCATGTTTGGCCCACAGAAAACTAAGCCAACGCATTGTCTCTGTACACTCTTGTGGATATTTCCTCCCTAACAGTGCGACAATTATTCAATCACACAATATAATCAAATTATCTTCCATAAAGAACATCATGTCTTCGGCTAAAAACATAAATATGGTGCATTAAAACTGTTTTTGTGTGAGCCTGCAGAGAATGTTTACACAAAGAGGTCTTAGTTTAATGGTATGTGGACTATGTCATGTAATCCAGTGATATCCTTACACTAAAACATCCATACAACAATTAGCACGGACAGCTGGGACTCCCCCATCGGCTACTTCACTTCTTCTCACTCTTTAGTCATCTGCTGAATTTGTTTCGGTCTTATCCATTGGGATTCACTTATTTATAGTAGTGCAATTCAAATTTAGTAAAACATACTCCTTAGTATCTTACCTGAAAGTGGATGTAAGCAGAAACCAAATGGCGATGAGAGGCATTTCGTTGATGACAAGGCAAACTGGCCTGTAAAAGACATATTTGACTTTTAAGACTATATTTACTGCATTGGAGATATGCTTATATGATGCCATAGCTATAATTATGCAGTCAAGAGGGCAAGGACTGGGTATCGGTGTCACTGGTACTTCCTCGGTCAGCAAACATCTAACACCCAATAGAGAGCCGTAATCCAGAAACATTCCTTACTGATTGGCTACACATGCAGGATACAATGACAATTCCGACGCATTGCTAGATGATAAATCTTTGTATCGCCGTGTTTTAGATTAAGGAAGTAAAAAAACAAACATGCAAAAATGCTGGTAGGAATTACTGTATAGCACTAAGCAATCACTTTTGCTTTATGGTTGGTTATTTTTATGACGACTAAACTAAAATGCTTACATTTTTTCTCCATTCATGTCTCGCATTATGTTTTAGTTTCACTCTGTAACTAGTACTACAGTTTTTTTTATTAATGATTTGAATTAGTTTATTTTAACATTTTCTGTTTTATTTTTAGCTTCAGTCGAGATTTTTAGTTATTCTGTTGCCATTTTATTCATTTTTATAATTTATTGATAATAATAAATTATTATTATTGAATTGTTTTTGGCATGTGGCACATTTCTCACTTGAGAAGTGAAAACTATTGTGAAAGCTATTTTTGTCTGATTTCTTTACAAACACATTTATAGTCTAGTAAAAAAAAGTACAAAGTAAGTAAAAAGTAAAAGTACATTATAGATCTTAAGAATATCGATTGAGTTGTAGTAAAATCTCAAGTATTTTCTAGTAACACAAAAGTCAAAATAATAATTTAATGGCCAAAACAATTTTATATTAAATAATAATAAAGAATAATAATTTCAAATGGCGACGCGTGGCGCAGTGGGTAGCACAATCGCCTCACAGCAAGAATGTCGCTGGTTCGAGCCTCGGCTGGGGCAGTTGGCATTTCTATGTGGAGTTTGCATGTTCTCCCCGTGTTCGCGTGGGTTTCCTCCGGGTGCTCCGGTTTCCCCCACAAGTCCAAAGACATGCGGTATAGGTGAATTGGGTAAGCTAAATTGTCTGTAGTGTATGTGTGTGAATGAGTGTATGGATGTTTCCCAGTGATGGGTTGCGGCTGGAAGGGCATCCGCTGCGTAAAACATAAGCTGGATAAGTTGGTTGTTCATTCCGCTGTGGCGACCCCAGATTAATAAAGGGACTAAGCCGAAAAGAAAATGAATGAATGAATAATAATTTCACAGCCTTCCTTCAACACATCAATAAGTTGGTAGTAGACTGAAAAAAAAGTGTAAAAAATTAAGGTATGAAATGGCACACTTCATCACATGATATAGTTATATATAGGGTATGTTTACACAATTATGTAGCCAAAAACCAAAAAGTTTTTGCCTAGCATTTTTTAAAGGTTTCACATAAAAAACCCAGATAATCCACGTTTATCCATGAAAACATCCAAAAACGCTGAACTGTGTATGCCTAGCCAGTATTTGGCATGGTCACTTGTTAGTGAACAGTACCAGCAAGGTTTGCCTCTCATGTCTATGTATAATTTGCTGTGTGTGTGTGTAAGATGCTTCTCCACTTTTGGTTGTAATGTGAAGTAAAAATACACTTCGCTGATGAAGCGTTAGGAAACACTTGAGCAACAACTCTACCACGTACTCAGCCATTGTTGTGTATGTTTGTTTGCCATTGCCTGTTAATCTACATTCCCCTGAAGAGTAGTATGCACACACATGATGTCATCTTTTTTTAAAGACTTTCATTTTTGGGTGTTGACATACACACAACAGTGGGGTTTCAAAAACGTCCATTTCATTTCCAAAAATGATGACGTCATGTAAACGCACAAGCAAAACATATAAAAAGTTTCCTGTTTTTGTCTGAAAACGTTGTCATGTAAACAACCTCTAAATTGGTTTTGTGTATATGCATTAGGTCTTAACATTCGTGTAAGTGAAGCAAAAGTACTGTTCACAGCACCAGGATCAAGTACTATGAATCATATTCCACTGCTTACAAGGCTGCTAGAAGGATGGATTTCTCGTGGACTTGGAAGGAGAAGAGGAAAAAAGCCAGGGAGGAGTTCACCTACAGTACAAGCAGATCGTCAGAGTCAGTGGTCAAAAATACAAGTTGGTGAACTGTCAAAGATAAATACATATTCATGACACCACCTACCAAAGCCAGCTTGAACTGCCAGAGAGTCGGTTTGGACAACAGTTTTAGAGATGAAGGCAGGACGAACAACAGAGTAAGAGCAAAACTGTAAGAAACAATAAAAAGCCATAATTAAATACATTGATTCAATAATGACAGATTTACTATGCACACAAACAGAGTTGAGAAATACGATCAAGAGTTGCTGTTGCCAAAGGCTGTAATCTATCCCACGGCGGCTGCCTGATCTTTTTATACATCCTCACAGTCAACAAGAAAGATCCCAGCGTTCAAGAAATGCATTAGATTCAGAGATGGCCTGAGATGGCCTGCTGAGCACACTGACAGAATTACTTGAACCCCTCAATCACCTCTCTCTTGGAAGAAAAGGACCCTATCAGAGGTGAATGACCATAGTGGGACAAGAATCTGGTCCATCATGACTTGCACTGGGTCTACATTGGACTTAACCCTCGTCGCTTAAGTTGTAAACCATTTTGTCAGAACATCATAAAATGAGCCAGAACGGATTCATGATATATTGATGGCCATTTTGGTATTGGCTAATAAGTGCTTGCTTTTAAATATTAGCATTATTGGCTCAAAAAGAAAATTATTGGCCAATAAATGATGGATTATTTCTGCCTGTTGAGCCACTTTATGAGAGTTGATTGTCACATTCTGTAAAGACACACCTTGGATAAGTTTTTTTTTAAACAGAGGAAAGACAAGATGCTTGCCATGGGAGAGTTTTTCACAGCAAAACAAAAAGGACAACAGAATTGCAAAAACCCAGATGTTTTCTTGCAGTTTCCTTATTTCAGCAGTTAAAGTTTTCAAATAAAATCCGTTGTCCAATGGTTTACAAATAATATCAATATTTATATTTATTGGCATATATATTGGTTATCAGCTTTCAAATACAAGTTACAAGCCACAATTTCCATATTAGCGCAACCCTAAGAGAAGGGTATCAGTTTACTTTAAGAGATTTGACGATAACATGACCCCATATCAAGCATAGCTTGAATCACCACTTATAATAACTTAAATATATTAAAGAGTTAGTTCACCTAAAAATGAAAATTCTGTTATTAATTACTCATCGTCATGTCGTTCCAATCCCCGAGTCCTTTGTTCATCTTCAGAACACAAATTAAGATATTTAAGATGAAATTCTATAATTTTTTAGCAATCTAAAAGATTACTAAATGCTTATGTATATTCTACAATTGTACACATTTAAAAAAAAAAGTGTGTAAAACATTTTCAACATGACTGAGTTCTTAATTATGGAGTCTGCATAAATAAACCAAAAAGAAAAATATAAATAATTAAAATTGTGACGAGACAAGTCAAAGAAATAATCTTGACCAAGCTCTTGCACCTGCAGATTAGTCCACGTATCAGTGTCACACAATCTCTCAGATATCATTAACTACCCATAATCCTCCCGGGCCCTCCATTATAATGAGATGCGTTTCACAAACTTCGTTAGGGGGGAATATGCTGAGAGATTTTGAGAAGGAGAGACATAGAGAGACAAAGGCAAAAAGAGAAAGGGTGGCGGGTAAATGGATGGTGAAGGATTACCTGAGGAACAGCTGAGTCTCTCTGGACAGCAGGGTCTTGATCTTTATCAGCACATTCAAGCTGCACCATGTGTTTGCCACTTTATCCTGTCAACAAACACATGCTGTCAAAGTCAGTAAACTAATGCGCTCTGGACAGAATCACACAATGAGACACTGAGCGCTAGACTGTTATGAACAGTTGGTGTCAATTCAGGGGCGTCGATTCGATTTCAGTTAAGGGCTATAGGCTGAACAAAACTTCATCTTTACTAACTTTATGCTTTAATAACTGGTATTGGGGCAAAATAATTATGTTTAAATTGGTTGGAGGCCTTTAGATTACAAATATATGCAATATTAAAACAACAATATTAAGAATTTAAAGAAACAGTGTGCAATTCATAAGTTTAATAGGCTACATAAAATCTAATATGAAAAAAGTTTATTCAAATAGTAATAATTAACTCAATGTTGCTAAAATTACAACATGGATAATAAATGGGTACATGTTTATTTTTTTTTATATTGCAAGCTATATTGCAAGCTATATTAGGCTAAGTATAAAATGAGCAATATGTACTATCACAGAATGTACAATATGTAAATATCATACTAATGACATCAAAAATGTTGACATCTATTTGACATCCACACATTGATGTCATTTTGACCACCAAAAATAATTAGAAATTTACACTGGATTTTGCTTCCCTACAATGCATGGTCACAGTAGTCAACATTTGAAATTCATCAAAAAAAAAAAAAAGTTTATCAAAATTGTCCTAAGACAAGAATGGATGTTGTTCAATAGTTTTAGACAATTTTTATAAACCTCTTTGATCCAAATGTTTGATTCAAATGTTGACTATACTGTATGGTATCTTTATATTTAAATCTAGCTTTTATTTTTTATATATAGGGTTTTTATTTTAGGTTTTGTTGTTTTGTTTTATGTGCATGTAATGTTATCATGCTTAAAAAAAACATCAATAAATTCAAATATATAGCTTTAATTTATTTCTTAATTCAGTTGTTGCTGTAATAATTTAAAATTAAATAATTAAATGTTTTCTTCATTTAATATTTATATTTCTTTTATTTCAGTAAACCAAAATTATTTGAATTTATATTAGCCCATACTTTCATAAGTTTTAAAAAATATTCTACCAATAAAATCAATGTGTATGTTTTTTTTTCTTCTTCTTCTTCTTTTTTCTAAACCTCCAAAAATACCCTTTTTTCAAATGCCCACAAATTTATTATCACACTTACAAAATTAGCACCGACATATACGGTAAGCGTCTTTACATGGTATGCGGCGTTTTGAAGGGAAAGCACATAAGTGGCATTACTCAGTGTAATCATTTCCCAACTGAAAGTGCAATAAAAATTCCTGTGGGCATTCTTGGGGTGCACTGGTACAAAGGGCAAGGGTGAAGTATTACACTCCCATTCGTTTTCCTGTCAAGTAACCGTGATGTCAAAAAAAGCTATGCACTTATTTGTAAACTTATGGACACGGGTTAAATGACTGTCTTAATGCACACCCAAGACATTAATAACCACCCAGGTTGTGATGACTGTGGTGCGCACAGAAGACTCAACTGCACTCTTTAGGAAACCGATCCGTTACAAGCGTCCATTGACCTTTCTGCTGGGGTACCGACATGTGATTCCTCAAAGACTGCTGGCCTTTAGCAGTTGTGCAACAACAGAATTAGTAAATGTTATGAAAGTTGCAGCTCTGCTTCTGAGAAACTCTCTGTACAGTGCTAGAAAACACAGCTGTTGTCTTTCACAGTTGTGTGGAGAGAGACCAGTGGACACTACAGCTGAAGACGAGACCACAAAAATGTCTTCGGTGCTTTTTTTTTTTCCCCCTCCGTGTAATGACCGTCCGTGTTAGGTCTAGTGTTGAATTTCACTCTACGAGCAGAAAGAATTTGCGTTCTTTTGTGTTCTACATTGGTGTGTGCAATATTTATTTAATGTCTATGATCATACGAATTGTAATTTTAATTGTTTGCGAGTTGTAATATGTCACTAAAAACAAACAAAAAGGCTTCGAGTGCAGTTAGAAGGGCCATATAAATCAAGTTATCCAGAAAGTAAAATTGTTTGCATTGATGCGATCATTTTTTCTATTTATCTGATGCTTACATAATGTCACATGGTAGCAAGAATGCTGTTTTATTGAAAATCAGCAGATTGGCACTGCCGAAGATCTAATATTAGATACATTTCTAAAACAGTTCAAGAAGTTCATTTTGAGCGAGTTACATTTTTAAGAGACAGGTCTTCTTTTTTACCAATGAGAATAGCTTCAAAACTACTCCAGAGCAGAAAACTGTGCAAATCAGAGCAACAAGTTTTGTTCCTAAAATAATTGTTTTTGAACAACTCATTTGAGTCAATAATTCAATGATCAATTAATTAACAGTGGATGTGTCAGAAATCATAGGGCCGTAATTTAAAGGAATAGTTCACCCAAAAATGATTATTTACTCACTATTTTCTCTCCTTCAAGTCCTTCCAAACCTTTATTAGCTTCATTTTTCTGTTGAACACACCAGAATATATTTTGAAGAATGTTAGAAACCAGTAACCATCTACTTCCATAGTAGGAAAAACAAATACTATGGAAGTTAATGGTTACAGTTTTACAACATTCTTTAAAAAATCTTCTTTTGTGTGCAACAGGAGAAAGAAACTCCCGCAGGTTTCGGAAAAGTAAAGAGTGAGTAAATGAGAACAGGATTTTTATTTTTGGATGAACTACCCCTTAAATTAGTAACTGCTTATGCTTATTTATGTGGCATGTTTGGATTTTGATTAAAGTGCAATGGGTGCTTATGTTAAATCACATCAGATAGCTTAGTACAAATTAAAAATATGTTTTTAATATAACAATCAACACCTTTTTATTCTTTCTAGTTTCTTCAATAAATAATTCAGTAAATTGAAAATCAATTTTGCAGTTGGTATCGGAATCAGTGAATTTTCTCGCAAAATAAATAAATAAATCAACAATTAGAATTGGCCATAAAGTGTCTCCAACATATGCGATTGCGGGCGTCCCGAGTTCGAGTTCTGACTGACAGGATTTTTCCAATCCCATTGACACTTTCTGTCAATATCAAAATAAAGGCAAAAATAATCTTTAAAAATATATATATATTAATAACAGGGCATGAAAAAAAGGTCAGTACATCACTAGATTATTTATCAGTAAAACCCACAAAATACATATTTTATTTGTTTATTTTTTGGTCAACATCTCAGACCCAGTTTCTCACACACAAAAAAGGCCAAAGATTTGCAATGACATGACAGAAGTAAATAAACCCTGAACTGTAGATTTTTACATTTCTAGCTAAACAGCACTGCTTAAATATCGGCCAGCTTTACAGTCCTCTGATGTACACATGATAGCTTGAGCCAAGACTCGCTTTAGCGCTTCCTCCGTCACAAATGCTCAAGGCTCTAGGTTAGAATTACTCACACCTTGTGTATTATGTTAGACTCATGTCAGGCAAACGCATGATATATTCCGAGCTCTGAGCCCTGCAGAATTTTCAATTACTTCTCACAACACAGCTACTCTGACAACAGGGTTTTTTGGGTACATTTCAAAAGCAAGCCGCAGTAAATCTACACCCTGTATTCTGGTATTGACTTACAAAAGAGATAAGACGTGGCTTTAGACAATGAACTGGACACAGCTCTGGTTTTCCAATAAACTCAATGCGAGACCTTTGTTTACTAATCAGATCTAAAGGATAAATCCCGCTCTAGACACGAGAGGCCTGATTGAAATAATCTACAAATATAGAATGATCTGTGAATTGAGTCAGTCATCTGTTTTAGCATTAGTATCACAGATCCAGAACACTGTTTATATCTACATGATTTCAGGCAATAGTGTATTTATGCATTCATGCAGAGAAAAAAAATGTAATGCATGTGGATAAGGATTGCAAGGGCATTTCCAAGCCGACCCTGAAATTTTATAACAGGGAAGCACAGAACCAAACAAACATCGTGTAGTAATGATGTGTTGAAAATCCACTTCTTAAGCAGTAAATATGACTGATTTACATATTTTTTACATGTTTTACTAAAGCAAAGTTCAAAGCTTGATGCCCAATTGTGTAATATTGCTGTGAGAAGTGAGCAAATAGTAATCATTTATTTCTCAATTTTCATCATCATTGGCAAGATAATTCCAGTTATGCAAGCTTAGTTTAAGAGAATCAAATGATTTTAAAATGTGGTTTGTATGCTATTTAGATTTTGTGCACTGTTGTTTTAAGATGCAAATAGATTCTGTGAATTACCTCAAACAGGCCCCGACCAACAGGAAAAAGGCGATGAAGAACTTGCAGAGGTTGTTTGGGGTCTGATAAAAAGGGCATCCAGCAAAGGGCAAAGGTCACCAGTACAGTCAGTGAGATCTTGACCAAATGAAAAAATCTGGGTACACGGGGAAAAAATAAAATTACTTGATTTTAGTGTAAAAATAAATACATTAAATATTAAAATATTCACATAAAATACATAATAAAAATAATTAAATTCATCCTGCCATGAACTTGACTTTTGTCATAATGTTGAACTAAATGAGCTCTGTTTTATTTTTTTGTTTTTAAAAAACATGTTTATGATTATTATTTTTGGATAACCAATAAAATAATCTTGGTTGTCTGTGTGTGTGTACATAATTTTATATTAGTCTTGAAATCCCATTAATTTTCATAAATAATAATAAAAAAATCAAAAACCATAATTAATAATCCATAGTTGTTTTGTTCATCTACAAAACCACTGCTGGCTCTGCACCATTTACTTGAGCCCACTGCTTTAGGCTTATTTGACCAGCAGAATCCTGTGGCCTGCTACCGAATGTCACTTTGCAGTACCAGACTTAAAAAATAATAATAATAATAATACATTTAGCAAAAAAACTAATCATAAAGATCTTCACTTATAATGTTCCATCCTGATCTAATTTTATTGAAGGCATCTGTTTCTGTTTTTTATTGAAGGCATCTTAATCTCTTTATTGTCCAACAATAGCACTGCCTATTTATTTGCACCAGACACTTTCTTAAAAACACTCCCATGTTTCTTGGAAATGTTGTGCAATTCTAAGTGTGCTTCACATGTGAGTGGGCTGGGCAAACCACCTGTAGGAGACACACTCTTTCCTCTCCATATGCACCAGACACTTACCTACAAACAATCCATTACAAGGACTCAAATAAATATAATATTATTAAACTGCTAAACTAACTATAGCATCTATATGTTCTGCTGCTCTCCGCTCTCTCTCTAATAATAATAGTAATAATCTAATAATATAAAAAAAACCTGCTATACTAACTCTGGCATGTTGCTGCTCTCTGTTCTCTCTCTGATTTGAAGTGCTTCTTATTCTCATTTGTAAGTTGCTTTGGATAAACGTGTCAGCTAGATGAAAAAATGTAAATGTAAAAATAGGTCATAAATCAGGTCACTCGACTTCATGAGTAGAGGCAAGAGTTTAGTCAGTTTGCTGTACTGTACAGGAGCCGCTAACGCCTCTCACCTGTAGATATACAGTTGCACACTCAGGCATAGCAGGGAGGGTCAGGCATGGCCAGAGAGTCATCTGGACATGTCTCTTCCCTGGCAAACTAATCCACCAATGCATTTGTCTCCAAATGCCCTTGGTACATTGTTACTAAATCAACAAATGCAAGACAGCAAAAAGTAAAGCGCTTGCACTGTGAATGGCTGCGGGGCTGGAGTAAAATGCAACAAAATAATACAATTGATTAATAAAATACACTTTTGTAGTGCCAAACAATAGATATTAACCATTTGTTGTAGTGTCATTAATTAGCATAGATCAGGCAGATGGACAATGACACTACCAACTGAACTGTACCCCTTAACTTAATAATTGGGTCTACCAACATATTCTTTTAATAGCAATGGGCAGTTTTAATTAAGGGGGCTTTTCACTTCTAAGTAATAATTCATGTTTCTTAGATTTGGCGACAATTCTGGTTCAGCTATCAAAAATTGAAAAAAAAAAAGTATTAAGCATTTTCCTTTAATAATAATAACAATAAAATGCTTAATATTGTAAGACACTGTGAGCTTATCTACTAGCCTGCATATGCATAATTAAAGGGTTAATTCACCCCCAAAATGAATATTCTGTTATTAATTACTCACAGTAATTAGTAAGTTTTTGTAAATTTTGTGTTCTGAAGATGAACTAAGGTCTCAGGAACGACACGAGGGTGAGTAATTAATAATACAATTAACATTTTTGATTGAACTAACCTTTTAATGAAGTGCATGTTAACTTTGATCTTTTAAAGAGACAGTACACTCACCGCACCATTTACTCAAGTGGTTCTAAACTGTTATGATTGTTTTTCCTGTTGAACACAAAACAAGATATTCTGAAAAATATTGGGAAATAAGTAGCCACTGACATCCATAGTAAGAACAAAAACACTATGGAAGTCAATGGCTGTTTTTTTCCAACACTTTTCAGTATAGCTTCCTTAGTGTTCAACAGAAGAAAGAAACTCAAACAGAATTGGAAGACGTGGAGGACATAAGACAAATGATGACATAATTTTCATTTTTGGGTCAACTATCCCTTTATTAGAATAAGCTATGTTTTAGTGATTAAAACTGAAGTAAGAGATTTATATGGATGAACTGACCAAAACTTGCCATTTGTTCACATTTCATAGTTTTCTTCTTATGAGAGGTGATTTACAGAGGTGACTCCATTTTAATATGTAATTTAAAGGAAGAATGCACCCAAAATCAAAATGCACTCGCACTTTAATCACCCTTAGGTGGCTCCAAACTTTTTTGTTTCTTTTTCAATAAAACAAGACATTTTAAAGAATGTTGACAAGAAGTCACTGAAACCATAGTAGGGGAAAAAAATACAATGGACGTCCATGGCTACTGGTTTACAACATTCATTAAAAACATCTTCTGTTGTGTTCAAAAGAAGACAGAAATTTATATTATTTTGGCACAATCTGAGTGCGAGTTATTGATGACTAAATGTTAATTTTTGGGCAAATTACTCCTTTAAATCAATATATAATCAAAAAAATGCAGTGGTTATTCAACAACTTAAGAAACGTACCCTCGCCCATTCAAGCCATGTTTGATGCACTTTCCCAGGAGGTAGCAAAAGAAAGGCAGAGCATGGTACAATTCCATTTGCTTGTAATTGAGAGCCAAGACAAAGGCCACAGAACCAAACAGGTCCCAGCCCAAACCGAGTCCTAAAACCCCCCATAGAGTTAGACCCAGACTCACACCGTTATATCTGAACATGAAATTAAAGACTAGGCAAGTGCTGTTCTTGACATAATTATGATTTCACCTTGTTTCATTAGGTGAAAAGAAATATGATAATTGTAGGAAAAAAAGACACAGGTAAAGGATACTGAAAATGACCATAGTCGATCAACACAAGTCCTGGATACATAAGGATGCAGAAAGCTGTGGCAACCTATGAGAACAAATGGCATAGTTTTTTTTTTACCAAATCAAAGCATCTCATTGAATGTGAAAACCATTTAATACAATGTAATAAAATAATACCAATTCATACTCATAGTCATTTAGTTACCTTTTGTTTAGGAGACCCATCACAAAAATAGAAGCAGTAGAGCAAAACTGCTGGAATGTAGATCAAAAGATCTGCAAAAAGAACTAGTGAAGATGATGAAGATTAATATACACAAATGAGTTTTTTTCAATTATCCTGTGTTTACAATGAATTGTATAATCTTAGGTACAATAAAATCATTTATTGTTTTATTTATTTATTGTTGTTTTTTAACTCTGTTAAAAGCAATATTTTTAGAGTGTTCACTTTAAGATCTCAAGAAAAAAAGAACCCCATTTTCTTACAATTAAAATCAATTTATGGATGAATAATTCATATTTTTTAATGATTTCATACTTTTTACATACACAATTTTTTATATATTATACACATCCTAAACTTTGCAGCGATCCCTTAAACAACTACATGAACAAACATGTAAAGTACAGCAAAATCTGATCACTTTTGATATATATATTAAGTAGAGGTCAGAATGTTATTTTTCATTTTTATATGTATATATTTATATGCATCATTTCCCCCATGCATTTACAAAAATGTTATTTAAAACATGAAAGCGTGTGAAGCAAGTTAAGTAAAGTGAATGTAGAGATTCCCAACTTACACTACTTACATAAATTAGGAACTATTGACAATACCTACCCGTTGCCCTCATGAACAACTTATGAGAGTGGCTTTCATAGCCTCGAGATGTATGCAACTCCACCCAGTCAGAATTGAACAGCTTTGCTCTGCAAAAATACACACAACACAGTGAAAACCCTAAATCACCATCACCAGGCTACTGTTTTATATGGATTAGAGTAGACTACTTACTGAAGAAAACAACACTTACACATATGCACACAACAAACTGTGATAAGCTGTTAGAGGAGGGTAATCAAGACCCCAATAATTCAAATCATTATTTGTAGTGTTGAAGTACCTTTTTTAGGAAAAAAAAAAAAAAAAAAAGACTGTCAGGCCACATTCATATATGACTCTAGTCTTTTAAATAGAATACCATGATATTATTGTTTATTTATTAATTTTTTACGTTAAGTTAATAAACAACGTTGGTTTATTTTATTACTGAGGAATGAGAGACTAACCATTCATGAACGGGTAGATTGTAAGTCAATTCTTGCCAGTGTCTTTGTGCTTCGTAATCCCCAAACATTGGTGCTTTACCTGCACCTATTGCAGAAGATGAAATATATTTAGCACGAGCATATTATGAATAGTTTGCTTAATTAATTACATCTACCGTAATTAAAAAAGGTATAGAACTCTAACGAATAATGTTTATACCACATTCATTTACATTTTCATCCTGCTTCTTTACAACTATACAATTAATAGTTTTCACAACACCCGCCACTGACTGACGTGTCATCACCGTTCATCAAGTAGAAACCGGTGGTTCATTGAAAACCAACCTGAGTAAGACTGAAAAGACACCGCCCATCTCGACGTTAAAGCCAGCAACACGCAGAGAGAAATAAGGCTCCAGTTCTCCATGTCTGGTAGCCTTCAAGACCTTTGATTTAAAACTCATAAATCTGTAACATCTCTCATGCTTTCCTGCAGAGCCGCAGCGGCTGAGATTCACTTCCTGAAATATTGCGTCAGCGTACTGGCGCTTTGTGATGACATCAGAGGTTAGCGCGGTGGTTGAATTGATTGATTCAGGTTCAGTGTTTGGTGATTGGCTGTATCCCTGTGTTTGAGTAGAAATTTTGAATTATGGTCTTATCAAAACTTGAAAATATCGATATAATACGCTATTCGGAGTCAAAAAGAACACTGAAATGCAGTAAGCAAAGGTTTTGCCAGATTTTATCCTGAATGGGATGATATAAAGGACTTACCTATGGACCCTCACAAGGTAAATACGCTGAATAAACTGCCATCTGACTAATAATGAATTATATGAAATAGATTTCATAGAAATGGGAAAACACTCTTCAAAGTGTTCAAATATAGCACGGTATAGCCTAATAACTCTATAATTCCCTATTTAAGTTCCAACTTGAGAGGGAAATTAATAGGCCTAAATGCTTCCAATAACAAGCTGTTTTTCATTTATAAATAATAATGTTAGTTATAAATGCATTTAATCTAAAACATAGAAAAAAACAATGTTAGTAGCGACAGCGGTGGCCGTTGAATGAACTGCAGCCAGAAACCTATTGCAAGTGCTTGTTCTGCACACGTAGGCTAGATAGTAAGTACATTTCCTGAAATCACCCATATGGTAAAAATAAAATTTAAACTGTATTAAAAAAAATATTACACAAAACTGTACATAAATGGCCATTTACTTTTCTACAAAAACATTTTCTTCATATGACAATTTTTGTGTAGTTTTCAAAATCTTTTATAAAAAAAAAAATTAAAAAGCATTTCAAATATATTTGCCTTATTATTTTCACAGAAATAACATAGGAAATTTATTTTTCAAATATAACTATTTTAAAATAGCCTATACAAAAATGTCCACAACTAAATATATAAAAACATTTTCTACATAACTTCATATTTCTGGAAAAAAACATTTACAATATTTACAATGCCTAATGATTTTCTAATAAATATCATTAGCTTAAGAGTGGAAGAAAAAATATATAATGTCTAAATGCAAGGAACATTTTTATCACTTCTTTTTGTATAGCTGTGCATAATAGAATGCAATTCTTCTAAATAATGTTTTATTTTAAGTAATTGATACTTTATATGTACATCCATTCTATTAATAATGTTGTTGTTTTTTTTACCCTCAAATATATTAAGGAATATAAAGGTTGAAATCATAAAATGTATTTAGATTTCAAAAATATATTTTATTGAGCCTAACAGTTACAAAATCATTTAGCATATTATTTAATTTGTATTTTAGCGTGATTTGTTTGATCATATGCAGAGAGGTGAAAGTAGAGCTGCTGGCATTTCTCTCAATTACAGAAAACAACATAAATGGCAGTGGTGAGAAAACATTCAGAAAGCATCTGATATGAATATGTTTGCACAAGCTCTGCAATCATGTCAATGTGAAGTAATTACAATTACACTGTACAATGTCAGTAGTCTGAATTACTTTTTTTGTATTTGCATGAATCATTGTAGTTACAATACATATTGCTTTTTCAGTATTAAATAAAACCATTGTAAAACAAAATTAGTTAATGTGCCACAGAGGGAAGAGAGGCAAAAATATGTATAAACATTAAATCTTCCAGGCACAAATAAAAAAGAAAATAAAGTTAGATTAGACCCGGTTTATAAAAATGGAAAACTAGTTTGTTTGTTAGTTTATTAATCCATTGGCCCATTTATAAATGGCCTGTTCATTTACTCAAATCAACTGATTCAGTAGCATCATTCACATTCATTCATTAAGTCCCAGATGTGATTTGTAGGGTCAGAGAGCATTATCTGCATCGTTGCCAGTGAGTGAATTGTAGATGTTGCTCCCTTTGCGATAATAAGCCTTATCTGAACAGTGGTGTAATCAAAGCATTTCTTTCACTTTAAGAGCTACTGGATATGACAGCTTCTTTGTGGTAGGGACATCAAATATTTATAAATAATAACCACGGACAAGTGCTGATTTGCAATGACACTTTCATTACAGTAAGGAGCCTATTAGTCACATTCTGCTCAATGACATGTTAATGTTCCTGTTTGCCATCTTTGTCATTTACTGCTTCGTCCCTGCACCCTTTAAATATTTAGTAACCACTGTATCCACATTTACTATAGGCTGTGTGTTCTGAGATACCTGGGCTTATCAGTGCTTTTTAGCATTATACAGCATGCAATTGGTTTGTGTATTTTTTTTTTAAACAGGGCTGCTCTTTTTTTGCATGCTTTTTTCTCAACATCTACAGTTTTATACTATAATAGATTGCTAGTAATTATCCCTTTTCTACTTTAAAAAAGGCTACCACATCACAAAATAACATAGTCATTTATAGTAAAATCTATGTTTTCGAACCATATAAAGTACTTGAATTAATTTGTTGTAGTAATATAGTTGATGTGATAATACACAATACACCTAAGTATAAAAATGTAAAAACCTAAGTACTGCAGTATTTAGTTTGTCAGTTCACTATTGTAATACTACTGTAATATATACAGTATAATGAACGTTGCTGTGGTTCAAAAACACTATAGTATTTACTAAGAATTACCATGTGGAATGCCAAATTATTTGCAAAACAACTGCGAGTGAAGCTATTCTGAATTTCGCGGTTTGCAAGACGGGTTATTTTTTATTTCATTTTGAATAGATAAAAAGCATTAATGTAACATTTAATACAAAAGCAAGAATGTGACATGGGTATAAGGCAGTGGGACAGGCGGTGGGAACGCGGTGTTTCTACACCTGTGTAGCGCGGAGAGCAGGTGGATCCACAAAGGTCAGAGCGTTGTTTAGTTTACACAGAAATACATCCGAACACTTGTCACTTTCAAAATGCTCAGCAAGGGGTTTCCCATTGTATTTCACAGGCCAAGAAAAATAGAAAGTTACGAGACAGTTGTTTTTAAACGTCTAGATACGCGACAGAACACAACGCAAAGCAAAATTCCGAAAACGTAAAACCTTGACGGTTCTTATTGAACTGTGATGATCCTTGACATTATACTTTGCGTGCATAATGTATAAATAAAGTGAAATGTCTCGAATGTATTTATTCATATAAATATATATATATATTTATTTATTTATTTATTTATTTACTTCTTTTTTTGTTAATAGATAATGGGCCTATCCATGTCTCGTGACTTCAGACATAAAGCGGGATGTGTTATAACCTTGCACTCGTTAAAGAGTCAGCTCTTTCCCACCAGCCATACTCGAAATAGATCCCTTATTAAAACCCGTTGAATCTGAACAATTTCACAGTATCTCAAGTCCAAGACAAATAACAAATAACGATCGCGCACGTGGAGCAGTTATCCCCGCAACAGATGCAAAGAAACAAGTTTATTTTAGAGATATGACCAGGGTTAGTCCTACTGTTGATGCATCGAGATATGTGATTCCATTAGCCAAAGCTTTCTTTTTAAATGCCGTTTATTCCTGTACGCCATCTGATACACTAACGA
>CAIGQV010019356.1:18242150-18253375 GCA_903798115.1 Danio jaintianensis | reverse complement strand
ATATAAACATACAGTAACAATATTATTATTGTTGTTATTATTATAATCCTGTTTTTTATGTACAATTTATTTTCGCTACTCTTTTTGAATAAATTCTGTAATAGGCTAATTCTGGCAAGGGAATTCATACTTAGTCCCATCTATACTTACCTGAAATAAGACGATCGTGATTACCAGTGTTTTTGCAAATATCGTAAAAGTGAAAATAGCACCGAAATCACACCAAGCATATTTTGGACTCATTTGAATAAGGGGATATTTTGAGCGAGAATCCAGAAATAAATTACTGTATAGAAACGAGCTGTCAAAGTTCACCGTGACAGAAAGGTATCACAACAATGTGCTTACAAACGTTTATCTCGATTTCACAAATAATGGGACAGTTGTGGAATATAGGCCCCCTGTTAGTGGCTTTCAGGAGGTCAATCTCAGCAGCGTCTTTAGCTTGAAAGTGAAGTCAAGAAGAGGGCTCTTTTTCTTTTCCCATGGGTATCACTTAAATATAGCCCCAACTCTTGTCTGCCACACACCGCCAACCATTTGCTGTTTGAGTAGAAGTGATTAGCTTGACACAACTGTGAACGAGTGTTGCTTTAATTGGAACAACTTCCCAAACATTTTAGGTCGCCTTCATTTTCACTTGTAAACGGATACGGGGGTTTCTCGGCGGCTATATTGACCTTTATTATTTACAAAACAATGTTGCTAGTTTATAACCTATTTTGTTTAAAATGTAAGATTAGGTATGGTTGTTTAAATGTATAATTGTAATCTGATTTTAGTCATTTTTAATTGCCTAGCGTCCAAGTTTAAGACAGCCGAACTCGTTTGTGGTGATTGTTTTGCAAACAACCACAGAGATACTGTTCTGAAATTATAGCTGTTATATTCTCAATAGAAAATTTAAGTAAAAATAAAATGTTCTTGTGGTGTACATGGGTTTATCATTTTGAGCAAAATATATATTTTAAAAGAGCGGGCTATAATATAAATATAACATACTTGCAAGCATGAAATGTGTGTCAAACCCCGATTATATTTTTCTTTTAGTTTTGTATGCACGTAAAACTAAAATTTAGTTTAAACATTTATTTTGATGATGAAACTAAAATACTATAATACCAAATCTAAACCCGTAGTTTGCGTTTGCGCATTTCTTAAAACCATGCACGCTAAGCAATGTATTGAAATTATATTGAAATAATAGTTTTTTATTTATTTAAATGCTGTTGACATTATGCTGATATGGTGTTACAAATCAATATCATGTACCATACATATGCTTGAAATTTTAGAAATCATCTTTCATTTAATAAAATCGATTGTGTTTGAGATGCATTGGATTGTTTTCATTTATTAACAAATGAAGTTGATTTACAACACAATATAGCTACATAGAATACATATATTTAAATTTTATAAACATACTTTTTCAGTCTTCTTTCAATAAGAACAGTTTAATATTTCATATTGGAAAACAGGGGGAAAAACATCACATCTTTCAAGATGAAAACAAAATATGAAAAAATAAGATTCACTCAACTATAAGTTTTAACAACGAAATGAAATAGAAAGAAAAACATGTAAATTATTTTCTTTGTACAAATATTTACAAACATTACCTGTACTGAAAGCATTCCTTTTTGATTATGAATTTTCTTTTTTTCTTTTTTCTCAAAAGTCTTTACATGGCTACATTGGGGCGGACGAATTGTCCAGTGCTGCCTATAGTTCGTGCTGTATCGTCTTTAAAATATATATATATGTCTAAAAAATATTTTGATTATCATTGAGAAGGCCATTTCGATACAGCTGTTGTGGACGCTGTCGGTAAAAATTGTCCGGAGATGATATTTGACGGGACGCTGAGGATGGGCGCGATGGCAGCAGATGTCCGGCTTAAGGACAGGGACTGTGCGCTCAGTAAGGCGGACTGCACCGTCACGGGCGGCCGCAGGAAAGTCTGTGCGCTCGTAGAGCTGCTGGAGACCCCAATAATGTTTTCTATGCTGAACGATGGTCGACTGGACGGCTCGGATTTAATAATCGACGCGGTGCTCAGGCTGTTCAGCTGTAACTGGAGACTTGGACTTAGTTGAGAGTTAAAAGCTTTTCTGTTCAGTTCAGCGGAGGGTAAGAGAGGCACCGCCGGAGGGAGCATCGGACCCACCGGGGGAATGTACGGGTACTGCAGAGCGGCAGGGTGCGTGTATGCAGCCGGGTGAATTCCATAGTGGCGTCCATATGGATTCCCAATGCCGTATGCCCCAAAACTCTGCATCATGAGGGCTGTCTGTTCCCTGAGAATGTCCGGCTGATGCCTCTTAAAGCGTTTCCTCCTCCTCAGAAAGCTGCCGTTGTCGAACATATCTTCCGACTGAGGGTCGAGGGTCCAGTAGTTGCCTTTACCCGGGTTGCCCGGTTCCCGTGGGATCTTGACGAAGCAGTCGTTGAGCGACAAGTTATGGCGAATGGAGTTTTGCCATGCCGGAAACTTCTCCCGGTAGTAAGGGAAGCGGTTGCTGATGAACTCGCAGATTCCACTCAGCGTCAACTTCTTCTGCGGGCTCTGGAGGATGGCCATGGTGATGAGGGCGATGTACGAGTAGGGCGGCTTTACCAGGCTACTCTTGGGCTTGTTTTGCATGGGACCGGTGGAGCTCTCCTGAGCATCCCCCTTGGTCTCTCCGTCAGCGGTGCTCTCGCAGGGACTGTCGCTGCGCTCCTTTACCTCGATCTCCTCCACCTCGTCTCCCCGGTCCTGCATGCACTGGCTTTCGCAGTCACTGTCCTGCTCCATCCCCTCGTCGCCCTCACCGACCACGTCGATATCCACATCGTCAGCTGTGAGCACGGTCTGACCGGACATGTTGCTGGCACTGGTGCCTCCAGACAGGGTCATCACCGCGCACTTTGCTGCTGGAGCAACCCAAGGTAAGATTAGATGACGACTGGTGGCTATAAATGCAGGTCGGTCCCGGCCTGTCAGGAAAACTTCAACTTTAGAAAATATTTCTCCAGTCCGAAGGTTTGGGTCTCCTTTCCCACTGTATTTCCTCGAAACTTAAGCGTGGCTTTGGATCGAAGAGTCGAGATGACACATGCTTTGAAAAGCAGGCTTTAAGGACTGTCTGATAGATTACTTTTCACTTAAAGATATACTATCAGCCGCGTCACGTGACCCGCCGACGTCAGAGGTCGCGCTGTTATACCGCTGAGCTGAAGTTGTTTCATGGATTTGTCAACAAAGGGAACAACAGTAACATCGCCTCTGTTCGTCCGTCATAGACCATTTAGCGGTGGCGGAGGGGAGAAAATCGGCCTGCATGATTGAAATCATCTCCAGAGCTGACGTGCATTCACTCGCTCACGCTAAACGCAAACTTAAACTTTTCTTAGGCCAATTATATTGAAAGCTGCTGAACGAAAACGTCTACAGCTAAGTTAATTGAATCTCTTGTCATTTATATTGTGTGCTCGGATAATGCATGATTAAAGGAACGCTTTTTAAATATTGTGCTTTATAGTCGTTGGAAAATTGGAACCAAATAACTTGCAATCGTGCGTCTCAGTAGGGGCAGGGCTGATTTGTGTTACGTGTGAAATAAATACAAAAACAATGGAAATCTCTATATAAAATCTTTGTAGAGGTGCTAACGACCCTCATCATTGCTCTTGTTAACATATGAATTAAGTAGGAAATGAGCGCGCGGGTAAATGCATAGGAGCCATTCACGCGCGCACAGGTGAGCGACGCATGTGGGATATTCTCAAGAAAAAGAAAGCGGAGAGAGAATATGTAAACCCTTAACGTTTCCTGAATCGTGTGAGAAAAAATGGTTCTCAGCGTCGTTGTGCTTCACAGGAGCTGCAGGTTTAATTATACTGTTTTATTTGTGGGGTTTCACTCGGATGCTCTGATTTTTGTGAGATTAAACATTAATGTAATTGTCCCGTTTATGTCGATGCGCAGAAGAAAATGTTCCGTGGTTGGATTCGTCACTTATTTAACCACAAGTAATATTACGTGTTATTGATCTACACCTTGGAATAGGCTATCTGCTTCTGTTGTAATGAAAATAAAGGATGATGTAATTGATGTAAACGCTCGAATCAATTATTTTCACTACTATTCAATTAGAGATTACAAAATGGGCTGTATAAATTTCTTAACTGTGAGAAGCAAACTGTAAAGCTCGATATTTCTTCAGTGAATCGCTTATCTCTGTATTTTAATGCAGGCTTTGCTGCACTGCTCTCAAATAGCATTGTGCTACCACAACCTAATACTAAAGCTAATTATTAAATATTGCAAAACATGGTTTTATAATTATTAAAATAGTAACATGTAATAAAAAACTATAATTATGATGATGATTGTATTAATAATAACAAACAAAATTAGCTTTTTGTCTATTTAGGGAGCTAATCAAATAGTGGTTATGTTATATTTTCAGCACTTGTTTTTGTTGGATGATATTTAATCTGCAAATAGGCCAGCACCTTTCACCTCGACCTTTACCTTTAGCCTGCTTACCATCCTTTCAATTCTCCGAGGAACGCGTGCTAGTGTTACAATCTTTGAAGCTGTGTTTGCATGGTGAATGAATGAGATTAATTGAATCATGTCGTTATTAACGGCATTGAAGAGCTCGGGCGCGGACAGTGGCCCGTGTGATGTCCCGTTTATCAATACGGGCTACTTAGAGGATGAAGTCGAAGCATCAACGCTGCCTAAAGCCAATATTTGCTTTGGAAAAATGTTCTTCTTCTCATCACGCAATTGTTTAATAGTTTATATGCACGTAACGTTACTATTTCCAATAACATTATAAGATTTCGTTTTAGCCAAATATTCTACAAACTACAGAGATTTGCTTATTTTTTGCTGTAGATGGACGCATTGTGATTAGGTTAATCATAATTATAAATGCTAATAAAAATGCATGTGGTCATTCGCTTGCGTTTTTAGCCCCGCTTTTTGTAGAATGATAAAGGGTTTTGTCAGCGGCTTAAAATGTAAAAGACCATATATCTCGAGTCAGTGCGCACTGAAAGACATCGTGGATGATATCGCCCAAAAGGAGATCAAATTCGTCCTCTCTGTGATCTTTTGAAGCTCCATAAATCCGGCTTTATACCTTCGCAGTTTGTTAATGAAATGTACATTTAAGCACACATGCACGGCTTAACCCGACAAAACCTTTTAGAATAATAAGCTAACTCTTTCCAGCATGAACCTATTAGGAGACGGAGGCATAGCAGGTGACGGCGCGGATACAGTGGCTGAATGTGATTACCCAGCAAGGTCAGAAACAAATAGCTCACAAATAGCAAAGCAGGATCGAATTTATGCCTAATTAAATCGCTGAAATAAAAGAGATAGAAGGGAAAATTGAAGGGCGTAATGGGAAATGTGTCCATTCAGGAAAAGGGGGATTCGCAGAGCAGGGGAGGAAAGGATGCTTAGTCTACCTAGATGGAAACTGAACTTGAACTGAGAGGATTGCCTGCATTAATGCAACTGTTTTTGAAGGGTATATTAATGCTGCAGTTAAATTGTGTGCGTAATACATGAATAAAAATGACATGGCAAGATCTTAATAATTCTTTGGTCGATATTGTTTCAATGCTAAAACTGATTGAATGTTTTTGTAAGCCGCTGTTGTCATTTTATCATTACTCTAAATTGGATGTTTGATTTTGACGTGCTGCCTGACATCAAATATGCTTTGTTTGAAAACGTATGTGAAATGTATGCTTTTAACTAAAAATAATAAAAATCTAAGTGCACCAAAATAAAGACCCGTTGTAATCGAATGTGTTTGTATACGTGGCTCGTCTTTTGTAAAACTGGTTGTCTAATTTTATTATTTATTATGTAAGCACAGTTGGGGGCAAGCTTGTACAACTGTAATAAATTAATGGCTTTGTTAGCGCGCTTTTAATTACGGTTATTGTGCCAATTATTTTACATCAACTCCGCATTATCAGCATGTCAGATTTAATAAAAAGGAGCCATTTGCAGGAAAACTGTTCCTCTCATCTAGAGAGGGAAGTGTCCACGTCATACTCTGGTTAAAAAATGACTTTTCATTTAAATGCAATCCTTAATTGGATTTTCTACGGTCGACACCGTGATTCCCCAAGGCTATACCCACCAGAAGGCAGGATCTCCCGTTTTTCTCTCTGAATTCACCATTTTCACCCTCTTGAAGAATCCACTCTATCAACCTGCAACTTTCTGTCAAACAATATGATCCAGCTCATTTTTAACAGTCCCCTTTGTAGTATCATCCTGCAGGCTCCCACCATTACAGCCAAAACGGGAAATCAGTGTTTTGCTCGGCAAATTTAGTTGAACATAACGTAATTCTGTAGGTATACAAAATAGTATATGACATCCGCACGTCAACATCTAATCTACACAAAAATAGAACGTTTAGGTGAAAAGAATGGACGAATATATGAGATATTTGAGCCATTATTCCTGAATGAATTTATCAGAAGAGCTTTAAAAAAATTCCACCATGGCTTTGCATGCGAAAATTAACATTATTAATACTGACAGTGTGTTGAAATGCTGCATTTTGTTGTATTTTATTTATGTATTTATTTGTTTGTTTGTTTTTGAGTGAATTTTTATTATTAATTTATAATTAAATACAATTTCTAAACAGCACACAAAACACAAAGTCCTATTAAATGTCTCAACTAATTTATATGTATTTATAATCTAATAAATAATAATTGTTCTGAACATTGTCATTTTTCTCTTTCTGTAGCTGGAAGTACAATAAAACTGGCTGCACGTAAGTAACTATGACAATTTCCTAAACTATTTCTTCGGACTTAGTATATTAGTATAGCTAAATTGCATTAATAGCTGCTAAAACACAATACATGATGTTATCATCGGCGAAGCAACTGGAATAAAACTACAATGGCACCAGTAGAAATGTGATAATCTATAATGCTTGTTGTTATTATTTTCTTGTATTTTAATTGGCAAATAAAAGTAAAAAAAAATCTTAATGTGATTGTATTTAGTCCAAGATGTCGTGGAGGGGTGCAAAAACGACACCTTCATCCAGATTAACATGCCAATGCGCGTAGTTAAGCATGTGTGACGTTACTCGGTTTGTACGTTTCTTTGTTATTTAGATGAAGACTGAAGTAGCACATTAGCACGACGAGAGGGTGTTATGTGGGGTTTCTCTTATAGCATGAACTTCCGGCGTAACGCAAGTTCGTGCAATATCCCTCTTATTATGTATATCCACTTTTTATTAATAAAAATACACATTCTGCTTTCTGGAAAACGCCAATGTTAATTTTACATCTTAAACATTTACAACCATCATCCTAAGTAACCGCGTAATATTGTCTTTTCACATTTAAAACATAATTATCAGATATAAGGCAAAAATAAAGCTGGCTTAATGTATTTGACAAAATCATTTTTTTTTGTCATGTAACAGAGGCAGAAAATGTTTTGCCAATTATGTGAAGTCTTTATAGGAAAACAACTGTGAAATTGGAAAATTCGCAATGATTTATTTGTTATACACGTGTTATGTTCCTGACCCCTGTCAGTCAGTGAAGTTTTCCAGTAGTGTTACCTTACTCACTTTACTCATCGCTGCTTTAAAGCTAATTACCTTTAATGCATGTTATTCAGTCCGAATCTCAGGTTGAGAAAATCACCGCCACCACGTAAAATGGCTCAGTTATTGAGTGCGGTGTCACATGGGACCCTTCCAAGACACATTAATAACTATTGGGAGCTCGGTTGTCCTATAATTTTGCGTGAGTAGTTCGATATAATTGGCTGTTAATCTAAGTTTTAGGTTATCACATTTTCCCAATCCCCGTTTTAATATTTTACCCAAGTAAACTCTTAATATATATATATATATATATATCTTTCCAGATTAAACGGTCACAATTTGTAGCCTACTTGAGTTTTTAGTATCGAATTGGTTTAATTCTGCATCGATTAAATTCAAATTAGTCTAAAAACACGCAGTAAACTTATCACTGGGGATTGTCCATGTCATCCCTTTGATTCTAGGTTATTCAAGGAAATCAAACCCAAATTTTCATTTCTTTTATTTCTACAGTACAGCTAGTGACTCCTACAAATGAAATTAGATAAAAATGAGAAGCTTTTAATTGAGTTTTATTTCATCATTTTAGCAATCATAAAAAACGAACTACAATCGTTTTCACGCTGATATTCCTTAAAAATGTAGACGGTAAGCCATGACCGCATCATGTTTTCTTTATCCAGATTGCTGAACAGCCACTGCAAACCGCAGCGTTGTTGTGTATTATGATGTTCTCTGAACGCTGTGTTTTCAGCACGAATAAACGTCTAGAGTCAATGCAATCAATGGCTTCAATTCATTAGGTCTGCTCAAGTGTATCTCTTAGGTGGGCTATGGCCCTTGTCATTAGCTAATAATTCATCCATTTGAGAGTCTCACAACTTCTTCTCTTCAACAAATGCCTCCGGCTATAAACACTAATGAAATATCTTTGGCTAATTTGATTTTACTGGTACACTTGCAGTTATGGTTGAACTTTCCCACGAGATGGGCTGATTGAAGGGTCTCAGATCCTATAACGGAAGGGGGAAAACATTCAGAGCATTTCCATAATTACCCAATTGGCAGCCTAATGACCTTCCAGAACAATAAAAAGATCTCTTGTTAATTCCATCTTTCATGCTGACATTCACTAGATTCTTATCTTATATGTTGAAGTTCACAAGATAACAAGTGTACTCTCTTTATTTTTTCCTCACCAGAGAGCGGTCCATTCAATTATCCCCTGCACAACTCTTGTCAGCAAATGAAAGAGATCTGCTTGTCGCCCTCATCACAAAGTTGGATAATTTATAGCCTTTTGGGGTTATAAAGATGGGGTTTAGAGCATTTTGAATGGTGGGACAGAGATGAAGTGCAGAATAATTAAAAAGATCACAAGTCCCCTGCGAATGTAATTATGACTGCCTCGCAAAGGGTCTGCGTTGAAACGAAGATTATGTTCTTCGTCATGTATGTGACGCATATTTATACATTTATTGCTCTTGAAATTAATGATCATATATATTTTTATATATTCATATCCAAATATTCGAATGTGTGAGGACCTACAGTATCGACGTTTTCTCAGTGTGCATTTTTTAGCAAACGCTTTGCTCTTAAAACTACCTGTTTTTCTAAATACCTGTAGAATACTGTTTTCATGCGTGCTTCGACTGTCTGTATTAAATCTGTTAACTGAAAGATTTGCTTTCCATCCAGTCAGTCTACATGCAGTGAAACGCAACCGTTGTAATTTTCATCGAAAACGCTATACATGAATTGTTGATTGACTATGCGTTTACAGTTAGACTGTCAACTATAAGACGCTGCTAATGATCTTGTGTGATATTATCTGATACACTGTAAACCATTCAGCCACTGAGAAGAGTATATTATAAAGATCAACAATGAGAACCAATGTGCTGTGTACATATTTTCTGCACACACTAAATATATTTGACATGTCTTTGTAGATTAGGTGCAATGCATTTGATTTAGACAATTGTTAATATGATTTGTTGTATGATATGATGTTTGAATGATAGTGAGGAATGAATCATATTTTATTGATCAGAGTAAACTTCATAAATTAAGGTAATTGCTAGTTTTGTCTTTGTTTTAGTGGATTATTTGTCACCCTGGACAACAAATCTTAACTCTTAAGTTGCATGACAATGGCCAAAAATACACTGTATTTGTCAAAATTATTGATTTGTTCTTTTATGCCAAAAATCATTGGGATATTAAGTAACAAATATGTTCCATTATGATATGTTATAAATTTCCTTGTGTAATTATATCAAAACATAATTATTCAGCTTTTATGTGATGCATACACTTATGACTGGTTTTGTGGTACAGAGTGACATATCAGTTCACTTTAGTAAAACGTGTACAATTTAAAGATGTATTTTCATCTAACAGGTATCTTTATTATAGTTCTCAACTCCTTCAGTTTGTGTATTACATTGGGAAAACATACTTGAGAAAAACCATCCACATTTTGTTCTTTCTGGATCCACATACACACACACACAGTTTTTTTTACTCTCCATAGGTGAAATATATTTTATACTGTAAAAAATGATATTATATCGCTTTGCCCTAACCCTTAAACCCAACCCTGACAGCAAACATGTGGCAAGTTTTGAATTGCACACTCACATATATTAGGTGTTATATGCATTTACCTTATTGACGATTAATGACATGGCAAAACTCATTCACTATATGCCATCTGTTGGTCAAAAATGGACATAGAATAAATATTATGCAAAACAATGTTAAAACCTTAGTTAAAAGTCTTTTCTAGTGCTATGTTTTCAGATGAAGACATTTCATTAGGCAGGGTTCTAGTTTAATTCTGCACACATTCCTTGTAAACACTTGCCTCTCAAAGCTACTTTTACTCTTTTACACTTTCCATCCTCAGTATGAAAAAAAATCTTGTGGTGTAACTTTGTGAATGGCTGCTAATGGCCATGCGCTGTGTTTTTCGTGTTGTTCCCAGTTGAGTGGTCTTCTATTAAGTGCAGGAACTTGTAGGGACTCAGGCTATTTGTATTATTTAAACACATAATAAAATCATCAAAGCGCTGTGGCAAATTGTCATTTGGCAGTCAGGAACCTTGCCCTGGAATCCCGCGGCTCTCAATAGCCCAGCAAAGGACTTGCTAAATGACTAATGGGACCATGTGACTTGACTTGAGAAGGCCCTCAGAACAGCAGATTTAATTATCATGTTAGAATTCTGCATGAAAACAATCTATACTAGAAATTAGAACTATTCCTGTCAGATGACTTGCATCTGCGAGTAATTCTATTTGGGACAACTGATCCCCCTCTTTGAATGTTATCAAATGTTTACAAAGTGCTTAATCTGGTAAATGCAATCAGTGAGGCCTGCAGTAATTGTGTGCTGGCGTCAGCACCCAGGATTCACCGCTCCGATGCCTTGATCTTTATGAAAGGCCCAAAAATACAGATCAATACATGTGTGGATGGGGACATCTGCCTTTTGGGAATCAAAAAAATATTTTTTTTCTCTCTCTCTCTCTATTATTTATAATAGTTCTATACTCCACAACCCCCCCCCCCCCCCCCCCCCCCCCCCCCCCCCCCCCCAACAAAAAA
>CAIGQV010019356.1:18218269-18242050 GCA_903798115.1 Danio jaintianensis | reverse complement strand
CCCCAAAAAAAGTAAAAAAAAACCTTAAAATAGTAAAAAATAATAATGGATTTATTCATGTTTGTATTTCAAGTTCCATGGATGGTAATGGGTCCCAAAAAAAATGTTGGTGGCAATAAAGAACCTTTATTTTATGTGTATTTATTTCCAGAGTAGCTTCTTATGTGCTTATCTATGTTTGTGTATTTTCATTTTTATTTTTTTTAGCATTATCACATTACTTTTTTCACCCACAGGTGAGTGCCGTTTACTATACTTGCTTAAAAAAAAGAACTGATGGGCTATTGAGTTTACTAAAGCTACATTAAAAAGACATCTATTTATGATACATTGCCAAAAGCATGCCCATGATCCATGAAAACTAAAAATGCTCTGTTATGCATATCAGGCCAGTAGTTGGCATTGTAACTTGGAAAAGAAACACTACAAATCTGCACACACAGTCCTGCAGCCCACTAATGTTGTTTTTGTCAAATCAGGCATATCATTTATACCTATAGACTGCACATGAAATATGTGTACAGTAGATCTTTTTTGTTTGTTTGTTTACACGAGACAAAAATGCAATCGTTTTCAAAAGTTAGCATTATTTGCATTACATTTTGCCATTGTTGTTTAAATTAAAGGGTGAAACGTAAAATAAAAATAAGCTTTCTGTTTTTTAATTGAAAATGGTGTCATGTTAACAGATTTTTGTGTTCCTGATTGGAGTTTCATTGCTATTTTAAAATCTTTCAGGTGTCCTCTTGGACTTTTCTCCCTTTAATCTGATAAGTCTGCCATTTTTTTGGTCTTCTTAATTTTTGTTGCACAAGGCTTTCCTTCTTCTCCCACTGTTGCTCTTCTTTATCACCCTGCCTTGGGGCAACAGTGTATAGTGCCCCCCTTCTACTGCCACTTTAGTCTGTGAAAACCACATATTAAATTTGCCTGGCACAAGTCACTTCATTTAGCACTCGGCTAAATTCCTCATTGGGCCATTCATCCATGTACAAAGTATGGACACACATCTCACACAAAGAAAGCTAGTGAAGCATAATATTGAGGAAGTTACATACATTTCAGTCTCTGTTGGCGGTGTCATGCTGTTTTGTTCCACTTAATTTAGTGACTTATAGAAAAAGGGGTGGTATGGTTGTGCTGTGTTGTCATACTTAAGCGTAGAATGGAAGCAGTTGTTAGGAATAATGTCTAAATGGCCTTCTCTTGATATATGTGCCGGATGTGTTTTTTTTTTTTCTTCTTTCTTGACACTTGATGCCTCATGCATCACTGGTGACTTCATAAACTCTTTATGCTATTAGCTTCAGAATTATCAATTGAATTTATTGTATGTTTATGGGATAACAATCTATGCAAAATTTTCTCCTTTGCGATTATTTTAAAGATGTTTTTTTGTCATTTTTGGCTTTATTATGACAGTAGGCTATAGAAAGCAAAGTTGTAGAGAGAACTCGAACTTTGGAAAAAAATGATATGACAAAATGTCATGACAACAAATGTTTTACGTTACTTTAACTTATTGTAAAAAATTATTTAGGTTTCAACAAAATCTTTTAAGCTATACAAAGTTTAACTTAACATTTTTAGTTAGTTTGATTGAGGTAAGTTGAGATAACTAGAAAAGTTAAGCTGATTCAACTAAAAAAATTGAAGGCAGCTCTTTTTACAGTGCTGCTATCGGTGATGACTTCTTTGTTTTTAAAAAGTTTTGTGTTTAACCAACCCAATTTCACTGCAATTCATAGCTTTTTACATTAGTGTCTAATTCATATTAATTAGTACTATCTCATTCGTTCATTTTAGTGAATGACAGTTGGGTTTAGGAGTGGGGTTTGTGTCCAACCTGATCTCACGAGGAAACGTATTTATTTTACATTTTGTCAGTTATGTGGCTAATTTTTACGAGTTCAGTCGTACGAAAATGTACGATTTTTAAAAGGAGGCGTAGCACTCAACCCCACCCCTAAACTCAACCATCATTGGGGATAAGCAAATCGGTCTAAATTGTACAATGAGATAGTACAATTTCATATGAATTAGCCACTAAATCAAAAAGTTACAAATTGCTGTGAGATTGCGTTGGTTTGGGGCTTGCCTCCTTTTAAAAATGTAACATTTTCAATCAAAATAAATTTTATGAATTCATAAGAATCAACCGCTTTTCTGACTAAATGTAAAATATCTACATTTTCTCATGAGATTGGGCTGGTAAAACCGATAATTTCAGAATACTGAAATGTTTTGAGTTAAATAGATTTTCAATGTTTTTTTTTAAGTTATTAGAACTTAAGAGTAACAAATAATTCTCAAAGTTGATTGCATAACTATCACATTAACTCAAATTTTCACGGTTAGTTGATTAGCGTGTGCTAATTTCATTACACTTTTATAAGCAATCTTTATTTCTTTTCAGCTCATCCTCAAATAACCGCAGACTCTACTCTTCTCCACAATGGTAACTCTACAAAACATCTCATTGTACAGTCTGACACTATGTATGCTGGCAACTAGAAATCTGCCGCTTTTTTATGTATATGCAACTGTAATGTACTTTTACTTATAGTAAACCAATTTAAATTAAACTGTTCAAGTTTACAGATGACAACTTTTCATCATTGTAAAGAAATACTTTATTTGTAAGAAACAAAGCCACTGAAGGTCATTCAAGTCTGCAAAACAAAACAGCTGATGGCTACTGCCAATGCAGTGGTATGCAAGGAAGGAAACAACAGTGTTTTATTAAAATAGATGTCAATGGAGTAGAGGCATCACTATGCTCATTAAAATGTTTGGAAATTGCTAAAATAAGGAAAATTAATTGTCTCTTCACTAATCATTAACATTTTTACCTTAAATATGTACAAGAAATATGTATTGTACAAGACAAATGGACAGCAAATATGTAGTATTTAATAAAAGGCATTGCATAATAGAGTAATATTGTGTATTGTTTAAATGTTTTTTTTTTCTCTGCCAATTGCCAGTTTTGTGCTTATGATATTGATGTATTTATTGTGATGGAAAATTAGAAAATAAATTATATTTTTGTATTAAATTGTATGTTTAATAAAAAAAAGTGTCTTCTCTCTATGAATTTTTAGGTTTTAACAAATATAGAGTTGATTTGTAACAAAGTCCCTTTAAGACAAGTCACTTCACTCAGCGGCCATCTTTAAAACGCCTGTCAGGCAGTATGCTTGGGCATTCTGTTGGAATGGGGAAAAAATCAAATTCTCCAAAATTGCTTGCCAAGCTTACGATTAAATTTCATAGTAAGAATAACCAATAAAATTAAACAACAACTGTCTCTTTAGTTGCATTTCTAAACGTTTGAATCACACAAAATCTGCAGAAACTCACGTCTGGTCCGAGCCCCCCTCCCGGAGAATCGTCAGTCTATTGGCTCCTGTACTAAAAGGCGGGGCTTCATTCACCATATTGACGTTACACTTTTCCCCATTCAAAACTATACGAGTGACATGTCTTGTGTATTCTATAGTCTTTGATTGTAATGATTTACACTAACCAAAAATCCTGTGATGAAGTAAATACTACAGAAATCTAAATGTAATTTCTACTTTACATAGTTTAGTTATAAAATGCAGATTCAGATAGATAAATAAAATGCAGTTTCTATGTTAGTACTAGCTTGTACAAATTAAATCTTGAACTTGTATATTTTATTTGACTTGTTTTTTTACAATTATTCTTTGGGGAAATGTTAAAGAGAGAAAACTAAGTAAAACTTACTCAACGTAACAAAAGTAAAACTTACAGAAGTAAAAGTTCAATGACAAAATGTCTAAATGACACATTCATACTAAAAAACATTGACTGTACCATCTGCACTCTGGTCTCTGCCTTCAGGTGCCTCATTATCTCATTTGTGTCTCTATGTTATCACATCGTAACAAGAAATCTGCTGTGGTAAAGCATCCACTTCAAAAGAATTCAGTGCTATGTTCTTTGAGTAAAACTAGACAAAAAATGTGCTTAAAACAATGTATTGCAAAGTAAATATCAAACAATCAAGTAACGTCTACTTAAAATGGAACAATGCAAAATTATTATGACAAATTCAGTTTGTTCCACTGAAAAAAGTGATCGGGAAAATTACACCACAATTATAATGGCCTCATGACAATCATGTTGATGACAGATTTATGACAAGTTATGTTGTCTTGGTAATGTCAAGTTTTCATGATAAAGACAAAGATAGATGATGATGTATTTGTTAAAGTTGTCATGACAAAGACATCTCAGACAATGTCACCTTTGCATTTAAAATGACATTACTGAGCTAATGACACTTAATGACAGTTATCATAAGCATGCATAAAATCTTCTACATTCATATTATTATTATAAATGGTTGTCTTATGAACACCCCTTTATGAACACCTTAGCAAAAAATATAAAATCTATAATCATATATATATATATATATATATATATATATATATGTATATATATATATACCTATAGGGGCGACGCGGTGGCGCAGTGGGTAGCACGTTCGCCTCACAGCAAGAAGGTCGCTGGTTCGAGCCTCGGCTGGGTCAGTTGGCATTTCTGTGTGGAGTTTGCATGTTCTCCCTGTGTTCGCGTGGGTTTCCTCCGGGTGCTCCGGTTTCCCCCACAAGTCCAAAGACATGCGGTATAGGTGAATTGGGTAAGCTAAAATTGTCCGTAGTGTATGTGTGTGAATGGGTGTGTATGGATGTTTCCCAGAGATGGGTTGCGGCTGGAAGGGCATCCGCTGCGTAAAACAAATGCTGGATAAGTTGGCGGTTCATCCCGCTGTGGCGACCCCAGATTAATAAAGGGACTAAGCCGAAAAGAAAATGAATGAATGAATATATACCTATAATCATCCGCATGAGATCAAGGTTTGCTTTTACTTCAGGCAGTATGACGCTTACATGTTGTGCTGTAGACTTTAATTGTGCGCCTTGACTAAAAAATATAGGCGAACACAGGCATATTTATAAAAAAACAATTTGGCATACAAAAGTGTTCTTGGAGCCTTGTATGTTAACAATTCAACCACTGAAGTCACGTGGAATGTTGACAATATTTTTGATTGTTTTTCTGGACATTTCATGATCGTTGCTGTCTATGCGGATGAGAGTGCTACCGGATTTCATCTAAAATATCTTAAATTGTGTTCCGAATATGAATGAATGACTGAGGGTATTGGAATGACATGAAGGGTGAGTATTAATAACAATAATTCTGTGAACTAATCCTTTAAAACTGTTCCTCTATGGCAGGGGTCACCAATCTCGGTCCTGGAGGTCCGGTGTCCTGCTGAGTTTAGCTCCAACCCTAATCAAGCACACCTGAACAACCTAATCAAGGTCTTACTATGTATACTTGAAACATCCAGGCAGGTGTGTTGAGGCAAGTTGGAGCTAAACTCAGCAGGACACCGGACCTCCAGGACCGAGATTGGTGACCCCTGCTCTATGGCATAAGTCAAAAAGGTTTTGAAACTTTTATTTTCTATGAAAATAGAAAATAAATGATAGAATCTTGAAAATAGTGTTGTGTAATGTTTCTTCATAAATATGACTTTCTAATGTTTTTGTTCCTGATATAAGGTTACATATGCTATAACGTAAGCATTTATTAAAATAGAAATTTACTATTTAACCATGTGAATAAGGGAAGGCAATATTTCACACTTGTTTATTGTAAGCATCACTGAGTCACAAGGTCATTAGCAGAGTGTGAACAGAGTGAAAAAAAACAGCAACAGAGGTGTCATTGTTTCTCATCGAACTTTGTCACCAGTTGGGTTTGATGCTGAGACTTTTCACAATTCCCTTGCAACTATATTTAGCAAATTTCATGGCTTTAACATCTGAATTTTCCCCTTTTAAATAAAGAAGCAGGAACGTATCCTAAAGCAGTTTTAAAGTGCATCAATCCACATCTCTGGGAAAAAAAAATTAAACATGGGTATGAAGTCAATGTTTTATTAAGGACTAAATAACAAAATCTTGTTTATGTATAACTTTGAATACTTTTTATGGGTATAGTTCACCTAAAATAAATAAATGCTCACATTTACTCACTCTCAAGGTTTTTTTTTTGTCCTGAGTCTTGAACACAGAACAAGATAATCTGAAGAATTTTGGAAGCCAGTAAAAAAAAAATAATAAAATAAAATAAAATAAATAAAAGTAGTAAAAAAAATCCAAAACAAAACATGCATGTCAATGGATACCAGTTTCCACCATTCTTCTATATATATTTTATAGAAAGAATCTCCAACAGATTTGGACAAGTAAAGGTTAAATGATGAAAGAATTTTAATGTTTCTTAACTCAAACTTGAAAAGCTCTCTCTGTGAATAATTTAATGCATTTTGAATATATCATCAGGTCTGTCAGCGATGTTTGTGTTTCTTCATGGAAGTTGCCGCACCTCTTTGCTTGATATTTCCAGGCTCCTTACTCACCCTCACATGGGGCTGACATTGAGCTCTAGTTTCACATTAAAATTAGGATGAGATCAGAAAACAAGTTACAGTGGTCACTATACCACGAACGACAAACCTGGACCACAAATATTTCTAAACAGCATCAAAGACAACTGCAGGCATGAAACTTATATACCCCTGAGTAGTCTATGAATGATTATATGTGTGCTGATATTGGAACTACGGTACAGAAAAAAATATTTAAATAAGTTAAATTAACGTTGGGTCGCTAGTTCGAGCCTCGGCTGGGTCAGTTGTCGTTTCTGTGTGGAGTTTGCATGTTCTCCCCGTGTTCATGTGGGTTTCCTCCAGGTGCTCCGGTTTCCCCCACAAGTCCAAAGACATGCGCTATAGGTGAATTGGGTAAGCTAAATTGTCCATAGTGTATGTGTGTGAATGAGTGTGTATGGATGTTTCCCAGTGATGGATTGCAGCTGGAAGGGCATCCGCTGCGTAAAACATGCTGGATAAATTGGTGGTTTATTCCGCTGTGGCGACCCCAGATTAATAAAGGGACTAAGCTGAAAAGAAAATGAATGAATGAATGATTGAAATTAACGTTGTTAATTTAAATATTAAAAATTATTATAATAAAAAATGTAAAATATTATTTTTAAAAAAATTCAGTTCAATTAATTTCAGTGTCATTTTTCCATCAGAATTTTATTTTTAGATAATTTCATGTATAATTGAAGTATGATCTTTTATCCTTTTAAGTATATGTTTCAATTTCACAATATATTTGAATTCTGAGTGACTATGAAACATTATTTCACTAGGCCTGTCACGATAACTATTTTTTTGTTGTATGATATATTGCCCCAAAATATATTGCGATAAACAATATAATTGTCATTTTAAGACCATTTTATGCCACTCATTATATAATGTCAGAATGACGATATAATATCATCACAATGCAAGTACACTCTTCCAAAAAACACATAATATTTTATTCTTAAGAACATTTAATTTAATTACAGTCATTTTAACAATTGAATAATTAGCCATTGGAATCAGAATGTGAAAATGCATATCCTAAATAAATAATAATAAATGTTAACAAAAGTTAAAAAAGTAACAGAGGCTGCGATATCTGCTACCAGATCTATTTTCTGTTGTCAGACACCCACATGAAAATATACTAAAGTTATTGATAGTAAATACTATAGTGTTTTTTAACCATACTGACCCATCCAATAGCAATAGAGATGTTGCACAATCAGCTAAAATGATGCTAGAATAGTTTTTTATGTATGGGCGATATATATCGCATCACCAAAAATGATTGAGGTCTTGTGTTGTGCGATAAGTCTATATATTGATTATTGTGACGCCTATATTTCACCCAGATTTTTTATTTAACAAAAACTATTTAAGGACGGCGCGGTGGTGCAGTGGGTAGCGCTGTCGCCTCACAGCAAAAAGGTTGCTGGTTCGAGCCTCGGCTGGGTCAGTTGGCATTTCTGTGTGGAGTTCGCATGTTCTCCTCGTGTTCGCGTGGGTTTCCTCCGGGTGCTCCGGTTCCCCGCACAAGTCCAAAGACGTGCTGTAAAATTGCTAAATTGTCCTTAGTGTATGTGTGTGAATGAGAGTGTATGGGTGTTTCCCAGTAATGGGTTGCAGCTGGAAGGGCATCCGCTGCGTAAAACATATGCTGGATAAATTGGCGGCTCATTCTGCTGTGGTGACCCCTGATTAATAAAGGGACTAAGCTGAAAAGAAAATGAATGAATGAATGAAAAGCTATTTAAAACAATAAAGTAGCTAATAAACATCCTAATACATGTTAGCTATGTGGTAAAACAAGCCAGAAACATGCTAATAGGCTACATGTTAGCCACGTGGTAAAACAAGATATGTCTTAAGATAGAAGCAATGTTAATCATGATGTAAAAATAGCTACAAACATGCTAGTCATATGCTAATCTGTGTTAGCCTTTTGGTAAAACAAGCAAGAAACATACTAGCAACATGTTTTTTCATGCAGCAGATGTGGGAAACATGTTAAAACTTGTTAGTGTTGTGGAAAAACATGCAGGAAACATGCTAACATGTTCATTCATGATACAAAAATTCTGTCATTACTGCCTTGTTCCAAACCTGTTTGACTTTCTTTCTTCTGTTGAACACTAAAGAAGATATTTAGAAGTAAGCCGGAAACCTGTAATCATTGACTTCCATAGTATTTATTTTTCTTACTGTGAAAGTCAGCTATATTTCAGCTTTCTTCAAAATATCTTCTTTAGTGTTTATCAGAATAAAGAAACTTTTAAAGGTTTTGAAGCCCTTGAGGGTGAGTAGGGGAGCGTGGGGCACAAAGTAACGCGGGGTAAAATGTAACACAGAGTTTTAAGGTATTTACTCAGGGTTAACCATGGCATGCTTCCAAGGGTTTCACCACAGTGTCAGCAGACGTCTTCCAGGCAATTATTGAAAAAGTTAGGTGAAATTTGGATGAGAAACACAGGAGAAACCATTTTTGCAGCATAAAAGTATTTTTTATTATAGTTGATATTTTTGTATTTAAAAAATAATCTGTGAAAGTATGTTAGTTAAATCATATATTGTTGTGATTACCGTTTTTCTTGGCTAAAAGATTAAACCATTTTAAAAGATGTAAAAAAACAGTGACTGCTAGCCAGTTTTGAGGAAAACACGACACAGCGGGGTTAGTTGTAAAGTGAAGTGAAGTGAAGTGAAGTGTAGTGTGGCCAAGTAAGGTGTCCCATACTTGGAATTTGCTCTGCATTTAACCCATCCAAGTGCACACACACAGTTAGTGAACACACACATACCGTGAACACACACCCGGAGCAGTGGGCAGCCATGCTGTGGCGCCCGGGGAGCAGTTGGGGGGAACGGTGCCTTGCTCAAGGGACTCACCTCAGTCGTGGTATTGAGGGTGGTGGAGAGTGCTGGTCATTCACTCCCCCCACCCCCAATTCCCGCTGGTACCGAGTATCGAACCAGCAACCTTCGGATCACGAGTCCAACACTCTAACCACCAGGCCACGACTGCCCGTAACAGGGTGTTACAAATAAGCCACACACTGTTGGACACCAATTAAACAAACAAAATAATTTTTATATAAAAATGTGATTTAATAGAAAATATTTTTTAATAGAAAAAAGTAATTTTATTGCTAATGCTGCAAACAAATGCATTGTATAACAATGTAAAATAAATCCAAATGTGTTTCTCCATTCATTTCTTTTCGGCTTAGTCCCTTTATTAATCAGGGGTCGCCACAGCGGAATGAACTGCCAACTTATCCAGCATATGTTTTACACAGCGGATGCCCTTCCAGCTGCAACCAATCACTGGGAAACACCCATACACTCTCATTCCCCCACATACACTGAGGACAATTTAGCTTACCCAATTCACCTATAGCGCATGTCTTTGGACTTGTGGAGGAAACCGGAGCACCTGGAGGAAACCCACGCGAACACGGGGAGAACATGCAAACTCCACACTGAAATGCCAACTGACCAAGCCGAGGCTCGAACCAGCGACCTTCTTGCTGTGAGGCGACAGCGCTACCCACCGCACCGGCCATGTGCTTATCCAATAGATAGATAAATAAATAAATAAACATACATACAGTGCTATGTAAAAAAAATTGAGCTAAGTACTGAGGAAATATAGCTACTATTTAAAGTACACTGGATTTAAATTAACTGTGTGAAATCTGCCTTTTTAAGCATGTGTTACAACTTGCCCCATAGGTGGGGTAAACAGTTAAATTTTTACTCCTGGCACTTTTGGCAATACTGCACAGAAACATAGGTCCGGCGATCATACTTTCAGTGCTCATTTGTAGGAGAGGCTTGTGTGTTGTTGGTAAAAAAAATAGGGTTTGTCTAACCCCATTACTTTGTTCATTATTTGGCCAAAACCAAAAAGTGTTACTTTGTGCCCCGCTCTCCCCTAATGGTGAGTAAATTTTCTTTTTTGGGGTGAACTGTCCCTTTAAGCTGTAATGTGTTTAATCGTGTTATAAACATAATTTCATTATTTTAAATAATGCTAGCGTTGTGCTAAATCATTTTGAAAACAGGCTAGTAACTACCAATCTGAACCTCATCAACAATAAACATGGTTTTATTATAGTAAAAGTGTAGTAACCATGGCATACTGATCACCATTTGTATAACCACAAATAGCATAATTATACTATGATAAGTGTAGTGAAACTATGTTTGCATTTTGATTGTGGTATTTTATTAGTAGTAAAACACATAACGTTGTCCCAAAGTATTTCCTGACAAACGTTTTAGAAACTGTAAAATAATGTAAGTAAAGACTACTTCCATGTCATGTGTTGTAATTTTTACCATATTTTTTCAATTAATATGCAATGTATTGTTAACCAATATTGCTGTCTCTATCATTGGCATACTTAAAAAATTGTTTCTATTAAAAAGTTCTTCTTTCAGACAATATGTCCTGCTAATACAGAGTAATTATCGTGACTTTACATCCACAACAGCAATTTCAAACTGTTTAGTACGTTTGAGTTCTGCAAATTGAGAAATATCCTACCTCTGTTCTTCTCAGTTTTGTGGTGCAGCATGTGTATTTTGTGTGGACACACATGGCTCAATCACCCAAAGATTCTGACTTGTGTTGAGAGTGGGACTGTTGACTGTGAGTTGTTTCCTATTCCTAGTGGGATCATTTGTTTTATCTGGTGAAGGTCTTTGTTTCCCCAGTGCTAGCAGGACCAGATTAAGAAGTGCACACTGGATGGATGACTGCCGGCTGAATGAAAGATTGGCGTAGATGTCTGCTTATTTACTCTTTCAGACCTTAGTCTGTCAGAGAAACAAACCCAGTGGAGGGACTGCGTGTTTGTCGTTATGTCGTTTTACTTTCTTTTTGTATCTCAGCATTTCTCACTTGTAAAAACGTAATAAATTCAGTGATATTATCGGCGGAAATTTTTTTATTTGTTTCTATCTCATAACATATTCTGGTCTGTTTTGAACTTTAAGAACTACAGAGGATGCATTATTCTTAATAAAGAAATGAAACTTTGTATAAGTGCTTTTAGATACTTGTTTTTTAAATATATACAGTAATTTAAGAAATGTAGCCATTGGACCTATATGTATGGACTCAAAACACTTTTTGTAATATTATCTAAGAAGATATATTGTGTCAAAGTATCTTTAGGCTTTTCCCTAAATCTTACACATTGCAAGTTTTAGGAATTGTTTTTTGTAACTTCTTAGAAACAATTTCAGATTTTATTTTATTTTTTATAGAAAAAATCAAATAATATACAATATAGTTTTATATAAAAAATATTAAGTTATGATTAAAATTGTTAGAATTGAAATGCATTGTAAGAGTTAATTCAGATGTTAATTCTTATATAGTTTAATCTGCCAACTCTTAAGTCAATCTGAGGCAAAAAAAGTGGCTTTGCTTCACAGTGCAAAAAGCAGGGTCTTCTTGATGTGTCAAACTATAGTCTGTTACTGAAAATAGTTGATAACATAAATTTAGATTTCAAATTTTATTTTAGGTGGGTGTTTCCCAGTGATGTGTTGCAGCTGGATGGGCATCCGCTGCGTAAAACATATTCTGGATAAGTTGGCGATTCATCTCGCTGTGGCGACCCCAGATTAATAAAGGGACTAATGAATTTTATTTTAGAATACTTTTAGAATTCATTTTAAAACACAAACTTTTACATTTTTTAGAAAAATTCCTACTTTTTGGGAGACAACAATTCCATCTATCGTGCTCTTTGGTCCTTTTGGTGCTATGTTCCACACTACATTGAAAAGTATTATCTGAAAAGTCACACCTTTTTTAATATTTATCCTTTTCCTGGATGTTTAAAAAAAGAAGAATACAAAATTGTGTATATTTTAAAAATTCAAATTGAGTGCATACTGTATATATTAACATTTATTCTCTATAATAAGATTCAATATTATGTTTTTTATTCATCTGAATATATTAAGATGACATGGCTCAACTTACCCTGAACATGGGGTAAGCTGGGTCACCGGATCGCCTTTATTTAAGAAGTCTTATTTCTGTGTCCCTGCGTTATTGCAGCTTTCTGAAAAGCACAGACGGACAGAAAGCAAGAGCCTGGTGGAAAAAGAGACACACGATTCAGAGGTGGTCGGTTGCCACCAACATTGTGACAAGTGTGCAACAACTTCCCAGCCTTGTTTATTGCTGGAGAACAGCATGCCTTTGGGACGGAGAGGTCCGTGTTTTGGACAGGTCAGGGGGCAGGACTGTGCCAGATGAAATACTTCAAACAGCTTTAGATTGCCTGCTTTGACATACACATACACTGGGGTTAGGTCACTAAATAGATATTGATCCATGTAGCTACTTCTCCAGAAGCTGTTGTGTGTGACATCTGAGAAAGATAAAAATAAATGATGGGAAGGCTGATCTTTTCTCTCACCCTGGCTTGACTTGACCCTTGTAGCTGGCCTAAGGCCTGTACAGGGACGAACAGTACGAAGAAATAGGAAATAAAGTATCATTCATTCATTCATTTTCTTTTCGGCTTAGTCCCTTTATTACTCTGGGGTCGCCACAGCGGAATGAACCGCCAACTTATCCAGCATATGTTTTACGCAGCGGATGCCCTTCCAGCTGCAACCCATCACTGGGAAATGTCCATACACACTCATTTACACACATACACTACGGACAATTTAGCTTACCCAATTCACCTGTACCGCATGTCTTTGGACTTGTGGGGGAAACCGGAGCACCCGGAGGAAACCCACGCGGACACGGGGAGAACATGCAAACTCCACACAGAAATGCCAACTGACCCAGCCGAGGCTCAAACCAGCAACCTTCTTGCTGTGAGGCGATTGTGCTACCCACTGCGCCACCGCGTCGCCGAAATAAAGTATCTTTGCAATCAAAAAAAAATTGATGTTGAGAAATTTATATTTGGTTTTGCAACAATATTCATTCATTCATTTTCTTTTTCGGCTTAGTCCCTTTATTAATCTGGGGTCGCCACAGCGGAATGAACCGCCAACTTATCCAGCATATTTTTTACACAGCGGATGCCCTTCCAGCTGCAACCCATCACTGGGAAACATCCATACACTCATTCACACACATACACTACGGACAATTTAGCCTACCCAATTCACCTGTACAGCATGTCTTTGGACTTGTGGGGGAAACCGGAGCACCCGGAGGAAACCCACGCCAACACAGGGAGAACATGCAAACTCCTTTGCAACAATAATTGTTCTTATTTTATTAAAGAAATAGATTGTTTTATTTATACACTCACACATTAAATTTGATCAAAATAACTAAAACATAACAAAAATATATATATTTCTATGCTTTCCAACTTTGTTCATCAAAGAAGTCTGAAAAAGACAGTGTCAAACATTTGACATTCCATTATTATTATTATTATTATTAATAATAATATAAAAATGCTAAACTATTACTTTATACTATATATTAATATTATATTTATTATAGTAAATATAATATTTATTATAATATAATATAATATTATATTTATTTTATTATAATTATATTTATATTATTATATTACTATTTTATATTACTATTAACCATCTTTAGTATTACTATTAACCAAAAATGTATTGTTGCTGTTGTTGTTATTATTATTATTATTAATCATAATAATAACCCCATTTGTTTGTTTATATTATTATAAAAATGCTTAGCTGTTATTTTAAATTAATATGACTATTTTCAGATTTTATTCACTATTGGCTTGTGATTTATTATTTTTCAAAGCTGAAATAATAATAATAACAATAATAATAATAATAAATAATAACAAGTTATTATTATTATTATTATGTAGTGAACAATAATGATAATAATAATTATTATTGTTATATTGTTCACAACATAATAATAACATAATAATAATATTATTTTTATTACTGTCATTATTTTATAAAAATAATTTTGCTAGTTATATAACATGATTTTTAAAAAAATGACTATTTTCCAGCTGATTTTATTTACTACTGGCTTGCGATTTTATTTTTCTCCCCCTAAGCTGAATCAGTACATGTTCCGTCAGTGACTGTGGTCATAAGCCATCCACCGCACTGTTCAGTCATCACTTATTCCCATAAACAGCCAGTTCTTGTGACTGTGAGCTGGTGTTTATCAAGTCCAAATGAAAAGAGAGCCATTATGTCATCCGTCCAATGCTTACATGACAACCGTTTACCATCATATAGAGTGGGCAGCAAACTGTCACTCTTCAGATGTGGCTCTATCTTAACGTCATTCCAGTAAAATCATTCCTCTGTGTTTTTATGTAATAGTTGTGATGTGGAGACTGCTTTTATTTATAGTGTATATGTGACCCTGGATCACATCTTATGTTGCAAAGGTAAATTAGTGGGAATAGCCAAAATACATTGTGTAAGTAAAAATTATATATATTTTGTATTTTATGCTAAAATGGTTAGAATATTAAGCAAAGATCATATGAATTCTGTATATTTCCTTCTGTAAGTATCAAAACTTATTTTTTGACTTAATATGCATTGCTAAGAACTTACTTTAAACAACATTTAAAAACAATTCCTTTGAACAATTCTTTTTTTTTGAACCCTCAGATTCCAGATTTACAAATAGTTGTATCTCAAGCAAATATAATCCTATCACAAACCAAACATCAATAGACAGGTTTTTTATTCAGTTGTCAGATGATGTATAACTTTCAATTTCTATAAATTGACCCACACAATTCCTACATGTTGTCCCAACACAAATCGATTAAGTGGATAAGTGGATTGGACATAAAACAATTAGGTTGTCCCCCCAAAAAACGTAAAGAATTGTGTTGATTCAGCTCATTTTAAATAAGTAGTTTGTACAAGCAACACAAATCATTTTTGAGTGCATATGTTTTGTTGGTCCAAAGTCATTTAATACATTTTCTAAAACAATATATGTACGGTTATTATACACCTGTCAATTTTGAGGTTTGGGGCTTTTCATAGTGTTTTTAAATTTTTTTAATGTAAAGAAAACATCCAAAATATTTTTTTTGTCACACTTTAACTATTCATTATTTCAATTACAATGCTTTTATAAAAAGCTGTTTTCTCAAAATGCATTTTTGTCCTCCACATCAGCAGACCAGAAATGCTAGAAATGTATGCAAATGAGCTCATATTTAATGACATAATATCTTGTTTTCATTTGCATTTGTGAAAGTATGGTGAAAAATATTATTATTATTATTTTATTTTTATACCCTACTCACCTGCAGTGTTTAGCCTTAATACTGTTGACTTTATGTGCAGTTCTTCAAGAAATATACATCTTCCGGGATTTAAATGCTTGGTCAGGTGTGAACATGTTACTTTTTATAAAAGCATGTAATGCATTTAAGTTTTAATTAAGTTTGACTACTTTTCCTAATAAGTTTGGTTATGTCTCTGTATAATTTTCCATTTAATTCCATTTAATTTTTGAACTTTAACCTTGCTGTATAGGGCACTTTTAACAGGTTGTATGTCATGGACAGCTCTGCAAAATCCTCCTGAGAAAGATAGGTTGCATGATGAGAAATTAAATTCTGGACATTTTAACGAAATTACAGACAGCATGTTATAGGTCTCCATTAAGGTTATTTATTCTTTAGTTGGTGGTTCTTTAACATTTTATGGCATTTGAAATCTTAATCACGTGTTAAGTTGAAGCCATTTGTATGTTAATGGTTCAGTGGCATGCAGTTCATGGATGTGTGGGGATGAGCAGCTTGGTTGGGACTTTCACACTGGGTCATTGACCGCAGGAGTGAGAGAGAGAAAGAGAGAGTGTGTGTGAGAGTGTCTGCGTGAGTGTGTGCGTGAGTTAATGATTGTCTCTGTGTGTGTGTCTGTCTGTGTGCGTGTGTGTGTGTGTCTGAGTGAGTGTCTGTATGCATGCGTGTGTGTGTGTGTGTATGTGTGTGTGTGAGTGAGTGACTGTCGTGTGTGTGTGTGTGTGTGTGTGTATGAGTGAGTGTCTGTCTGTATGTGTGTGAGTGAGTATCTGTGTGAGTAAGTGACTGTCCATGTGTGTGTTAACTCTCCTAACTTATGTAGGAAATAGTACAATATTTTTATGACTTAATTTGTGCTATTGTGAGATGTTGTTTTATACTCAAGAAAATCGATATTTTCCTTTAATTTTATTAAAATAACCATAAAAAGTAGAAATTAATTAATTATTATAAAAACATTTGCACAAAAAGCAGGTACAACCACCGTTCCTTAGTATATTAGTTGTATATTAGTTGTTTTTCAATGAAACCTTCATAAATTGATAAATGTATTGTTTAAAAATATATATATATATATATATATACATATTTAATAATAATAATAACAACAACAATAATTATAACAGTAATAACAATAGTAATTATTATTATTATTATTATTAATATTATTATTATCATAAAAAAAACAAGAAAACAATATCTTAGGTTAATAAAATAAGAATTATTAGTTCAATCATTTTCCTTTGGCTTAGTCCCTTATTTATCAGGGGTCGCCACAGTGGAATGAACCCCAACTATTCCGGCATATGTTTTATGCAGCAGATGCCCTTCCAGCCACAACCCAGTAACCAGTATATTAGCCTATATATATATATATATATATATTATTTTAAACAGCAACAACCAGTTGTTAATAATAATAATAATAATAACTACAAATAATAATGTTATTATTACTATTTTGCTCTATTGTGAAGTCAAATCATGCAAACTCGTGAATGAAACATTATTGCCCACAACTCCTTGAAAGGAGAAGGTGGAAGCTGGGCATGTTTTGAACAAATGTTTAGCGTATTAGCATACACAACTGTAATTAAACCATAATTAGGGAGAAAAATTAGCGTCTGACACAATGAGCCTCAGTACGCCCGCCTGTTCTTCTGCATCTTCTTGTTTATCTGGGGAACAGAGCTTATGAAATAAACATTACCGAGTGCTGAATTGTTATCATTACCTTGCAAAGCAAATAGGCTGCTGCGCGATGGAGAAGGGGGGAAGACGGAGGTGAAGAAGAGGGAACTGGAAGAAATGAGTGTGAGAAATGAGGGTGGAAATTAGAGGAGGATTAGTGTTGATGCTAATGAAGCAATTAAAGAGTAAAGCAATTCACTCACCGTCTTTCTTACCACCTGATATCAGATCCTGCTTCACAGATATGCTTTAATGGAGAAATTAGGGGAAACAAATGTGTTTAAATGTGTCTATTAGGAAGCCACTTTTCACCTTCTCAGTCCACCGAGTAAAAAAAAAAAAGGAGTCACGGATTTTACAGCAGAGTCTTAAGGCAATAATGCCACCAAAATAATAATAATAATAAAAAATCTTCACAAATTCGAAGTGGATGGGAGAAAAGGGCTCTTGGCACAATTAAACTAAAATTTTCACGACTATCGTGATTAAAATAAATGAATAAGTTAATTCGCATCATTAGCTGTTCAGATCTTGCCCAGATTACTTTTTTTGCAGCGCGGAACATTACAACCAATCACACACATTTCTGTTGAGTTTATGAAGGCCACCGCCAATCAGAGACTTCTAGATGAGTCACCACCGAAAACGCTGGCTTTGTGGTGGAGCGCGCGCCTCAGACTTAAGTCTCTCGAAAATTCTCTCTTCAAAAACAACAACGGGCAGATTTGATGCAAGTAAGAGATTAATTTGATCATATAGACAGTTTCAATTGTCAATTGTTACAATGTCAGTATTTAAATTTAAAATAAACTTAACATTAATTTGTAGTTAAATTGAAATTAAAGACATGGACACATGGTCTTGGGTCTGTGTAACGTTAGCCAGAATATGACTTTCTCCCAATAATAAATAATTTTTTTAATATGCATTATTTTAACCAACCTTTTAATCATTACAATTTCAGAGCTAATAATCAATAATATACTTTAAAGTAGGGTAGGCTATTTATATTTATCAGTTGTGAAAATAGCCTATGTTGAGGCCTACCATCTTTTAAGCAACACATTTGTAACAGTTCATAGTATTCTGGTTGACGGAAGAAACTGGTTACTTAATATTTACAGTACCAGTTCAGAGTTTAACATTTGTTGATACAAGTCTTGTATGCTCACAAAACCTGCATTTATTTGATAAAAAAATAAGGGAAAGACTTTTTTGTAGTGTGGTTATATTTCAAAACCCAAACAATTAATGGGATTTAAAGTTAAATTTTCAGTATCATTACTCCAGTCTTCAGTGCCACTTGATACTTTAGATATTATTATACTTGTTTATTGGTGTGATGTGATCAATTATAGTTTTTATTATTACCAGTGTTCGACATGATAAGACTCTGAATAGAAGTTTCAAACGGAACAATATTAATTTGATTTTATTCTAACATTATGTTACAATTACATTATTATCCTTGATTAATATATTCATTAATTTTCCTTCGGCTTAGTCCCTGATTTATCAGGGGTCGCCACAGTGGAATGAACCACCAATTACTCTGGCATATGTTCTATGCAGCGGATACCCTTCCAGCCACAACCCAGCACTGAGAGTACAATAACTCGTGAACCCACAGTGCTGGGAAACACCCATACACTCTCCCATACATTCACACACACTATACTGCATAGCATACACTATATTCACCTATACCGCATGTATTTGGACTGAATGATGGTAACCCATGAATGAGGAAACCTGCGGACACGGGGAGAACATGCAAACTCCACACAGAAATGCCACCTGGCCCAGCCGGGACTTGAACCAGCGACCTTCTTGCTGTGAGGCTACAGTGCTAATATATATTTTCAACATTAATAACTATTAGAAATCATCACATAAGAATGATTTCTGAAGGACTGTGTGACACTGAAGACCAGACTAATGCTGAAAATGTATTTTATTAATCACAGGAATACAGTGTTCAAATAAAATTAACATTTCACAATATTACTGTTTTTATTGTGCACAACGATTTTAAGAGACTTCTTAAAAATATTACATGTATAAATATTTGACAAATGGCTTCAGCACAGATAGTAAAAATAATAATATAAGTAACAAAGTAAACATTAATTAAAGTACATCTCTGAATCGGCTTCTCTTGCAGTTCAAATCTTTCTTTCTTTTTTATTGAGTATGTAGTATTTTGTATTATAAGAAAGAAAAAAAAAATTGTAAAATAAAATTGTAAAGAGACGGGATCTTTTGGTGCTGACCCGTCGGCGGTGGGGTAATGAAGACTCTCTCAAAGTCAACAGTTCAGAAACTCCTTTGTCCTCCTAAAAGAGTCTTTAATTTTTAACACAAACTTGCACTTAGGTATGCATGAACTTTGCTAAAATCCGAAGACATGTGTATAATAGGGCTGTAATGGATGGCGGCCACGCGCTCTGTCTAATGATGTCAGGTTTTTCCGCCGGGCCCCTGATTGAGGAGGGCCTAATGTAAATTTAATTTGGAGTGATGTATGGGGGGAGGAGGGGTGCGAGATGGCCTTGTCCCGGCAGTATGGATGGGCGTGCGTTGTGTATATGCGAAGAAAAGGTTCAGTGAGGCCCAATGGACTCTTTTGGGAGCAGCTGGATCCTTGTTTCCCTGGCCTGTCAACAGAGCCTCCTTAACCAGGATTGATAACGTTGGTCAGCTTGCTAATCCGCACAAACCCTTTCTACGCAACGTTTACCCCGCACAATGTGGAGGGGAGGGTCTGTTGCATTTGGTTACCAATGGGAGGGCAATGTTTTACTGCTATGAGGCAAATCGCACCCTTTTATTCTGTTCCCAGGTCCCTCGCTCTCCTCTGTCACTCTTCCTCCTTTTCTTCACAAATTAACTCAGTGAATGCTAAGTCAATGTTTCAGTACGGCTTATTGCCATCATTATTATTCCCATTACAGGCCTTTGTTGTATTCGCTGGACTCTGATTGTCCAGATTGTTTGTATTTATTTGTTCAGAAGATGAATGTGGACTCATTTGTTGCTGCATTGATTGAAATTTGAACACAATCTGGTCAACTTGTGTTTTAAGGTCACAAACGCTAATGGGCTATACAAATAAATATATGTGCTATTAAAATATATGTTTCAGGAAACATAATAGTATCATGTAAATGCAAAATTATCTAAATTCTAAAAGGATCTACATTATGTAAGCACATTTTCATAAAGTATGTGAATTAAATTAATTGACTTAAAATGTCTGTATAGTCAGCGATTATTATTATCATATTATTATTGTTATTATTATGAAATTGTAGAATTATAATATTCATTCATTCATTCATTTTCTTTTCGGCTTAGTCCCTTTATTCATCAGGGGTCGCCACAGCGGAATAAACCGCCAACTTATCCAGCATATGTTTTACACAGCAGATGCCCTTCCAGCCACAACCCAACATGGAAACACCCATACACACTCTTTCACACTCATACACTATACGGCCAATTTAGTTTAAACCCATGCCAACACGGGGAGAACATGCAAACTCCACACAGAAATGGCAACTGACCCAGCCGGGGCTCGAACCAGCGACCTTCTTGCTGTGAGGCGATCATGCTACCCACTGCGCCACCTTGACGCCCAACTTATTTTAATTAAATTTAAATTAAAATAGCTCAAACAAACTATAATCATAAAGACATGCTAAATAGCAAAAAATGATAAAAATAACAACAACATTTCCAAAACTTTAACTAAAATATCATTAGTTAATGTTGTGTCAATGTAGTATCATACAGTATATCTCTTATATCTATTAAATGAGTAATGATGATACAATGAGGATTTACAGTGATATATGTTGATAAAACAAGACCAAAACAGATTTATTGTTTTTGCATTTCACAACAGCCAAAGACCTCAATTCCAGTTTATCCCCATAAACATCCCTCCGTTTTCAATTTCCAATGACATCACCGTCACACACTAAGCGTTTGAGTGAATCTGTGTGATGGCAGTGAGCCCGGAGCTTTCGCCCTCAGATTCCACTTTTATTATCCTTTGTGTTTAACTAAGCATTGAATGAACACTGAAGCTAATTCCAAATTCCCTTTGTCATCATCATTTTCAGCGAGAAGTCGAGTAATAGATGCTCAGAAGAGCCTCATAGCAGGACAAAATGAATCGTGGACATTATTCATCAGTTGGAAAGGCAAGCGTCCCCAGATCCAATTATATATATTCATTAAGTGATAATGATATCATGGTCTTTTAACTGGGAAGAAAAGAGTGTAATTGAATAATAACAGTTGTACAGTCCCAAGGGAGAGGCTCGAGAGACTGACCCCGCGGGGCGGACGAGTGGAAGGGGGGATTGATGGAATTCTATTACCCCGTTGATAGATTTATTATGAAGAGCTGAGTGGACTTGCTGCTCCACTTTGTCACTCACACTAATCAGCCGCTGAGGGTTTGGAGTGAGGGATGAGAGCGTGTTCTGACTGTCCCGCTTCTGACAAAGACAAGGTTAGGAGAGGATGACAGACATGCTCCCCTCCCCAGATTCGTCCTCTTGTCCCCTGGTCCCGTCACAAATGGGCCAGCTGAGCTTCTCGACCTCCTGGGCGAGCCCTCATTTGTTTATTAATGGGCGACATGTGAACCAGCATAAGGACATGTGTCACGCAGAGCAACAGTCAGCCGGCGAGACGCTGTGTCGGGGATGGACATTTTTAAATGCTCGGGAAAAAAGGAGAGACATGCTCTTTTTAAACATTGAGGCGAGAGAGGCATGTGGTGTGAGTGCTAAAAAAAATACATACTGGTGGACAGGGACGAGTTTCATTCCACAATTAGATTTAAGGTTGATTTTTTTGTAGGCTTTTGTTTTTGCCTTTGTTCTCCAAGGGTTTTTGAATAGTGATGCAAAATGCTCGTTTAGTAAATTAACATTCAGTTGGACTTATTTCATTAAAGTAATAATTGTTTACAGTGATACGTTAATAAAACAAGATTTTCAGTCATTTCATGCACCTTTTATTATAGACCTTACTATTTATAATAATAATATATATGCTTTATTTGTATCTATATGTATTATTGATATTTATATTATATTATATTATTTTGTATTGTTTTATTTATTTGGTATAATGTGGTATATATAACTAAAGTTTTGTGGTATATAGTACATGTGAATATTTTTATATAGATTTTTATATACTTAACATGATTAATGTATTTATTTTTAAATATTTTTAATGAGATTTATGATTGAAAGAGAATAATTATTTTTAACTAGGAATATTGTATAATGTTATTTGTAATAATGTTATGTGAAATAAAATGTATTTTTTTCTGGATTTTTATTTTGTTTTAAAGATGTTTAGATAAACTTGTCTGTAAAGGAAGATATATTGAAAATATACATTTAATGTTCTTTAATTAATACTTTGCATTTGTGTTTTTCAGCAACAAATTAATATATATATATAATTTTAATTAAAAATTAAACATTTAATCAAACATATATGTGCTCAGCATAAATGAGAACACCCCTCACAGATCTCTCTTTTAAATTAACATTTTCTATAGGATGCTTTACAATAAAATATTTGTGCATACAACTAAAAAGCACACATCCAAAAATCAGTAGGCCCAAATTAATATTTTGGGGAAAATTCATTCATTTTATTTTCGGCTTAGTCCCTTTATTAATCTGGGGTCGCCACAGCGGAGTGAACCGCCAACTTATTCAGCATATGTTTTACGCAGCGGATGCCCTTCCAGCTGCAACCCATCACTGGGAAACATCCATACACACTCATTCACACACACTACGGACAATTTAGCCTACCCAATTCACCTATACCACATGTCTTTGGAATTGTGGGAGAAACCGGAGCACCAGGAGGAAACCCACGCGAACACGGGGAGAACATGCAAACTCCACACAGAAATGCCAACTGACCCAGCCGGGGCTCGAACCAGCAGCCTTCTTGCTGTGAGGCGATTGTGCTACCCACTGCGCCACTGTGCTGCCCATTTTGGTGAAAATATTAAATATATTATAAAAAAAAAAAAAAATCAAGAGAATCATAAAAATATATTATTTAGTTGAAATTTTGTAGTTTGTCATTTTCGTTTTTGCAATAACTCTTTGAATTTAAATGCATAAATTTAAATGCTTTTACTAAATATGTTAGGTGACCAAACTCTTATTTTAATGAATTTAACTGTTTAATAAAATGGTTTTGTTTAAATTCACCAAAATATATTGGCTGTATTCACTGAGAAATAACCTCTGTATGTATATGTAT
>CAIGQV010019356.1:18193877-18218169 GCA_903798115.1 Danio jaintianensis | reverse complement strand
TATATATATATATATATATATATATATATATATATATATAGAGAGAGAGAGAGAGAGAGAGAGAGAAAGAGAGTAAGAGAGAGAGAGAGAGAGAGAGATATGTATGTGTCTTAACAGAATATAAACATGACATTACTGCCATCTCTTTTAAAAGAATGTTAGGTCTTTTCAGTCCGCAAGTGCAGATTTTTTCTTTGCCTTTATTATGCTGTGTGTGATCCCTAGTGCTGGATTTCGATTGATGGCAACATCTCAAGCACTTCATTATCATGACAACTGCTTTTGAGAGGCCTTCCGAGTCTAATTTCTTTAGAAACTCTTGAACAGATGAGGATAACACAACACCCCTTGAGGACTTAATGCTCAAGGAGCAGAGGATAATGATAATGATTAGTAGCGCTTATGTGCTTTATTTCAAGAGAGGGCCATATCGACACATCCTTGGGAGCAGAATAAATTCCTACAAACTTTAAGGGAAAAAAAACTTTCATTAAAAAAAACAAACAAAACATACATTTCTACATTTTCCATTTTTCTTTCTTGATGTCACAAGGCAAGTAGAAAAATTACAGCCATGTTTTAATGGAATATATTTCAGGCTGCAAATGAAAAATTTATTTTGTCTCTGCAAACTTTCCTGTCAGCTGTAAGACATTAGTGTGTGAGTGTCTGTGTTTGATGTTTCATACAGTAATCAGTGTGTACCAACACCTCCCTTGGAAAGTGGAGCCTATCATTCAAAAGCCCAGTTTAAACATTTGTTGCCTTTGATAAAAACATCATTTATTTTCCACCAGCTTTCTACTACACAAAGATAAATATTGTGAAGCTCTATAGGCATAAATAATTGATTTATGGTAAACAACAAAGGCTATTCAGCTGGTTCACATGGACACTCAGCTTTTTGTTTTCAGTCATTGTACAATTCAGCAGTGTGTATAATAATGTTTATGCTGGCGGGATTGCAATTAACATAGAAACATGCAGTTTACTTGCGTTTGTATTTTTCTACGGCTGGTTCTGGTTAAAAGACGATCGGTGCTCTGGTTTGTGTTTACCTACAATGAGGAAGAACTTTAAATGTGCTTAATCTTTGGTTGTCAGACAGGATGAATCAATCCAATAATTTCCTGTATTGACTTGATGTCACACAGTTGCACTTGACTAATATTGGTGAATGGGATCTTGCTGCTAAAGAAATAACTTATAAATGTCAACAGCTCAAATATATATAATTTATTAATACTGATGTTAAATTAATATTGTCCTTACACATTCAATCCATTCCTAACTAGATAAAACACAGATTTCATGCATTTTTACAGATTTTATAACTGATATGATTTCTAGCTTAAAGCATCAATGCACTTTAAAGTTAATTCACGTTGTAATACGTGAATGTATGTTTTGAATCAGCAGTTTTGGGTGAATATATTTTCAGTGGAGGAACAGATCTGATTTTATTCAAATATCTTAATATGTGTTCCAAAGATGAACAAATCTCATAGGCATTTGAAATGACACAAGTGTCAGCAAATCATGACAGACTTTTTATTTTGAGGAGAACTAACCATTTCATTTTCAAACCCAATATGTGTTAGATAGTGACCTGCATTGTAGAAATTAACACATATGGGATCTTTTTCTCACTGGCTCTCGCTTGCACCTGGCTCAATTTTTACATCCTCTGTCTTCCCAGCTGAAGTGGATCGATACTAAAGAATGGCTGTGCCTCGATGGCATGTAATCATCTTGTTGGCTGCTTTGACACTGATCCTCCATTATAAGCCAATGAAGCATGCTGGACAGACATTACATGGGGACTGTTCTCACTGCTGTCTGAGGTAAAAATGAAGGCCATACTGAATGATGTTTCTCAAGCAAAAGAAAATGAATAACCCAAACTTTTAATCGCTTTCATTATTTAAAGTTAATGTGAAAACATGCCTTTTTGAACTGTCGGTACACCAGCAGTGAGCATGTCTTTCTTGCTAACGGCTGGTGATGCTTTAAGTCTCATCAGAGCTGACAAGATTAGAGAACTGGTATCCCCATGGGTGCCTATCACTCTTCTGAACTCTCCAGGTTCATTCCTCTAGTCATTCTCCATGGAGCCTTAGTCCTGTGCTGTACTGGCAAAATGTAGAGCCCCTAACCTCACCTGAGGGAACAAGACCAAAGACACAGTGGTCTCAGTGTTTTCACCTCTGAGCTTATTGCCTACTCTGACCCTTCTCCCACCATGTCTGCCTGACCCCAGGAGTGCCCTAAACTTCTTCCAAACCTTTTAACCATACATAACCACCCATGTCCCTTCCATTCAGTTTACCTCTCCACCTACAGGGCTCCATGCTGAAAATGCCACAGGACCGAGGATAGACCCTTGCGGGACACCGTCTGGACCCGTCTGAGCACTGTCACGGCTGTTTGCTATCTCCCTGCAGGCACGTTGGTGCTTGGATGAATGAGGTAATGAGATTTGAGCTCTCTAATGGAAGATCATTGGCGTGGGAGGGCTTGGAGAGCAGTGTCTGGATTACACTAAGCAGAAGTTAATGATGACAGTAACTAACCAATTGCAATGCACTCATCAATCTCATTCCATCAGTGTTTTTGGACAAGCGTAAATAACTGCAACTTGTGCATGGGCTGAATGCCTTCAGTCCAAAAAGTTCATTCTGGTCCTTTGATTGATATTTCTTAAAGGACATCTGGAACGCTTTTCCGTTGTACTGTTTGAGTAATTATATTTTTACAGTAGTAGGATGAAGTCATGTCTGTAGCAGTAAAATTGATTAAATCACTCTTTACTCAAACGTGATGTATTGTCAATGTACTTTTTTCTATGTATTTTCATCTTTTTCATGTGCTTTAAGTTTGAAGGCTCTCATTCATGGTAATGAAATAAAACATGCATACTAGAAAATGCACAGGGAAATGATTATATTGCAGAACATTTTTAGTGAGATTTTTTTTGCTTAGCATAATAAAGCCCATATTTAGTGATAAGTTGTAGTTTGCCTTTTTACCCAAATAGTTTAATCAAGTTGAATGTTCTTAATGTTTTGATTGTTTAATTAAACATGTAGGGTCAATAAAATATAATGGTAAAAGAATATCTTCACTTTGAATGAACAGTAGTAAATAAAATAGTAGATTTTTCTTTGGTAAAATGTAAAAAACATGTGTGTGATCGCTTCATCCCTTTCGCTCGTGTCTTTCAGTGCATAAGAGCAAACGGCAAACATTGGCATACAACTCAATCTGTAAATCCTTTTATTCAGACGCCATTTGTCTTCGGCAACAGCTCAACCTCCTTTTGACTCCTGCAAAGACATGAGCTACATTTCAATTGCAAGATGAGTGACACAGAAATATCTAGCTATCAGGATAAAGTAATGTATTCTCCTGATAAGTACCAGCCCCGAGGTTGGACCCCACTCTCGCCTCCTGAGACTGGTGGCATTGCTCCCTTCAGGTATAAGCAGTAACAGGCTTTAATGTCATTTAGCTGCAGGGTGGCCATCTCCTTATTGCCTCATGAATCCTTTTCCAAATGCCATAACATTTCCCGAAAAGCCCCCACTTTTTAAATCCAATAATTAGAAATGTCTATTTAAAGTTCACTGCTTCCGCTCCGATATCAATTAAAAGCCATTTGAAGGTGATCAGTATCAATTGTCAACAAATTAAATCCATGCAGTTAAGGTGGCTAAATGTAAGGAAACACATTCATCTTTTGTGGAAGGTCCCATGAATCATTAGGACCATTCCTTTTTTTATATGCTGCTTTGCAATATAAATTTCATTAGTGTTCTAATGCTGGCTTTCCACACCAACAACAATCATGCGAATTAAGTGGTTTAATTTGCTCTTTATTGTAGTATGGACGCAGTAGTTGCAAGAAGTTTTGTTTTGTTGGACAGAAAATAATATTAACAAAATTAAAACAGTGCTTCTATTATTTAGAAGAAAAAAAAAACTAATTCTGTGTGTGCCGTTTTTATTGGAATATTGTTGTTATTATTTATTATTATGATTACTAAAAAGGAAGGAAATGTCTTGTTATACTTGAATACATTCATGTGTCTATAGTTATTTTATTAGGGAGCATTATTAGGTTTGATAATGATCTGTCAGTGTTGCACAGGAAGTTGATCATTTTTCAAAGGAAGCAAAAACCTTATTGTTAGGGATCCACCATCTGCTTTTCAAGGGCTTTTTTAGCATCCGTCTTCTTGGGGAAACACAGTGGTCTCATTGAAGGCTGATTAGAGACTGAAAGGCAATCAATTATGTATACCTATTGTAAATAATTTTTTTTTCGGAGTGCTTGAATATTACATACCACATGAATCAAGTTACCATTTGGCAAAAGATGAAATCCAAAGGGTTGGCATGACATTTGGAGCGGATATCCCGATAAAATTTTTGTCATTGCTGTGGAGTCATGTTGATGTGAGGTCTGATTTGATTAGGTGCCCAGATGCTCTTTCCTCACATATTTGTTGTTCAGTCAAGGAGCAACACATTCGCAGAGTGTCAATGAACGCTTTGGTGTTTTTCTAATTGATATTTTGTGCTTGAGTGTGTCCTGTCGTGTCTCTGTCTGAGGGTTCGCACCGAAGCACAGAAAAAGCAGCCCGAGGTGTCACCTCTAATAAAACATTTATATCCACAGGGAAAAGCATGTCCAGTGTTGGCGACCAGAGCAAACTCAGGATTGGCAGAGGGAGGTCCTTTTGAAGTAAGTGTTTTGAAGGCGGGAAGCAATGGTGTTCATTGTCTGGGAACATCCCCCCCCCCACACCTCCCACCTCCTATCCCACCGCATGGGGGTAAGCGTTAAAGTCTCACAGTGGTAGCAGTAACTTCAAAAGCTGTTCAATGAATGGTGCTATGTGACCCCTGCCCACTACCAGCAGCTAAATTGGTAGATAAAGAATCAGGGTAATTTGTATCGACTCAATAAGTTACTATGTGGCCAAACAGGAAGGTCATGACTTCATGCCGCAACTGAGACCCCATGGCAACCGGACATCAATGTAACATCAGTTCTCAAAACAGACTTGATACACTGTCAACAAGGAGCAATTGTGCAAATAATATCAGCCCTGATAGCGATATAGCAAGGGGGCAACGGGCAAAAGGAGGAAGTGGCGCTATTTTCTGGGCATCTGCATATGTTTGTTTGAGAGAACGGCTTTCAGCATGAGATCATAGCCGGATGGACGGAAAAGGGGTGGGTGGGTGCGACGGAGACAGATATGACCCTCTTTGGCCCTCATGGGAATGACAGGAGAGCGGTATTCCCCCTCGGTCCCGCTCAGTTTGCTCAGCTCAACCAAAATTCTCTGAGCATTAAAATCAATGTTGCCATTGTTAGGCCAAACAGTGCATTCTGACCATAGCCAATGCAAAGAATTTCCGAGGCCTTGTCCCGATGGTCCACTGGGACTTACAGATTCGATTATGAGAATGGCCAAGGTTGTCTTTCACCCCCTCTGAAGAATAGGCTTCCTTGTTCCTGTCTGGGACAATGGCGTTTCTAAGTGCCATGTGAAACTTGCTGAACTTTGTGCAATAATTCAAGCCTTTGATTCGACAAATGTTTTTGTGCCGTCCTCCACATCTGCAAATACCTCCGCATTTTGTGTCTGAGAATAATGTGGCTCGGAGTTTTTCTCACCCCCTTGCATATGCGCAGAAGAAAAAATAAAAGAAAGAAATGGAAACGGAGAATGGAAAAGGTGCAGTAGAAAAAGTTGGGCACGTACATAAGTTTTGCTATTTGGCTTTTGTTGTTTGAATTAAAATAAAGGTTTCCTTCTCGGCTGTCACAATCCATTAGAGGCGGCAAGGAGCTGCTATCACTGCACAGGCTGGTTCTCCCGGAACTGGGAGTGAAGCTGACGGTGTGTGGAAACTAACACGGGCACTGCGCTGTGACCGTGTCACCTGCAATCAGCGCCAGCACCCGGCCAGATTAATCATGACAGTAGGCAATATTTCCAACATTATTAGAAGAGAAACCTAATATTTTGGGACATCAGGGATCCGGGTTCTGGTGTCCATCAAAGTGAGAGCCTTCATTTTATGCTCCGTGGATGGGTAACCTCGGCACTTAACCCCTTTTAGATATTCCATCTCTCTCCTCTCCTGTCTTTCAGAGCTGAGCTCAGCCCACCTTGGAGAATAAGAGATGTCTGGCTACAGTTATGCATTCAGCTAGCCCGTAGTATCCCCACCTATTATGCCACATTTTCCGACAGCAAAATAAGTGATCGTAAAGTGATCTGAAAATAATGTCCCAGCACTCTGAACACCTTTAAGGTGCTTGGCTGCAGACCAAAGGGCTGCAAGAAGTGAAAACAAAAATGGCAGCCCGGTGTATTATATTATATCTAAATGTTTTTAAGCATTCTAAAGGAGGAAGCTGTAAACACTGCAAACAGCAGATGATATTCATCTGTGTCTCTGCATTTGCTACACTTTACAAGTTGTTAACATTATTTCATGCATTAGGTCATTATCTAACCATGAAAAATATTTCTTATTAATGTGAATCATCATTTCTTTATATGCTAGAATATTTTATCTTTGTTAATGGGTCAAAGACATCAATATATTTAAATGATTTTATATTATACATTATAATGTTCCTGTTTCCCACTGGATAGTGATGATTTTACCTGTATTTTGGCATTTTATTTGCTGAACAATATGACTAGGACACCAAAATGACCCTAATGAAATATGAATGATAATATTAATAATAATAATAATACATTTCTTATTTATATTTATTATTAAAAATCACTTTGCTATTACATAAACATTTTTAAAACATATCCATTTTTAAAAATTGCAATATATTGTTTTGAAATGGCTTATTTAAATAAATAAATTAATCTGGTAAAATAATACCACTAAACATTTTTATTAAAAATGTCTGTTTAATTTTTATCTAGCTTGTTCTCAATAAGTACCATTTATTTAATTGTCATCCTTCTTTTTATCTTGTGCGTGATCTATACGAGGTAATGTATTCATTGATCTGTCTCTCTCACCACGCAGTGCAGCTCAGTGGCTGTTTTCAAGCCAGCACATGTTTGATTTGTCTGGCACAGGACGCTTTGTTCACCAACGTGTGACTGTTCATTAAGGAGACTTAGTGTGTGTAATACACCATAGCGTTTCCCCATTTATTTAATTTGTAAGGCTCTGACATCAATTGTTGAGCTTCGTTTGCCCAGTCGTGGCATCAGATGTCAGTGTTAATAAGATAGTGGAGCTGTGTGTGTGTGTGTAAAGATGCAATTGCATGTGTGTGCAAGGGCTTGGTTGTGCAAGGTAAAACTGTGAAACGGTTAATTTCGACTGCTTTGTCTGAAAAGATACATAAAGACATTCATTCCAGGCTGTTCTGCCTTTAGAAAAATGTGTTGAATGCAATATAATCTCCATTTCCTCAGATATTTGAACTCTATCTATATGTGTGGCAGACTTTTGCCTCTTGGGCCATTTCCCACATTCTTTGCCTGGGTTTTAGGACAAGACATTTATTGACCAGTCACATATTCTGTCCTTTTAGATTTCTATCGGCCTTTTATGCACAACAGGCTCGCGTTTTAAAACTAAACCCCATTTGAATAACGGGGGACAAAAGGATGGTCTAAATCAGACAGCAGCCTTCTATGTGCTGGAAAACATGACTTCACAACACACATCCTCATCTCAAGCCTGGACTCTTTTATCCTTAACATTGGCTCTAACCATAAGCGCGCCTAGAATTTGATTAAAATGGACAAACACAATGGCCAAAGGTCTGCGGTGCACACTGGAGACTAAATGAGATGACTCAGAGCTCAAACGTATTCGGTCACAATTAAGAAGCTCTTTGTCACGGACAGAAAAACACCCTGATGGTGAGTTCAACCCACCCACTCACAGGTCCAAGCATAATTCATGTGACAATGATGCCCATTATACTCTTGTTATGGCAACTCTGGGGAAAGGATGTTCTAACAAATAAGATGGTTAGTTTGTACCTTAAAAAAAGGAGGGAAAAGAAGGATAATTCTGTCGACTGATATATTTGTACCCACGCACTTTGAGTCACCTCACAAAAGATCCAGTGTTTTCTATTCTCAGCAGCTGGGCTCGAACAGAGAAACTTGGAATGCTTTGTAGGCTACGGAGGAGAATTTATTCTTTGTGGAGTTTTGTGAAGTGTGTTTTACCATACGCCTTTGCATGGGCTGTCAGACATTTGGAGTAGCAACAGGCTAAAGAAAGTTTGAATAGATTAGCAGAGTTATTGCAAATCTGCAGCCCACTAATGGTTTAATCAGTGGGCTGCAAATAGAGACTTTGTTCTGACAGGCCAGAAAGGTGAATGCTGGTTTAATGAGAAGCTCTGTATGCACAGTCTTAACCTCTGTGGGGGTAATTGATGCGTTCTTTGCCTTGATTTTATTTTGTGGAAGTAGTATTTTTGTAAGGACACTAATGCAATTGCACATTTCATTTGAAATATTCAGCCTAAATGCATTAGTTTGTATGCGTCTTAAGTAGGGATTTTTTTATTGGGTTCACATGGTTTTCTCTGACATGTTTTTACATGCGTTGTTTAAAAAAGCATCTCTTATATTGTTTGAAAAAATGTGCAGTTATTTGACTGGCGATGGCTGCAACTGTTACCATTGACCATTTTTCCTTCATAAATTGTCACATTAAATCTATGGAAGCTTGTTTCGACCAGCATATAAAAAAACATATAATAATAAAGAGTATATGATAAATAATATACTCTAATTGTGACACAATAATACATTTTTTCTTGCAGTTTTGAGTTTACATCTCGAAAATCTGACATTTCTTTGAATTGAGAAAAATGAACTTGCAAATGCATGTTATAAAGTCAGAATTATGAGATACAAGGTCAAAATGATTATATATTTTTTTCAGATTTAGATGACAAGCTCGTAGATCTAAGAAAAAAAGTCAGAATTGCGAGTTATAAAGTTTTGGGAAAGGATTAGAAATGTTTTTGGTATTTCAATTCCTCTCTCTTCAGCTTTATCAGCATTGCTCTCTCACCACTGAAGACTTTATTCAACCATAGAAGAAATGCACCTTCTTCTTTTTTTTTTTTTTTTTGCTGAAACAGCTGCCCTGCATGGCTGGCAGTTTATTAGTTGAAATGCAGTGTAATAAGAGAGAGATCAAAAGCAACAACCCTCTGATTCAATAAAGCAAATACTTTAACACTAAAGTGCAAAGCCTCAATCACTCTCCATCAAGATGTGAAAAATAGTTTTGTCTATCTACTGTCTGCCAATCGCGCATCTGCTCTTAAGTGAGTCGCCTTCATTGAGCCAAAGTTTGTGATCACATTTAAAGCAGTCACATTCCAGAGGAAAGAACTTCGCAGTGTCACATGTGTCATACATCTGTGAGCAATATTTCAGCTGAATTAGTATTGAATATTGGTCATGTGGGGATTCACATAGATGCGTGTTGACGTTAATTATGAAAATAGGCAAGCAATTTGATTAACTGCTCATATGACTACATATATGCGTCTGATCTTTTAGTCCAAGTACCACCTTGTGCTCGAAAGTTATTTGACTGAAAAAATAATTTAATTCTTAGTAAAGGAAGTTTTCTGTGCTTTTGAAGAAAATCTATTTTATGAATGTGTTTTATGGGCAGTTTAGAACTGCACATTTTACTGTTAATAAATAAATAAATTACCTGAACATTGTTAGCCTAAATGTTTACCTTGCATGACCTTAATTTTGTTATTTTTTTTGACCAATCAATGATGTGTTTAATAATAATAATCCTACTACTACTACTACTACTACTACTACTACTACTACTACTACTAATAATAATAATAATAATAATAATAAAAGAAAACACCACACAATCCAATAAATTCTTCCAATTATCTTGACTCAGACAGGCAATAAACAACAATAACTGTTTGTGTCACAAGTATGAATTCCTGGATCCTGAAACATAGTGTTCTTCACGGGTTTTTTCTTAGCATGGCATGTTGTGTAAATTTTCAAATTTCAGTGGCGTCCTTGTCTCAACTCTAATTGATTGTCAGCAGCTGCCTGCATTATGAAACAAAAAACAAGCCTGTTTTAAAGTTATGTGTGGAACTTAATTTGGAAGAGATCAGGACTCTGTTGCTACAAGCGTATGGCCCTGTTCATACCTGGAATTAAGATGCGTTTTTTTGGGCGATTGTTTCACAAGCAGATGATGGAGAGACATTCCTGTTTACACTTAAGTTTTAATCGGTATGGGCTTTTTCTGAATCTAAAATCACAAATTAGGCTTGAACTATATAGGAGCCACTATCAATATGTGTTTGAATTTGCATTTACATTTGCATTTGCATTTGCAACTGGTGTTGGCAAAAAAAAACGTTACTTTGGTACAAAGTTGAATAAAACATAAATAAAACAAAGTTAGGCCTACCAGGTTTTCACATATTTTTTTTTTCAGGAACAAATAAAAAATGGAAAATTAATAAATAAAATAATAAATAAAATTAGGTTACTTTCTAAAATATATAACTTTGACTGAATGCCATTATGATTTTTTTAAATGTAGCATATGTATGTATTTCATTTTATTTAGTAAATAATTTCTTTTCTATTTGTGCAACTTTATTTTTATTTCAGGGCTACCAAAAACTGAAGACTGCCTGCCTAAGGCTACCAAGGATTTTTAAATTTTGCGACCCCCTACAACCGTTTTTGTTTCAGACCTGATAGACACAAAACTGCCAAATGCTGTAGATTTGTGTAATAAGGACTAGTAAAGGATACTGTACTTTTTACATATTTTCGTCCTCAAACCAAGTTTAAAATCTCATCTTCAACAACACCTTCCACAGTGGTTGAAAGTGGGCAAGCTAAAAAAATTTCAGACCCTGTTTAACATTGTCCAGTTGTAATAAGACTGATGAAAACACATCCTAATACCATGCCTTTGATTTATTAAGCATTGCAGAAGAAATATACTAGAGTGCTTCATAAGTATGTTATTTTATTATGCAGAAGTTTATTAGGGACCTCCCAAGGTGGATTATAATATCTTCTGAATGTATTTTTTATATCTAAAAAAATTGTTGGTAAGATTAGTTAATGCGGTATTCAAAACTTTAAGAACCATTTATCTTGGTATGAAAATACTACTTTAAGCAGCTTTAAAATGTTACAAATTTATTATTTCTTAAGTAATTTGTTAAACAAGTATTGCTTATTCATGATACCCTAATTCCTGACACCTAATCTGACATTACGTTTGCTGAAGCAAATGATTGACCAGAAGTATGCATGCATGATACATAATCTGCCAATTGTGCTGCTGAGATTAGTCAAGTAATGCAAACATACAATGTAGGACTGTAGAGAGCCTGTTGGGATGAAAACAAAGCCACAGTAAGAACAAATTATGAATGTTTTAGGCTGTTTATAAAAAATAAAAACGGGATACTTTTTTTTAAGAACCCAAAATGAGAATGTAATTTGTGTAGTCTATATTTATTTTTATGTTTATATATTGTGTTTATTTATGTTGTATTTCATTAAATTCATCTATTTTCAATCAAGTTTCTTTAGTTCCAAAACATCCAAAGCAAACATTTAGAGTATATGCAAAGTATGCAGTTTTGAGTTTTTTAATTGATTAAATCTGTTGAGAGCAAAATAGAAAGTATTGCTGATTGCTTTTACGACCGGTCACACTAAAACGTGTGATTTCAATTTATAAATGTTAAAATTCAGTTATTTCAGTCAGTGTATCCAAAAAAGCTCAAAGAGAAACAATGTTCTTTTGATTAAACAGGTCAGTATGTGTCATGATACAGCTGTGGTTGTGCACAGCAGATACACTTCACAGAAGGACTTTTGTTGAAACATTACTGTATTATGTTAATGTGATCAGAGAGCACACAGTTCTAGCGTAAAGTGATTTCAGAACCGATGGGCATCATACCTAAACTAATTATAATGTTTAGGAAACAAGTCTGTTGATGTGATGCAAAACATTTGTTGGATTGGTCCTCAGGTCCATTTGCTGGGGCTGTGGATTAAAGTGTTGTAAAAGATGTTAGTTTTGTGCACCAACCAAAGTTTCATATGACCTCAATGTATCTTTAGAAGCCACAGGTGCTTTTATTTATTTATTTTTTGACTCAAACAGTGCACATAGCTGTTGACTTGTATTTTTTGAATCACAAAGGACCACTTCAATCTTCTGCTGAAAAAAAGAAATGGCCTGAGGGTGAGCAATTTCATTTTTCTGCAAACTATCCTTTTAAATCTCTCTAAGCAGTTTTTGGTTAGTTACTTCAAAAAAGTAATTAATTACTTATTACATTATTAAAATTGTATTTGAATTACTTTCTAATGATTTTTATGAAAAGTACCTTAATGACTCAATAAGTAGTTTATTTACTTGACTCAATATAATATCCATATACTGTAATATAAAATCTCAAAGGATAGAGAATACAAATAAAGCTTTTAATTCTTTCAATTTGACAGGGCCTTCTAGCTTTATAAGAAACACTTAAATAAATGTTAAACATATGATTCAAAACAGAATGTTTCAAAGCAATAATGACACCGTATTTCAAACATATGCCATAGTGACATTAATTTCCAACTCAATTCATTGTTTCTTGAGCATGTGAAATCCTCTGACAAATCTAAACTTCTTTAGTTGAAAAATCAAGTTATTCTGCAAATATATTTAACAAAAAGTTATAAGTATATATATAAGTATATATATTTACAGGTGACACGGTGGCTCAGTGTTTAGCCTCACAGCAAGAAGGTTGCTGGTTCGAGTCCCGGCTGGGCCAGTTGGCATTTCTGTGTGGAGTTTGCATGTTCTTCCCGTGTTTGCGTGGGTTTCCTCCAGGTGCTCCAATTTCCCCCACAGTCCAAAGACATGCGGTATAGGTTAATTGAATAAACTAAATTGACCGTATGTATATGTGTGAATGTGAGTGTGTATGGGTTTTCCCAGTACTGGGTTGCAGCTGGAAAGGCATCCGCTGTGTAAAACATATGCTGGATAAGTTGGCGGTTCATTCCGCTGTGGCGACCCCTGATGAATAAAGGGACTAAGCCGAAGGAAAATGAATGAATGAATAAATATATTTACAATTACTCTGCTTCTCTGACCTGATGTATACAGAACTATTGAGTTTATGCACAGTATTTTAGGCAAATGTATTTTAAGTAACTGAAATTAAATGACTTAAAAATGAAAAGTAAACCCTTACGGTACTGTTTCAGCCAAAAAGCAACTTTACACCCAACACTGCGTATAAGGCCAGAATAACAATGAAGGCACTGGTGAGTGTTTGTCAGGTCTGTACAGAAAACATCTCCTCTTGATCTCAATGAGCGATTCATTCTCCATTAAATGACTTTTATCTCTTTTAGGCATATTTTATGCAGTTGAAGTAAACTGAAAAGCCCCCTCTTTCTTCTTAATGATATAAAGTTCATATCTCTCATCAGGAGTGACATGTGGCCTCGGGACAAATGCTAATTCACAAAAATGGACATCTGAAGAATTCTGATTTACCTAACATCAGCTGGAGACTGAATGAATGTCTACTGGACTCGAGCAGAGGTAAGAATCTATTCTTTAATTGTATTTCCCAGATTCATAATTATGTTCTTATATAAAAGGTTATCTGATAAGTTCTGGTATTGTGATTATGTTTTCATGAAAGGTCAATCTGGTGACCTTTATCCTGCATTACCAAAACATCATTCACAATTTTTGCAGTCATCTGTGGAACACAAAAAGATGCATTTTCCCCATACTCCAAGCTGCTTGTTTTGAAGTAGCAAAATTAGAAAGTTTTTTTTTACTAAAAGCACTATAAAAATAAAATTAAAACGGAAATAAAAATGTATTTGCTTTAGATGACTTTTAATATTGATCATGAGTCAGATTGACAGATTTGAAGCTTTCTTTCCACTGTTTGAAGCAATTTGTTTTTGATTTTTCATGTTTTTGTCAGGTTTCTGTTTGTTGGTGTAAATTATGGGATAATAGGGACTTAAAATATCTTTTTATAATATAATCTTATCTCTAAGATGGGTCTATAATGAGATGCATTTTAGTTTCTGCATCAAATTAAATTTACAAAAGTGATTTCATACATAAAAAGCATATTAATGTGTCTGCATTAATACTGCAAATAACTTGTCAAAATTATTTTTTTGTCAAAATAAAATGTCATAATACAGGTGAAACAATTTTCCATTGTCATTCAGCATAAAATGTGTATATAAAAACATACTTATTCTGACCTGACCTAACCGATATAAATCAATAATACTAAATCATGCAAATGTTTAATATAATTTAAAAAATATTTATTATAGTTCTTTCAGAAATAAAAAAAACAAAGAACAGACAGACAAATCTTCATGTAACAATATCTGTGCAAAAATGGCGACATATATGACCTACAAAAAGACACTGCAATGAATGTAAAGAAAAAAGCAACAACAAATATTCAGAAATTAACAATATTAGTCCTTCGTTTCTAATTCTTTCCAAATGTAAAGTGGGGGTAAGTCCAAGGAGCCAGTCAGAAAAGAGAGGCCTAACATTTGACTTTCAGAAACAAAGGATAACTTTTTTAGCTATGATCATGCCATACTAAACAGGTAACCATACATTGAGAGTCTCCAGAAAATCTGACCAAACAAAAATTGCTATCATTGGGTCAAGGAGTAAAACACAGTTGTAATGTTTGATATAATTTAAATGATTAAAAAGTCATTGGCAAATGGGTAAAACATAGTGATGTGAACGATAGTGGCAAAATATAAAGCCAATTATAATTCTTCCTAATAATGAGCATTTGTGGGCTGCAAGATCATTATTAAAAAGACATTTATATCATTTTTTTGACAATGTAATAATAAAGTTCTAACTTTAATAGTTTAGAAATCAATACTTGTTGGAATAACCGAGATTGTCAAATGTTTGATTTTTTTAAATTGTTATTATTATGACATATAGTTTTCTGAAAAACAAAATATGAATTTCTATTTCATTTAAAATTTGCAAAAGATATTGTCAGACTTTTATAGAATAAAACAAATATGAACATTTTACTCAAACCCATGCCTAATAAATAAATAAAAAACTGAAAATTTTCAAGTGGTCTCATTTTTGTTTCTATAGCTGTATATAGACAGAAAATTGCATTCTTGCAATAGTGGATTTTAATCCTCCAAAACTAGACATTGTGTAGACATTGTGTTAGAACACTGTTTGCATTGAAAGATTTTTTGGACATTTGCTTGGCTATTTTATTTTTTAGTGCAGTGGCATTAGTACTTTTTTCATTATTGTCAAAGTATCCATTAAAATTGGAACCATTGTATTTGATCAGAATTCATTTTAATCCTCCAAAGCTAGACATTGTGATGGTGCAGGATGAAAGAATCACAGAATTCACTTCTATAGTTTTAGTGTCTGCTTGTCTTTAACCCCACCACTGGGGTCTTCTCTAAACCTTAAGGGAGCCCTTAAGGATGTAATTTTCTTGTTAAAAATTCACCAAACAACGGCAGCTGTGCAGTCTTGATTTACCGTCTACCTTCATCCTGTCTCAATCAAAGAGCAGGAAAATAGTGTGAGATCCTCTTTTTTCTCTTTCTCTCTCTCTCTCTCTCTCTCTCTCTCTCTCTCTCTCTCTCTCTCTCTCTCTCTCTCTTCCTCTCTGCTTTCCTCTTCCCACAAACAGTTGATACAACATGATGAGAGATTTTTAAAAAGCAGCCTTTGTTTGTGTCCTGTTGTGCTGTATAATGCTTTAATTAGAGGAAGTCGTAGTGCCATCAGAGGATAGCAGCCCTGTAGGCTCATCGTGTATATTTGTTTTCACAGCGCTGGAGAGAAGTGATTGTGTTTTAATGGCCAAGGCCTGTGCTGTGCTTACCAATGCTCTAGCACAAGCTTCATTTTTATTACCTTGCGGAAAATATTTGCTCGTTGCTTTCCTGTTTTGCTCTTTCTCAGCTTTGATCTTCCAGGGTAAACCAAAAGCCTTCGAACCCGTTACAGTGCTATACTGTAAAAACTGTAACTATAACTAAGATTATTGGAGCGTGGTTTGCAAGAGAACACTATTTCAGATTTTTCGCTTCAAAATTTCATATTTCATTTAATGAAGTCTGCTGCCTTCACATGCTGTCTGAATTATGGTAGTAATATGAGTTTTCTACTCACAAATTAGACATAAACAGTCCCTAAAGTTGTATTTATTATTGGGATACTCAGAGGTAATTTTGATACCAAAGTTTCCTATTTATAAACTTCTCAAATAATATTAATCTTGATTTAGGATTTGTTTAAAGCCATTTTTACTAGAAAACAAGACAGTCCTATTGAGGAAATAGTTCAACTTTTGCAGGTTTTTGCAGCAGTGCAATTAAAAAAAACATTTTCATTTCCCAAAGAACCTTTTCTTTCATATTTTTTTAGATAATTTCTTTCATAGTGTAAAAAAAAACCTTAATAATCTAAAGAAACTCCCTGATTCCTATATTTTTTCAACAGCAAAGCAATGTAAGGAAAAGTTACTTTTAAAAGTAATATATTACAATCTTAAGCCAAGCCAAGATGAAAAAATAAAAATAACATACACAAAAATAATATAACACATTACTTTCTCAAAAAAATGTACACATTTAAGCTGCTTTTCCACTATTGGTAGAGCACTTGATGTCGCCACTTTGTTGCCTAGGTGTCAGCTTCTCCATAGTTGACTAGGCAGAAGATCGCTATTTATTTGTTTATTTTTGTTATTAAACAAAATAAATATCATAAAAAAGGATTCCCAAAAACATAAATATCTGATCATCGTCCATACTACATCGCTGTTATATTACACTTACGTTACCAAGGCAACTACTGACACATTTGCGTTATATTCCAAAGAGTTCCATTATAAGCACCACAGCGGAAAGTGAAACGTTGCTGACTGATCCAGATCGGCACTGAATGGAACATTTAAGCAAACAGAACAGTGGAAAAGTGTCTTTAGTTACATTAAAAGTGACTCAAGATTTTAAAATATTACTTTTAAAAGTAACTTTCCCCAACTAAATGTGACAGACTGATAATTAAAACATAGGAAATAGGATTAAGGACATTTCTGATAGCATGTGAAGACCACATCACTCTAAAAAGGTTAAAGCTACAGGAAAGGAATGCGCTGACCAGCACAACCACAATTTAGCCGCACAGATTAATGCTAGACTGACACCCTTAGATGTAGGGTTAAAGTTGATGCCACCTCAGGGTGAAAAAAGAGAGTTATTGATGCCAGTTCTCCTCTGATGCCTTAGGGAACATTCTCCTGGTCCCACACTAACACACAAAAGCATCTCTGTGCAAAACAATCTCAGCTACACATATAGGGGTGAAGGGGCAGTTTGGACTCTGCGTTTAATGGCATTGTAAATCAGTTGTCTGGATACACGCAAACATGTATGGTGCATTTTGAATTGGTCAATTAATATACATTATGATAAAAAAGCAAACTAAACATATCAGTTTTTATAAGCAGTGAAAAACTTAAATCAGGCTTTAATATCCTGCAGACCTTTGTAAAGCCAGTACGGTTTTAATACCAGCCTCAGTCATTTCACTGCAGCCACTATTTTGTCCACTTCTGCTGTATAAAGTCATCCAGTCTCCAGTCGTTAGAGAAAGCGAAATTACATTACTGCTTTACTAATGTTTAATTACATTAATGTGCAATATCAGTCGTTAACGGCCATTAATTATAAATGAAGATGTAATGACGGCCATTAATATTTAATTAAAGAGCAATCAAGTGTTATTTGGCAGTGTTACAAAACTAGACACTAATAAAAGAAAGAATGTTCTCAGCCTGACAAGACAATGGCCAGTGTGAAATCATATTTTGCAGAAACTGAAGGAGAAGGGCATGGATACATTTACTCAACCTTTCAGAGGTGAGCATAGCCAGATGATGAGCTCAACTAATGTTTATATTAGTGTTTGTGATTAAACAATTAAGTTGTAATAAATGCTTTGTTTATGTTTTATTTACCATAAGTATACATTTTAAATCATGAAAATGTATGTGGTTCAGTGTAATTTTGGACTCCATCGACTTTCATTACATGAAAATAAAAAACAAAATGATTTAATTATTCTTAAAAACTTCATCTTTTGTATCTCACATGGGAATTCATATTACCTATAGTGCAATGATGAATTCATTCATTCATTCATTTTCTTTTCGGCTTAGTCCCTTTATTAATCTGGGGTCGCCACAGCGGAATGAACCGCCAATTTATCCAGCATATGCTTTACGCAGCGGATGTCCTTCCAGCTGCAACCCATCACTGGGAAACACCCATCACTCTCATTCACACACATACACTACGGACAATTTAGCTTACCCAATTTACCAATGTCTTTGGACTTGTGGGGGAAATAGGAGCACCCGGAGGAAACCCACGCCAACACGGGGAGAACATGCAAACTTTACACAGAAATGCCAACTGACCCAGCCGAGGCTCGAACCAGCAACCTTCTTGCTGTGAGGTGACAGCGCTACCCACTGCGCCACCGCGCTGCCCCCTGCAATGATAAATTATGGAATCAAATCATGTATTGACTTTTTAAGATTTTTTTACATCTGTGAGAATAGACTAATTTGTACAAATGAAAAAAGTTTGATTTTAACAATAGAATAAGCTTGTTTATCTTAAAGGTTGTGCTATTAAATGTTTTAAACATGTTTTGATATCATTTGATGAAATGATATAAGGCCAAACATTTTTTTTAATTTTATCTTATTTTTAGGCTTCTCTTGTTCACATACTAGAAATTCAAAATCTTAATGACAGGTCAGGAGAACTAAAATACACATTTGTTTTCCATGCAATTTAATGTTATGGTTTTTACTTATAGAGCCCAATGGGAGCATGTAAAGTAAAAAAACAAAATAGGGGCAAGGATTGAACCTTGAGACATGCCACTAGAAAGAGATGTTGATTAAGAGGAAAACACTAATATTTATCTTTAATCTGTACATTTATATATCTTTATTATTATTAATATTATTTTTTTTTAGAACACTATTGTTTTGCATTGAAAGGTTTTTTGGACTTTTGCTTGGCTATTTTATTTTTTAGTTCAGTGGCATTAGTACCTTTTTCATTGTTGTCAAAGTATCCATTGAAATTGGAGCCATTGTATTTGATCAGAATTCACATGATAAAGCAAAGCTTTGAAAAGCGAAAACACTGCAACAATGACCTTAAGCTGTGCCTGTAGATGGATTCAAATTCTCAAAGACAATTCCTTTTTATTGCTGTGTGTAAACAAATAGCAGAAATCAAAATGCAGTGGGCTGTTTTAGAGACACAATTGAAGCCTGTTTGCTGTTGAGTTCAGGCTATGCTTTTCTCATAGTTTGCCTTGTGGCCCAGACTGTTGTGCTGAAGAACACCCATGCAGCTCTATTGAGATGGTAAGCACTTCTTGTTTACTCAAGTTTTTCTTTTTTCCACATCCACAGTTACCAGTTAGCAAAACAAAAGGGCCTATGAGGCAGTCATTTGTTGAGTGGGCTCGCAAGCACACTGTTCAAGTGGAGGAGGCCGGTTTGTGGTACGGCACATGTTTGTTAAGGTGGGTGTCACCATTGTTTTAACCCAGGGACACCCTCCCTCTGTTCCCTGTGATGTCTTTGTGTCTGTCCACATTGCTTCCAGATTCCCCCTGTCCGTACTGGAAGAAAGTTTGAGGAGAGACATTGAGAAAATGTTTATTGGAGTTTATTGTTGGCATTTGAATCAAAGTCCTCTTTACAGCACAATTATCTGTACATTTGTTTTGTTAGGTTGAACTTGTTGCCTTGGTAGCCAAATTATACTAACTTGAATCAGTCCAACCATACTTCAGCCTCATAGACCTCTTCATAATGCTTCGAAAAACTAACCAAAAAAAAAGAATAAATTTAACCAAAAGGCAGAACAACAGGGCCTTTCACATGAGAGGAATGTGTTAACGCTCCTAGAACTATTAGTGCGATTATATGCTTTTTGTCTTGTTCTCACTGCAGGAACTGGGAACAATTTTAGTTTTAGGAATTATTTTTGGAGGAACTACATTTGTTCTTAAGTTCAGGGTAACTAACCTAGAACATTAGGAACTAAAAGTGACACAAGTTGATTTTGATTGTGTAAATGCACAGTATTTTAAAGTGTTATAAAACAGTCATATCTGAAAATGCTTGTGACATTTACCTGTCACATTTGCACTGCAGTTTTGGAAGGTGATTTTGTTGGAAAATGCAATTACAGTCTTAATTATTAAATTAGCAAAATGCCAGCCTACACTCCAAACAATGCTGGCATGTTTCAGACCAAAGACAAACCCAACCATTGGGTTTAAAAGTTGGGTAATTTTTTTAACCCAGTTGTGTAGTTTGCTAGAACAAAATCAAATCCCTTTTGTATTTGCAAAGGATGAGGATGAATATTGTAAAATGGACACCATTGTTACTGTTCATATTAAGTACTGAGGAAGCCTCCAGGGCTGAAGTTTATAGATGGTAATTACTGTTTTGTTTCTAGACCAATCAGAGCAGAATAAGCTCTCAAAAAGGAGTAGTTTCAATTTTGCAGTTAACCATTTCAGATACTCTGAGTGAAAAGTGGTGATGCTGCAATGTACAGTACATTATAAGAAAATTTAAGTAGCTTTAAAAATGCAAACCTGTTGTAGGTAAATTCCAAACAAAAGATCTTGATAAGGGTGCTTGAAAAGGACGTCATCACATCTTTATCTTTTTGCTCTGAAGTGATGAAGTCCATTCTATTCAAGAACAGTAGTTTCACCAGTTTTCACCAGAATTTTAATGAACGTCTTCCAAGTGTCTGGTCTTTACATCTATGAATAGATTACAGATTAAAACGGCTCAACAGAAAGCTAGAATCAGACGATTTTGTCACAGAATATATTAGCATAAGATTATTACTCATCTGCACTGACCCCGAAGGATGAGATTCATTACTAATAGTCTTCTTTAATGCTAATACATATATCTCTCATATATATATATCTCCCCTGACAGTAATGACTAAATGTTACTTTTCATGCACATCGTTATTATGATCAAAATTACTTCTTGAGCACTTTTGCTCTTTTTAAAATTCATTTCTGTCGTCTTTTATCTGCAACGAATATTGTGACAGCTGGATGAGAAGACTGCAAAAAGAAAAACTGTTTCACTGTTCATATGCACTTCAACACGCTGAACTTTGTGACAGTTGTTAGAGTAACGTAAAAGATCAAACTTTCAATTGCTCCATAAATTAAATATCTACAGCTATTCTCTGGCTGTGAAAGCACATATGTTAGATTAATATCAAAGCTATAGTGTTTGTTGAATGCACTGTGGCACAGTATTAGTAGAGGCTAGTGCGTGAATAACACTCCTAAAGTCATCAGTATGCAGAAAACACTACATTGTAATTAAACACAATGCCCCATGATACTTTCACCCTGCAATATTTCATCCAATTTTGTCCATCTGATAGGTCTAGCCCTTATGGAGTCATGTTAAATTGGCAATATTGGTCAATAAAAAGTATTTAAGAAGGACCACAGTGCTAATGCTGACAGCAAATTAAAGAAACTTTTGATGGAAAACCCCCCCACCCCCCATCTTTCCATCTTTATAGATGCATTATTTTGTTGTTGAAACATACAGTAGCACGACTTCTTTCTCTTTAAGCTAAAGCTATTTATATCATAGTACTGGGTTTGAGACTGTAAAGAAGGGCACAAGGCGCTGACATGACAATTTTATAGTGACTGTTAACAGGCAGGCAAGTTCACCAGCCACCCCATTACTCTTACTCCCAGATGAGTCCTAATAGAGCAGTGGAGACTACAGGGTCATTAGTGAGAGCCGATATATTTTTCAATCCATTTTAGTTACCGGTAGCTAAATCCATTATCTCACAGTAAGAGGTATCAATGAGGGGTGTCTCGGCATTATCTTTTTATATTCAAAGAGAAAGCCTCGCCTCACTGGCACAGTTATTCAGTGTGAGTTGTGCAGTAAATTATGTTCGACTACACTTTGTTTTTAATAATTTGTTAAATTTCAGATGTTAGATTTAACCATTTATTTATGGTTTAGTTATTTATGGTTTAGTTAATTTATTTTATTTAGTTATGTCTAGAGATATGTCTGATATATTTAAAGATGATTTGTGGAACTTTTAACATACTTTCTGTTTTTAATTAGTCAGTGTTAAATTCTATAGTGTGTACAATGACTATATATATGCAACACATACAGATTCAAAGCTCCGCAATTCTTAAGAGATTCTTAAAGCGATGGCTCACCCAACAATTTAAATATACTCACTATTCTCACTAATACAGAAGACAATATTTGAAAAATGAAGGTTGATAAATGATGACAGATTTTTCAGTTTTGGATAAACTATATCTTTAACAACTTCAGAGTACTTATTTTTATAATCTGATCCTGCCATTCCAAACAGGGCGACAGAGAAATGCTAATAGACCATTAACCTGTCGCTTGGAACTGGACTGACTGAGTACCTACTATTTGTTTCCATAAAAAATAACAAACAAATGTAAAATACAATAAATACATTCTTTATCTGTTGAACCACATCCATCTGAAGGTGGCTCATCAGTTAATCCACCACTCAAGATCATGTATTTTAATGTGAACTTGGTCTAAGAGACAAAGACCACAGTAACTTGATTATGCAAAAACATGTCATTGCTCAATTATAACTGTGTATGCAACTGCATGTGATGATAGTCATTTTTCCTCTTGAGGTCATTTGGTGTCTCTGGACTCTCAGATCACAGTCTGCTGCATGCAACGAGTGTAAATACTCCAGAAAGTTCCAAGAGCTGATACAAGCTTCCAGGAAAAACACTGGCATGCCTTCTCCTTCCATTCTTGACTGCAGTGGGACATGTATAGATACGCAGGAGGAGGCCTGAGCCACAAGTCCACAGTGTTTGACGTCTTGTCGGAATGCTAACAGTGTGCAACCTGACTCTGTCTCTACCCCGTGTTGCCCAAACAGCACAGGCGCACCCTACGCACCCCTCATCCCATCTGACTCCTCACCCCACCTGAAACCGCATCCAGTAGGTGTGAATGTCTCCTCAGTCATATTAAGATATCAGTGGTGTTATTGTTAGAAATGCTACATGTTTTTCTCCTCCTTGTCTCCATACAGCTGTGCCTATAACTCAGTGTCCATGTCCAGATTGGTTTTATATTAAGGAGATTTCAAATGCGAGGTGTGATGGAGAACTGCATGTTCTTTGGGTCAAGTTGACTTTCACTGGTGATATTCTAAACCCTTTGAGATTGGCAGGGCTTGCATACGGGCTTACCCAACAACATGTTTTGTGATCCAATCAAAAAGTGGTTTGCATTTGAAGTGGAAGTGCTCATACAGTGCTCATACAGACTAATGCTTTCATATGGGCAAAGGATTGCCTGTCAATCATCCACTGAACTAAATATATAGTCTTCATAGAATTGCCAAAGTGTATAATGGCAAAATATTAATACCAGTAATGTGTCTTGGCTGAGAACTTGATCAAATTGCTCTAGGCAGATGTTAATGCCACGTGTAAATGGGGTTTATGATTACAACTTCAGCCAAAAATAAGCTTGAGGTTCCTACTGAAGCCACCTTTTGACTTTGCCTATATTTACATGCAACCAAATAATTTGTTTGTAATCAGACTGACAGCTCAATCAGACTGAAAACCTTAATGCAAAAAAGTTTATCAATACGACTGAGCTTGGTTCAAGTGAATTTCAATTGGACTGCATGAGATGGAGCTGGCAAAATGGTGTATAATTCAAAGAGCTGGTTAATTTTGTTCAGGGTGCATTGCATTTTAACCAATTGAAACTTTGCATACTCAGCCCCACTTCTCTTTGTCTGAGAAAGCTTCAAGATCAGTCATGGTGTTTCCCTATAAAAGTATGCACTCACCCCAGGGAAATAGTGAATAATTTCTGGGAAAATGACATACTGATTTCAGACAGAAGCAGACAGAAAGTTAGCATATTAGGCATATATTTGGTATGTGAGTGTAACTCAAAATGGAAACAAACAAACAAACAAACAAACAAACAAACAAACAAACAAACAAA
>CAIGQV010019356.1:18175381-18192821 GCA_903798115.1 Danio jaintianensis | reverse complement strand
TCTGTCTGTCTGTCTGTCTGTCTGTCTGTCTGTCTGTCTGTCTGTCTGTCTGTCTGTCTGTCTGTCTGTCTGTCCGGCTGCCTGGCTGGCTGCCTGGCAGGCTATCTAGCTATCATATTGTCTGTCTTAACATTCTATCTATCAATGTACCTATCATTCTGTGTATATCGTTCTACGTATTGTTCTACCTATCACTTGCTTTGGGTTATATTAGCATATGCTAAATAGGTAAATGTGGATGTGTTGAGCACAACTCTTCTTTCACTACCCCTGGAAATACAGCCCACCCTTGCCACCTTCACCAGGTCAGATCGGGGCAAACATGCAGGGTGGAGAACCAGAAGAGTGGCTACTCATAGGCATAACAAGAGCAGAGGTGATGCCTTCAGAGGTGAGAACTGTCCTGATGTTCTTGGGGCATCCATGCCTTATTAGCCTGGTGAGACCTGCAAAAGGGGGTTGGTGATCCAGTTTGAAGCTGATTAAGGAAGCTGGTGAAAATCGCAGCTCCATGCGGAGAGAGCATCTCTGAGGAACAGGCGGGGGCCGATGGGAGGTGGTCACAGGAAATCACAGGAGCCCTGACACTGTTTGTGGTGCTGGAGTGTTAGTTCTCACCCATCATTGCCTTTGGTGCCACGGCCCACACTGGGGGAAGTTGTTTTAACACATTCATAAAAAGCGCCATTTAGCATTGTCACAACAACATTTAAAACAGTGCTACTGAATAGTCATGCACGCACTACAAAGCCAGATGAGGGTCTTTGCACAAGTGTATGTATTACTCTCAGGTAACTGTGAATGATCTCTCTGGGTACAAGTTATGGTGTTGATTACTTACATGACAGGAACAATGATTAAAACTGGGAGATGATAATGGTGTGGCATTCATGCATTGACAACTTTGACTCTAGGTTCCTTTCCGAAGGTTGATGTATGGCATCATTAGGATAACCTCAGGCCTTTAAAGACACTAATCTTCTTCATCTTGTCCTTCACACTTTCTTGTTTTGACATTTAGAAATATGTGTGTGGGCACAGTACCTGTGATGTGTGTATTGGCAATAGAGGTGCTCAGCAGCATTGCGTGTTTTAGTTTTTTATGTGCTTGCATATTACACATTTTTTTAAAAACATATAAAAACAGGATTAATGTATAATTAGATAGATTGATATAACTTCACTGTGGCACTTGCTTATGTAAAACTTGTTGTCATGATGGTAGGATGTTCTATGCAGTTGTTAGATGTTTGTGCGCTCAATTGCTAGCCTCATTTAAAAATATATACTACATGGTTTTGTTTTTACTTTATTAATTGTATGTGTTTTTTGAATTATGCATTTTATTTTTAATTGTAATTGAAATACAATTTAATTTAAGTTGTTCAGTTGGGGATTTTTAAAAATCTTACTTTGCCTTTTAGCTATGCAGTTTTGTTTTGTTTTTAATTTTAAACTTGATGTATTTTAGTTTTGTTTTAATTTAGTTTTGAGTTTTATTTCAGTTTACGTTTAACAAGAAATGACCGTAACTTGAAAAAAAGAAGAAGAAAATGAATAGCAATCTCTCAGATTTTATGTCTTTAAGGTTATGGTGTTCATTCACATGAATCACGCTAAGTATAAGTAATAGGCATTAGTGATGCTTACCTTAGCAAGAACCGTAAACTAGAATCACATGCTAAATTGGTATACACCAACATGTAATATAAGCATGCAGCTAATTTCAGTTTCTTTTTTCAGACCTGTCTGTATCCATCGAGTAGCTCCCTTGATTTTTAAATTTGGTTTGTCAGGGCATTGGAATGGCGGTGGCTGTAAACACACTGTACCACCATCAGTCCAGTCAGGTTGCACTGGGCAAATGTTTGTCAGATCATCTCTGTAAACATGCACACCCTGACAGGGTCATTCAGAGGGTGTCCAACACTTAAGCCAGTGCGCTGATACCGCAGTCATGTCAACGGAAGTGTAAGCGTATACCCAGTTTTCCTAACAAGTCAAGCTGGCCGTAAAGTCCTCAGGCATCTGCCGACTCCAAACACATGCCCACCCCTCCCACGCCCCGAAATACACACTTTATTTTCAGCATATGTCTTCTTGATTATTCTAGCCACTGCATTTTCGGAGATTAGATTCCCCTTGCTTAAGTGCAAAGAGACAGCGTGGAAAATGAGTGGCAGCGACGTGAAATGTGAAAGGCTGTAGTTTATGGGTAACGGGCCAACTAGGCAGTAGAAGCCGAGGGCTCTGGTTTCAGCGCCGCTTTGGTTCGAGACAGGAGCTCACGTCTGCTGCCTCCATCTGTCTGTCTGACTGTCATTCACTCTCTTTTGCCGCTGTTGAAGTGCAGCTAGTGTAAATGAGAATAGCAGACATGGTCTGTAAAGTGTTAAGTCTAGGCTACTTTATGTGATGAATAACATTTATGTTTCAGTTGCCTACTTAAAGTTTCCCAGGATTACATTTGTGAAAGCCATAGGTCAATGTCATCAGTAAACATGGCAAAGCAGTGGCTGAACACTTGCAGCATGTTAGCTAAGCACCCTACAGGTGTTTGGATACTGTTGGCTAAATTTGACTAACTATCTGTTCATACTCTGCATTTGTGAACTTATTTAGAAGGCGATAGCACATTTTTTTGTAAAGTTTTAGGTTAATATCATCAGTAAACATGGCAAAGGAGTGGCTGAATGTGTGTAGGATGCTAGCTAAGCACTGTCATGTTCACCAGCGATCAAGGACTTCAGAGATCGCTGGTGAACTACAATTCATCATGAACTACAAATCATCACAAACTACAATTCCCATCATTCCGCCACACACACCCGGTTTCCACTTCCACTCATCACACACACAGCTGCATCCGATCACTACTCATTGTTTGGACTATTTATGCACCCGTCTAGTCTTTGCTCAGTCGTTTGTTATTCTCAGTCGTTGTTGTTTTTGTATGGTATGGTATTGTATAGTTTGTTATTTGCTCATGTTTTGTCTTAGTTCAAGTTTTGTTATTTTGTTACTTTGTTTGCACAATGTCCTGTTTTTGTATGACAACTCATCAATAAATGCACATGGATCCTACCCATCTTGTCCTGTCTGCAATACCTCCCGGTAACGTGACAAGCACGTTACAGGTGTGTTTGGATACTGTTGGCTAAATTTGACACTAACTATTCATTTATTTATACTCTGCATTTGTGAAATTATTTTAAGGCAATAATGTATTTTCTGTATACTTAGGTCAATGTATTTAGTAAACATGGGAAAGAATTGGCTTTAACACCTTTAGCCTGTTAGATAATCACATTTCAGGTGTTTGTGTACTTCTGGTTAAATGTATGTATGTGAAGTTATTTAGAAAGCAGTAGTGCTATTTTAAACTTTAGGTAAATGAAGCAAACATAACAAGAAGTGTCTGAAAAATTGTAGATTGTTATCTAAGTATTTGTGTTTGGGTACTGTTGGCTATATTTACCACTAACTATTCATTTATACCTTAAGATGAAGGGAAGTCCGTAGAAGACCGTCACATTTCTATGAAGCATTTATTTAATTAAACTGTTGTCAAAAAGGTCATTTTTTAGACTTTTTTAGACTTTTTTTTTTTTTTTTTTACTTTTTGTTAGATATTACATTAGTGAATATTTACGTTTAATAATGAAATAGTGAAGGCATGGAGAAATATTAATTAATTTTTTAAAACTTAAAGACTTTTAAGATATAAAAATATATAAGCGTAAATAACAGCAAATTGCTACTCCAAAATCAGTCGAGTGATAGACATTTGACATTTTCCCTGCAACTGGAGGGTGTGTTGCCAGTTAAATATAAACAGCACAACAGAGTTTGTGGCATTGATTATTTGAGACAATCTTTGGAGAGGAGAAATAAGAGCTCGCCCGAAAGATAAATGATCTCTGTGTTGGTTTCATCTCGACAAAAGGCCAAAGCTCCCTTCTCTCACCATTTGTGCTTCTAGTATTATTAAAGTTTAAAAGTAAGTTGTACAAATGACCCGCTGGAGTTCCCAAATGGCAATTCCGAAATGAATAACTCCGATACATCACAGCTCTAGTTGCTGGGGCTGTTATGCTAGATTTATTAGTCGCTGTATTTTTCTTGCGTCAACTGATGTTCTCAGACTCCAGGGTCTCAAATGACCACCCTTAGCGATGGTATAGGCTATTTCTGTTAGAGTGTTAAACACCACAGATTAAGACACTTTGCGAAGCTCCCAAGGTACTATTAGACCGCTTATCCTATTAGAAAACAGCCACAGCGGCTTATCTGACACTCGCTCACATTCAGCTGCTCTGTAACCCCAGATGCATCAAAGTGCTTGAACATCGGAGATTGCTGTGTCCTGAATTCCTGTACTAAACCTGTTTTTGGCCTACACCTTTAGCCAAGGCAGAAGAGATGTAAATCTACTCAACGGTGACTAGTATGATTGGAGGTGACCGATAAAGGGACAGTGACATCATTCCATAAAATCATCAAACATATAAAATGACAGTATATTATTTTTATATGATGAACTCGGTCTTGACATGGCATCAATGGGACCGTACAGAAATGAAACATGACTGGGGTCAGCTTAATGATTGGTTAAGTGTTATGTGAGTACGCTCTGGGACGTTACTAAAGATACCAAAGTATCGATATCCACACATGTTTAGTGAGATATTGCAGATCCGCATAGCACTCATAGCTGCAGTATGACATGACTCCCCTGAGCTTTGCACACTGGAGCTTATTGCCAAGCTATATTGTCACATTGAACATTTATTGATTTCACTTCTCGTTTATGAAATTTTTTTTCACACATTATCTTTGTCATCTCTTTACAGAGCATAAATGAGGTGTTAATGATTCATCCAGTATGACTGGCAACTGAAACTGCATATTGCAACTGAGTTATTTTTGTATTAATTAGTTAATTAATTACTTCTTTTTTGTTAGTAATTATTAATTAGATTTGACAGATATTTCATTCATTCATTCATTTTCTATACCGCATGTCTTTGGACTTGTGGGGGAAACCGGAGCACCCGGAGGAAACCCACGTGAACGCTGGGAGAACATGCAAACTCCACACAGAAACACCAACTGACCCAGCTGAGACTCGAACCAGCGACCTTCTTGCTGTGAGGCGATTGTGCTACCTACTGCGCCACCGTGACGCCTTGACAGATATTTATTTTAATTAAAACAAGTCATGCTATCAGCAGTAGCATGACCAAAGCTGATTCTGGTGTTTTGTTAATAATCTGCATGATGGTATATGTTGAAAAATCTAACATTTTTCTCTGGTTACAATTTGTAAATAAATGGCAAAAATATGTTAAATGTATGTTCAAAATATATGTAAAAATATTCTTTGTCAGACACAGATGGATTAAGTAATCTTGTTTTATACCTGTCTAACAGTTTTGGCCTGTTAAATGGACCATTAGTCCAAATGGAAATAGATACAGATGAGCAAGTGATAGATATTGGTATTGGTAAAGGAATCAGTGAATAGTTATTCCAATAGTTGTTAAGTTATTCCCAAACTTGGTATTCACAAAATTTTACAGCATTTCACAATACCATTCAGAGGTTTCAGGTTGGTAAGACTACTTGATCGATTGATTGATTGATTGATTGATTGATTGATTGATTGATTGATTGATTGATTTATTGATTTATTGATTTGAGAAACAATGAAAACAGCAATATTGCAAATATTACTGCAGTTTAAAAGAACTTTTTAAAATATATTTTGAAATATAGTTTGTGGCGTCACGGTGGCACAGTGGGTAGCATATCGCCTCACAGCAAGAAGGTCGCTGGTTCGAGCTCCGGCTGGGTCAGTTGGCATTTCTGTGTGGAGTTTGCATGTTCTCCCCATGTTCGCGTGGGTTTCCTCCGGGTGCTCCGGTTTCCCCCACAGTCCAAAGACATGTGGTGTAGGTGAATTGATGATTAAGCTAAATTGGCCATAGTGTATGTGTGTGAATGCAAGAGTGTATGGGTGTTTGCCAGTTTTGGGTTGCGGCTGGAAGACGTCCGCCACGTAAAACATGCTGGATAAGTTGGCGGTTCATTCCGCTGTGGCGACCCCTGATTAATAAAGGGACTAAGCCGAAAAGAAAATGAATGAATGAATGAATATAGTTTGTTACTGTGATGACAAAGCTGAAGTTTCTTCATCATTTGTCTTTTGTGTCACATGATCTTTCAGAATCAGACTAATATGCTGATTTGATGCTCGGGAGATTGATTATCATTGCTGAAAACACTCAATATTTGCATAATAATTTTTTAGATCAGAGTAAAATTTATTTCTACACCTTTTTTATTAACTTAGAATAATAAATCCTGTAAAATATAACTTTTATTGTAGTATTATTCAAAGAGCATATGATAGTAAAGGCCAAGAGGCATTTCTGAGGGAATTCATGTACATGAAGTGTATACTGTATATTTAATTTAAAAAAGACCCACACTCTAAAAATATCAGTTAATTAACAGTTAATTCATTATTTTCCTTTAATTTATGATTCATAGGAGTTTCCTTTTATTTACACTTTTGAATAGCATTATTTCCACTCTGACAACTTTTTAAAAACTAACTTTTATTGACATTTTACTTTGAAACATTGTAATATTTTGTCTTGGTTGGTCATAAAAATTACAATCCAACAAAGTTTAAGATTTGCCGGTAATCTTTTTTTTCTTTGTTATACAATATATAATTGAAAACTACTTAAATTACTAAAATCTTTTTAAAACTACAAAAATGTCAATAAAAGTCACTTTGCTAAACTACATAGTTAAAATGTCAACATCAAAGGTGCAGAGATCAAACACTCATAATACAATTCATCAATCATTCATTAATTATAAAATACATTAAACTCTTAATTAACAGATAACTTTTACGGTGTCACGATAATGCCACTCATGGGTTTTCCTAGGCCCTCTTTTCTAAGCGTGCGACTGTACATATCCAGCCTTTTCTATATGTGTATACAGAAGAGTAGAACTTGCATCCATTTAAGCTTCTCATTGTGAGTTGTTTGCATAGCGAAGGCTTTAAAGCTGGTGAACATGGCATGCCAGGACTAATGTGTGTTTTTGCAAGAGCTGGTGTAGGATTCACCACACCTCACACCTCACCACAACTAGAGCTCAGGAAAGCAGGTGAGCCAGATTACAGCCTTTCCTGTTGTGCTGAAACCAGGGTCAGGGTTACGGAGACCTCGGTTCTTCTCTTGTCCCTCTCAATCGCTCACACACATACACAAGCACAGCTGAAGATCTGACCTGTCAGCTACTTTCTCCCTTTCTCTTACACACATACTCATAGTGGCTGGTGGTCGTAAAAGAGGCTGTGCTGGCAGATGCCTGTCTCCCTCGGCCATATATGAGCTTCCTCAGCTGTTCCCTTCACATCAGCTGTAATGAAACCATCTCTATTCTGCTTCTGCTGCCCTTTCTCTAGCACTGCTGCATGGCAACCTAATCTGTGGGTGGCATCAGTGTGTGCACTTTCTGCTTATCTGTGCATGTGCAGGTTATTTTAACGCTCTAAAACTGCTAAATGTAGATTTTGTTGACAATCCGTATTTACTAAAATAGTCACATGATAGTTTTAGCTTTTCGTAACATCGTTATGCTTTGGAAAAAATACATTTAGTATTACACTTTTTTTAATCAAAATAATCTAGATCTATCTAGACAAGGTGTCAATCAGATCAAACTTTGCAGCGTCCTCCCATGACATTTCAAAAGCTTTGGTGTTCATGCATTGCTCAGTCTCTCTGTCTGTGGAGAGGAAAGCTCACTGTGCTCTACAGCGTTCTCTGCTCTCCTGAGTGAATTGAGGGATGTCTGTGGGATTGAGCAAAGCCTTAAAACCTTAAAGTCACCATTGCTTATAAATATTGATGTTACAGCTAAGAAACCTGCAGCTGTGGCTTTTCGTTTATGTAACAAGCAGTTATTAACCATAAGCAGCTATAATGATCTGCTAACACCAGCAGATTGAATACAGACTCATTTAAGGCAAGACGTTGCAGGTGAATAAAAAACCCCAAACAGAACTAACATTTATCACCATACTTCACCAGATGATTAATTACATTATAAGTATTACAAGTTTTCTAAAATAAAATGTTTAAATATTTAAATGAGGCACTATTTAGTTTAAAATGTGGAGGACAACACATAGACCTAATACACACATACACTTCATTAAACATGTACACATGGATGTCACCTATATGCTATATAACTGCAGGTTAACTATGTCGATAATAACTTTAACTGTTAATAGCTATTAGTTACTACATAAATAAAGTTATTAGTAACTAATAAAGCTATGGTAACTAATAAACTTAACTTTTTCGAGTTTGATTGTAATGCAATAATGTGCTTTAAATATATGCAACTATGAAATCTACACAAAACAATAGGAAACAATATTTTAAATGTTTTCTTTCTGTTAGAGTCAGGAAAAAAAAAAAAAAAGTAATTATGAAAGGCCAAAAAGACCAAAATCTCAAAACCTTAAACAACAGTATTTTCTGCCTGCAGTGTTTCTCTTTAATATAAGAGAAAGAAGAGGTTTAAAAACCATCCGTTACTGTCACTGGTTTTTAATGGTCTTAGTAATTAGCGCAGCATCAAGCCTAAACATTTATAAATCCCACACATCTGCCATTCCTAAACCTCTTGCTGTGCAACTCGTGGAGATTTTTATATTTTTACTTTGGAAAAAAAGACAGCTAGAATAAAATACATAATTTGACGTTTTTTTTAAAATTATTTCTCAGATTTTGACACCAATAGCCTTTGAATATTTGCATAATCACAGTTTCTACTGATTGCGTGCTTGAAGCAGAATTGTTAAAGGAGCGCCAAACACACTTTATCACTCTTTCCAAAGCACTCAAATAGAAACATTACCTAAATGGCTGGCAAGCTGTGGCTGTTAGCCGAATGCTAATACATGTCAGAAAATGGGGCGAAAATTTATGACACGCCATCTGTTCTCCAGCATGCAGCTCAATGTGTATTTCCAATGTTAGCTCTAGTAAAGACCTCCCCATTCAAACTCACTAATCACTTCTCCTAACAAGAATTAGCTCTTGGTTCAGTTCGCCCAATAATGTTTTCAACTTCTGCCCTCAATGGGATTAAAGCGCCATTAATTCTCTCCTAGATGTCTATGAATAATCCCCTCCTGGATACAACATTATTATGTAATTAAAAACAACCCGCATTATCATATTTTGCTCGTTATAGAAGTAGTTATTATTTCGCCTTTTCTCAAAGCTATGCATCACTGTCGTTAAAGATGAAGTGATTTTTCAAAGATAAACTTGTTTATAATTTGTGCTAATATTTGTAGCACAGGGTGGAACTGAATTATGTCATTTTAAATATTAATGCTTCTAAAATTAGCGAGGCGTTTTTATCTGATATATGAGAAATATAGGGTATTTTACCAATATTGCATCTATCTATTGATATAATCAAATGTATAATGTTATAGCCTGTACGTAAAAGTTATATAAAACAATATCATATTATCTAATATAAATATTTTTTATCTATTTATAAAACAAAATGTATTATTTCGTGTTCGCATGGGTTTCCTCCGGTTGCTCCGGTTTCCCCCACAAGTCCAAAGACATGCGCTATAGGTGAATTGGGGAAGCTAAATTGTCCATAGTGTATGATTGGGAATGGGAGTGTATGGGTGTTTCCCAGTGATGGGTTGCAGCTGGAAGGGCACCCGCTGCGTAAAACATATGCTAAATAAGTTGGCGGTTCATTCTGCTGTGGCGACCCCTCGACTAAGCCGAAAAGAAAATGAAAGAAGAAAATGTATTATTATAAATTGCATTATTACTACTACTAATAATATTACTTTTGATGTTGAACATTTAACTCAACAGTTTATCAAAGTGCCTTTTATTGACATTTTAGTAGTTAGAAGTAATAATATGTATAAGAAATAATGTAGAGAGAAACAAGTCTTTAAAATAACAGAAAATGTACTGCTAGTACGAGCAGTACTGGCAGTTTATTGTACCGTAAAATACAACACCAACCCAGATAATATATCACTTTAAACCTTATAAAAATGTTAATAAAACTACCTTTTTTGAACTTTTTAAGGTTAAAAATGATTGGAAGAAAGATCAAGATCCCATAATGCAATTCAAAAACATGAATAAATGGGGGAGAATAAAACATGAATCACAAAATACGGAAAACGGCTAATTAACAGATATTTTTTTACTGTGTATTTTCATTAAAATACGGATTTTAAGCTACACAAGCTTACATTGACTTCTCTATGTTTTTTTTACGTTGGTATTTAATATGGCTTGGCATTTGCTTTTGCTGAGGAAAAAATTGTAAAGGTTATAGCGAATTCTATCCAATCCATCTGTCCAAACAAGTTTATTTTTGCATTCGTCTTTTTCAGATCCCCCCTGGTCTAGTGATGTCTAATCCTGTCTGATGAAGCACTAAAGATTTCCCATATCCTAAAACAGTAAAAACCTAATTGTCGAGCCATGGTCTAATTTACTGTTCAGTGTTTTATATGGCCGGCATCTTTAGCCCTTTGCGCGGGTCTCTAAAGAGGCGTACGTTATGATCCTGCTGTCAGTAAAATCAATCCTTATCAATTTTAAAGTTCAGATTTTGATTTCATGACTTTCCGGGGACCAGACTAGGCTGAAAATGGTTATTTCAGCCTCTTCTTTCTGCACTCCATCTGCCTATGTATTGATTTCCTCTTATTCTTTTTGCGCTGTGAAGAAAACGAGAGAGAAAGACTGACACTAGTTGAAGATTTAGCTGAGTTAAATAATGGTAATCACAGACTAAGCTCTAGGTCAGTCTGTAAGTAAAGTAACAGGAATTAATCCAACTCAAAGTATTTGGTAACACTTTAAAACAACATTCCACAACAATGTTGACATTAGTTGTCTACATTGGTTAGCATGACCTAACAAAGTAAAATACTACTAGCATTAATTAATCATGCTATGTTCTTATTGATTTTAAAATGTAGGTCATTTTGGTGTTTGTATATGAAATTTTCAAACATGAAATATTTACATTGGTTAAGTGTCTATTTAAAAATATTTATCAGGCCCGTACTTATTAAAATATAAAAAAGAATAAATAATCACACTAAATGTCATTATGGTGGCACAGTGGCTCAGTGGTTAGCACTGTCACTTCACAGCAAGAAGGGTCGCTGGTTTGAGTCTCGGCTGGGCCAGTTGGCATTTCTGTGTTTAGTTTGCATGTTCTCCCCATGTTCGTGTGGGTTTTCACTGGGTACCTCTGTTTCCCCCACTGTTCAAAGACATGCGCTAGATGAATAGGATGAACTAAATTGGCTGTAGTGTATGAGTGTGTGTGTGTGTGCGTGTGTGTGTGTGTGTGCGTGTGCGTGTGTGTGTGTGTAAATGAGTGTATGGGTGTTTCCCAGTACTAGGTTGCAGCTGGAAGGGCATCCGCTGTGTAAAACATGTGCTGGAATAGTTGGCGGTTCATTCCGCTGTAGCGACCCCTGATAAATAAGGGAAATAAGCAGAAGGAAAATGAATGGATGAATGAAATTTCTAAACTTTTTGAGATTAAAAACCTTACTGGATTGAAATATAAAGATTTTAAGATGAAAAAATTGTTACACTGAATAACATTTTACCAAATTACTTTTGTTTTGTAAAATGCATTTAAAGCTGCTTTACAGTTTTAATGTTTTGATGCTTAAATACCCATATCTATATCTCACAAGTTTATATATAAAAATATATATATAAAAAAAACTTATATAGATATAGATATAGAGTTAATATGCAAAATTCAGTTAACACATTACAATAAGGTTTCATTTATCAACACTGGTTAATAATCACATTAGTTTAACTGTAAACTATTAGTGACTGACTAAAATTGAAGTTGAACCTCATATAGCTAAATTCACCTGGATGAAACGATCAAAAGATGTGAACAAAGGAAAACACACATTTATTCCTGCCCACATTTCACTGATGCCTCAGAATGTACTCAAGAATGAGGATTAGATGTAACCAAGAAAATATTTCGTCACTTATGTGCTTTCAAAAGAGAGAGAATAAGTTAAAATAAGTTAAATGAATGAAAGTATGTTGTCATGGCTTACTATATTGATCATGTAATTTTTACACTGTTAACATAAATAAACAGAAACATTTATGAATCATAGTTCATTTTAAATTCACAAACATTTACTAACACATTATTAAAACCAAATGTTGTGTTTGTTAATATTAATGCTAACATGAACTAACAATGAACAATTGTTAATCCCTAATAACACATGTATCTTTTATTTTCCGTCGTTATACCTCTCCAGCAAGTGTACAAGCAAAGTTATTAAATTTTTCTTGGCAACCGAGAGTGTTCCAAACATTGCAGTGCAGAATGGAGAGCCTGAGGATATACGGCTCCAATGGTAAACTAATGCTTCTGTGATAACTGCCCACTAAGTGGGTGGGACAAGGATGCCATGACCCCACTGGCCTGACTACCAGTCCCTGCTAACAGCTTTGGCCCAGAGGTCAGCCCAATTTCCCCACTGCTGAGTACTCATTACACACAGGCCAGTGATAAATGCCCAGAGCTGCACGTGGCTGCGGTGAGCCTGAGAGTCTCTGGAGGAGCAGTTACTAAGCAACCCCAACCTGAGCCTCCTTCTCTCAGCATCTCTTGGCCTCCAACTCGCTCATACTTTTTCTCTTTTAACTTATGTGCCTTTATTTTTTATTCTCTCTGATGAATAAAGTTCATTGTGATGGAGCATTATAAAAAACACTTTTGTGCTCTTGTTCTAAAACCCAGTAAACTGAATACAGACAGAGTATTGTAAACACACTATAGATTTAAGGGATTTAAAAGGGACGAGTGTTAAAAAGTGCTTTTAATTATATGAATGTAGATTTGTAGTGCAGTGTAGTGCCTTACGATCACTTCCTATATGTGTGCTTAAAAATAGAGTACTCTTACATGGTTTATTAATATACATAAAGGTTTATTTCATTCCAAAGTGAAAATTCTGTCATTATGCTTTAAAAAAAGATTACTGCCTTAAGTTGTTTAGTTAAATCAAATGAAATTTTCTAGTCATCTTAACTTATATTAGTCAAACTAATAAAATATTAGAAATATAAACTAATTTAGTAAAATATTAAAATAAACTAGTAAAAATACTACAAAAATTGATTTGAAACCTGATTAACTTGTTAAAATGAGTAAGAGTAACATAAAAACATTTGTTGTCATGACTTTTTGTCATATCACTTTTTACAGTGTATTTACATTTTCGTGCATTTAAAGAAAACCTATTGTTAAAAGTAACTTTAATAATTGTTTTACAGCTTTTTGTCTTTGTTGGATATTTTGAAATATGCATTAAATATGTCTTGTGTTTGAAAGTTAAAGGAATTCTCCATAAATTTGAACAGAAAATATACTACCTATTTTACCTACATTACCTATTTTTCTACTTTATTTGGGAAGATTTTAATTTCTCTTCCTCCATTGACAGTTTTCAGTCAAAACACTGATTCTTCAATCAGTTTTTAAAGAGATCAATTAATGCAAGAAAATTATAAATTCAAATGAATCAACCAGTTTCAGCAGCTCAAGCAGCCCTCCTTGATGAGTGAGAACAAATTCGTATTGGTTCTTATGGGACATGTGACACAAAAAGGAATCTTATTCTTATACACATCAAGCATACTTGTGCTTTTATGACCAAATTGAAATGGCACAAATATTATTTGATAGTCTTAGAGGAGCAGTTACAAAAGGCTGATTTGTACTTCTGTGTTGACTGATCGCTGTAAACCAAGGTGCATGTAGCCTACGCCATTGTGCGCATTTATTCTTTTGCGTTCTGTCTGTATTGCTCTGTAGTGACACGTCTGAAATGCTAGTAGCCAGTGGGGTTTCTATGTTCCACTGTGTTGAGGTTTTTTACCAGTGGTTTGAGTTAATGCCAAAAATGCATTTAATGCTACTGTACGAGTGGCTCAAAATCACATTAATTCAACAACAACATCAATTTTATTTCTAGAGCACGTTTAAATACACGTTGACCAAGTGCTTCACAATTTCACACTGTGACACACAATTAAAACACAGACCCCCACATTACACCATTACGCCCACTAAGGGCAGCTATATGCTACTGAATAGAGATCTGTTTTGAGCAATGATTTAAAAAACTCCAGCAAGTCACAGAATCTAATGTTTAGATGAATGCTATTGCAGAGCCGTGGAGCTGCCACTGAAAAGGCAAGATCATCTTTAGCCCTCAACTTTGCTTTTGGAACAAAGAGGGTCAAAGTCTGGGAAGATTCAAGGAAAAAGTGGCGGGAACCGGCGAACATTTAACAACTTTAATCATAAAGTAAACCGCTCCTCTGCAGGACTCAACACTTGTTAACCACTCCGCTCCCAGGCCCCGCCCAGACTCATCATTGCTACCAAATCGACCAATCACAGATCTTGCACTCTTACGTCGTCAAAGAATTTTTTTGTGAGGTGTGCATCAGGGTCCAGATAAGGGTATGGCAAAGGGTATGCGACTATGCAAAGACTACATTGGACCACCGCAGAAGTATGAATTGGCCTTGAGCAACCCTAATAGCCTGAGCCTCCATATCTCAGCTTTCTCTTTCCAACTCATTCATACTTTATCTCTTTTAACTCACAATATGCATTTAGTGTTTACACTCTGTTATTGCAGCTCATTTATACACACCTGCTTTGAAGAAGGAAGGATACTGTTATGGTATAATCAAAACATTTTTTGTTCTTGTTCTAAAATATAGTCAGGTTTCAGGTAGGCATTACAAGTGCAGTACAGATCTGAAGGCTTTAGATGGTGTTAGAAATATATCTTGTGCTATTAAGTTTTAAGAAATCACATTACAGCAGTGTCGGATATTTTCCTTAAAACTAAAACAACAGAAAAGGTTTTTGCAGCTCATCACATAGATTTAGTATTATAATTTAATGATCAACCCAGGCAATACATTCTTTCAAACTACTAAATATGTCAATAAAAGTGACAACATTAAGCTATTAACATCAAGAGTTGTTAGATGACAAGGTTACTTCATGAAGTTTGAAGGCATTAGAAAACAGAAAACTCTTTTAATATCATAATATGTGATATTTTTCACAATTATTGTTTGTGATATACATGTTTTTGCATACCAAGTCTCAGAAATGATTTGTGTAGCACTTCATGTTTAGCAAATGTAGGCAGTTCTGTATCAGTAACTGAGATTTAAGCTTTGAGACATTGCTTAAATCTTTCTCTCTTTTGTGCCTTACCACACATATTTACTTAAAGTGTATTCTCTTTAAAAGGACTTTGCAGGTTTGGTAAAACATATTAGGAGACATTTACATCACATCAAAGACTTTTAAATGATTTGTTTGACTTACAGGGGGATTATTTTGGGGGTTCACTCATGTTGTGATTTTGGTGTACCATAAATTTCCAATGATGGACACAAGAAAGAGGGTTACTGTTTACCCGCTACTTAAATCAGACATAAAGTTTAACTAGCTTTCTGTGTTTATAAGAATGCACAAATGTACACATACACACCACTAGGATCTGTTTGTGGATGTTTTATGTTAACATCATTATGCCAGGGCTTTAAATCCATTTGCACAGTCATGGTATTGAGAAAGCAGAGACAGAAAGAATCAAGAGTCCCCAGGGCTGTCTGTGGCTGTGTGTGTTTACCTTGGGGACGAGCTGATGGTAGTTTATTAAGTGGCAGCAGAGGGCGTTCTGTTGCCTGGCATTCTGTTCCCCTTCTACTGCCACCGGTGCCACACACATGCGCCATCTTATATAGTAAATGCAGGAAAGGCTAGGCTGCTTTGGAACACATTTAACTTAAGTTACATTTTACTTTACTTACCTATGTTCTACATCAATAATTTTTTTTTATTTTTGCTCTGTTTGAGCTATTTTCTTTTTTTTTGTAGATGTAGGGGATGTGTCATTGTCACAGTTTTTTTTTTAAGTCAGCTTGTTTAATAGCCTTAAAGTCTTGGCTGTGTGACATGCTATTGAACATTTCCACTGTTAAGTTAATTTAGCAATTTACACAAATTGAAGCATGCTGTCACAATGGGTTCTAGTGGAAAATACAATTGGTTCTGTTTTAATTTTAAATGCAATAATGTCATATAATGTTTTAAAATAAAATAAAAAACTATAAAATTAAACATTTTAAACATACATGGCAATAAAAATGTGTCAATCAAGAATATTAAACAATTCAGTCAATTTCAGTTTTCATAGTTGATTATTGCCTGAATAGCGTGTTTTTATTTACTTGTTATACGACAGAAAACATTACAACAATTCTTAGCTGGAAGAAGATATCATATTCATTCAATTACTGCATTCATGAAGTTGGTCTTATTTTGAACAAACTGTTTGAAACACTGCTAGAGAAAACACATTTGGTCAAGTGGACTTTTATTAAGATATTGCCCCACAATGACAATCTAGCCTGGCATCTCCTACGTTGTAGTTGTTGTTTAAGTTTCCTCAGCTTAAGTTTTTTTTTTTTTTTTTTTTAATAAATATTCCCCAAAAAATCCCACTATGCTGCTGTTCTGCAGTAGGCTCAACACATTACCATTCACTCACTTCCCCATTTTTAGCTCTTGCCAATGCATTGCGGTGATTGAACAGCTCAGTGGGGCATAATGCCAGGCTTTACTCTCTACTGCAGCAGACACAGCCCTAAACAGCTGGCATACAGCACCTCTGTGGCCCATTACTGCAGCCAACATGATGATAATGTAGGTGTGTAGTACATTGTAGCTTATTTTATGCTTAAAAAGTACAGCATGTAAGAACAAAATATAATCACTGACATTGTTTACCGTTGTGCCAGAATGCTATGTGATTATGAACAACTCAACCCGTGAGTGTGTGTGTGGAAAGTGCCTCTGAAGGGAGATCACAGGCAGTTTGGAGAGAGGAGAGAATAGGTGCTAAAACACCATCGAACAGACTTCCCTTTCATTCCTGAAGAAACAAACACATCTTGCATGTGTACTGAAGATGCCACAGTGTGCACTCAAAGCCTTTGAACGCATCCATCTGGGTTTTTAAATGACTCTCAGACCCTGAATGCCATTATTTGTTGGCGTAAGAGCCTTAATGTTTGAATTGCAGATGACTTTAGCGGTAGAGGAAAAGTCAGGAGAGATGCTGGTCTAAACAAATGTTGCCTTATCATACGAGAAACGTTTTCTCAAAGTTGCTTATTAGAGCCATTTACAAAACAAAACAAAATAAAGCAGTAAGCCCCAAGAAGCTGTGGTTTACATT
>CAIGQV010019356.1:18152456-18168309 GCA_903798115.1 Danio jaintianensis | reverse complement strand
GTGTGTGTGTGTGTGTGTGTGTGTGTGTGTGTGTGTGTAAAGGAGTGCGGTTTGCTGCAGGAAAAAGAGCCATGGAGATGAGGTGCAGGCGTGAGGTCAGAGATATCAGGAGTTTGTGTGTATATTGCATGGTATAGACAAATGGAGCATTTAGGAGCATGTGATATTCCTATCGCTGTTGTAAAATCCAGGATAAGAACATTTGAATTGGGTAAGAGCAGAGAGAGAGAAAAAAAATGTGTGGAAATGTGAAAAAGGGACTGGTAATTTTCTGTTGGGGCACTATCTGTTAGAGTAATAGTTTTGTCATTGTTTACTCAGTGGATCCAAACCTGTAGTTGTTGTTTTTTGCTGTTTGAACACAAAAAGAAGATATTTTAAAGAATTATGGTAACCAAATGCTTAACCATAGACATTGACTTCCATAAAACTTCCAATATAATTCTTGCATACAATTTAGAATTTTTTACTATGGAAGTCGCTGAGTACGTTTACATGGACGCCAGTACCAATAATTTTAATACGATTAAGACAGTACTCTGATTAAGAGTCTACCATGTAAACAGCGATTTTTAATTACCTTAATCCAACTAAAGTCATAATCGAACTAAAGAGAAATCGAATTAAGACATGTGGAGTATTCCTATTTTAGTTGCATTATTGAAGTGCAGTACAGACATGTAAACACTTTAATCAAACTATTACCGTTTTGTAGTACTTTTCACTATATTTTGCAACAGGACGCACACACGACAGTTGTCAGACGTTTGACGACAAACAAATGAGAATGGAGAATGGATAAAAGCAAAAGAGCACATTTTTGTGCCGAGTGGGAAACGATGATTATGTTGAGAAGTCTGGAAGAAATGGACATTATGAAGTGCCTTGACTTTGAAGTGACTTTGTTGCGGGGACATGAATGATAAGTTAATAAATGAAATGGCAGAGGTTGCTGTTGCTTGAGAATTTGTATCCGCCGTTGTCTATTTGCATGCATAGTGTGAGTAATTAACTGCAGTTGAACTTAAACAGTTTTCGCAAAATTACAAACGAAATGCCCAAAATCACACATGGTGCCCTGACAAACACGAACTGTTGTTGTGTGAAATGCCAGAGGAAATTAGCGTTGAATGGTGACGTAATGATGATAATCGAACTTATCCAGCATATGTTTCACAGAGCGGATGCCCTTCCAGCCGCAACCAATCACTTGGAAACATCCACACACACTTATTCACACACATACACTACGGACAATTTAGCTTACCCAATTCACCTATAGCACATGTCTTTGGACTTGTGGGGGAAACCGGAGCACCCGGAGGAAACCCACGCGGGGAGAACATGCAAACTCCACACAGAAATGCCAACTGACCCAGCCGAGGCTCGAACCAGCAACCTTCTTGCTGTGACGCGATCGTGCTACCCACTGCGCCACCGTGATGCCCTGTACTATAACATGTAAAATGGGAACATGAAAGGAACATTCAAAAAGCAACTAATGTAAACACTTTAATTATATTATTGTCTTATTCAGATTAAGGCAAATAATTAGATTACTGATGTCCATGTAAAACATAGTCACTGTCAACTGTTTGATTACCATTACCAACATTATTCAAAATACCTTCAATAGTAGACATAAACTTTTGTCAATGTATAAGAATGCATTATTTACATCTTAGTACAGTTAAACAAAAATAGTTCATTAATTTATTATTTTTAAGTGTGTTTAATGTGTCATTATCAATTATTCATAAATCAATATCCCTTCAAAAAAAACTACAAATCTCAAAAGCTGCTTGATAAACTGCCAATTAAATTACATATTTCAAATCTGCAATGAAATCTAACAAACCATATAAATCACATGTGCAATCCTATGCGCACCTCTAAGCTTACGGTTTCTTTAGCAATTTAGGCTCCTAATGGTTGCTACAGTGATGCAATGATTTTTACCAGCTAGTGATTGGCTCTTTTATTTAGAAAGTGGGACTATACAAGTGGCACATCGTTACATTCAAGCAGAAGTATTTATATACATATATGCTTTATTTCCCAGTATTTTCTCAAATCTCAAAATTAACAGCTGCATGAAAAATCTTAAAAATGTACATTTTCGTTTTATCAGCTTGCTTCCCAAGATCGCAGAGTGATACCTGAAACACTGAATGATATCAAATTATGCGTGATAATCCTGAATGTTTAGGATCAGATAAATGTTAAAGTGTGGTCCGTAAAAGTGGCCCCTGCCCAGCCTCACTATTTCCTGTGGTCCAGAACGGCCAGCGCTGCTCCTCTCAGATGTTCATGAGGGGCGTCTGACAGAAGAAATAGGTGAAAAGCAGAGAGAGAGAAAGAGAGAGAGAGAAAGGACAGGTGAGAAAGCGAGGAAGAGAAGAAGAAGAGAGAGAGAAGCTGTCAGGCTAATGGCCCCTGGAGATTGGCTGTCTCTCTCTCTTTTTTTCCAAAAGTAATCTCCACTAGCTCTAAGCAGGTGTACCAGGGCCTGCCACACCATAAATAAAATGGATTGGCAACTGAATGGGGAATCGCATATAAAGCAATAAAGCAATTTTCAATCACAGTCTGCTTGCCAGGCTTCACTCTCGGCCATTGTAGACTTTAGTCAGTCCCAAGGTTATGGAAACAGTTAGTGAGACACGGGCTGCTCAGACCTGTTCCCCACTAGCGCATAGACAAACGTGCTCGCGATGATATAAGTAACGCAGTCATAGACACAGCACATCAAACTGACCTTGCCAGAGGTGCTGCCAATAGAACTGCTGCCGGAATGCATGGCCAGTTGCTGAAGGTGGGAAATGATGCTATATGGGAAGTAGGAACATTTTGGAACATTGACATTGCCGGGAGGTCTGAATAACAAACCACTTTAAAAAAACAAACAGGTGCATTATTTTATAGAAGTAGTAATAAATATTTAAAATAATACAATTAATACAATAATAAAAAAAAAACACCAACAGCAACAATAATATAATAATCCATCCATCCATCCATCGTCAACCACTTATCCAGGGCCAGGAGATATTAATAATAATAATAATAATAATAATACCTTCAAAAACAACTAAATACAAAGTTAATTAAATGTATATGAATTTAAAATTTAAATAATAAATAAATATACATAAATGCATATTGTTGTTGTTATTGTTATTATTATTATTTTTTATTATTACTACTGTTATTACTTTTTTCGTTTGTTTATATTGTTATTTAATGTATATTTTCATATTATTTATTATTGTATGATATATTATTAAATAAAACCTTTTTTTAATGTATTTGCTATATGTATGTATTTGTGGTCAGACTGAAGTATGCATGTAAAACACAGAGAATTTGGTGGTGCAGCTGCAGGTTTTTTGGTGTGTGAGGTGTGGTTTATCAGTGTGTATGTGCTGTTCACAGGTCTGTCCCGCTGTGAGCCCAGCTGTGTTTTCTCTGAGTGTGCAGGTATGTGTGTTGTGCTCAGAGGCCAGACAGTGATAAAAGGCCCTGCTCCCCGAACCCCTGACTAACCCAGCTGTGACAAATAGTTTCCCTCGTACCCCTCTCATCATCGCTCTCAACCCTGGCCGTGAATTTCTTTGGCAAACACCTCGATTGGATGGGCAAATGTTTAGCCAGCTTCGAAAGAGTGTTTGGTTGGGATATTTTTAAGCAAATGTTTGCACAGTTGTTTCGACTGTCTATTTTAGCGTTCCTCTTTTTATTTTTTGTTGCTTGGATAAGCTTCTCAACTCACTTGATTTCTTTCTTTCTGAGAGATATTTAGATGATATTGATATTTTTAAATTGTTTGAATATAATATAAATAAATTAAATATATACCTAAATTGATCAAATATTGTTATACGGTAGATATTTATAAAATAGCAATATTGTGCAGTAAATATGATGTATTCATATTTGTCAAAATGCCCATTTTAAGTGCGGATCAACAATGAGTAAAAATGTATTTAATAAACAAAGAGTTGGGAGAAAATCTGATGTTTTTGTCAGATCCTTGTCATGATCTATACAGGCGGCGTTTTTAACATTAATCTAACAACAAATGACAAACAGAAAATTGTCTTTGACAGTTTTTAAACATTTTTGAACTTTATATTAGTTAAGCTAGTACCTTTTGTTGTGCTTTAAAAATGGTTTAGATTTTTTTAAGTTGAAATTTTTTTATTGAAATTTAATTAGTATTTTTATTAATAAAACACATTTTATTAAGATTCAAGGTTTCATGTTGTTGAAAAAAATATTACTATTAAATTAATTTAATAAAAACATTAAAATTTTAATTGATAAATTGAAATTAAAATATTACAGTGTAAAAATAAATGAAAAAAATGTTGTCATTAATATTTTTACTTGAATAACAGAACTTATTTAATTATCACTAAATCAAAAATACTATTCCTAAACACTGTCAATTATTTCCAAAAGATATTGATATCATATATTTGTTTCATATTTCATACAGACTTCATATGAGGTAAAAGTGTAACACATATTTCAATATTGTTTTCGCCTTCACATTACAATGTGCCAAATAATGACTATCACACATTTTAACTTTTTTGCAGAAGACATCCAGTAAAATGTCACTTAGTGTAACAATAGTTCATTTAAACAATTTACATATTATATATGCATATTTAAAACAACAATCATCTGATGGCATTAAAAGACTCAAGACTTATAAGAGATATTAAGAGATAGTATATATCTAACTATGTAATAAGTATTTCATTTCATTTGTGCAAAATAATATTTGCATAGTTAATTTACTCATTTATTTCATAACAGTTAAAAAGGGTTTCAGAATACAGAAACATTTGCAGATGGAAGCATTTGACATATCTTCCACTGGCAAGGTTGTTTGTGCTACAACCTTCAAATAATTTACAGCTGGTGAAACGCGCACTGTTAGCCTCAGAAGTGTCTTTAAATCTTTGCTTTCAAAGTCAAACGTCAGATAAAGCACAGAGAAATAATGTTTATTTTCCACTCTGTGTCCACTCCTCGCCATAGACCATGTCAGCGGGATAATAGAAGTTCTCCGGTTTGGAAACTGCAGTGTTTTTAGATGCCATAAAATATGCTCAGAACATTCCAAAATATTACCAGAATCACATTTTAGCTTAAGTGCAACTGCAGCATTTGATAAAGGTCTTACAGAGCATTACTAGAGATTGAGAACGGTTACATATAGTGCTATCTGGCATTTTGGTGCATTTCGAATTGCACACGTCGATCATGATAAGTGTTGTAGGTCACTTTAGGGCGAGCCAAGCATCTGCTTTACCCAAAATGCCCCTGGTGGAATATCTTAAGAGATCACTTGCTTCTGTGTCTCTTTGTAATGAGCTGTGAAGAGCAGAATTCAAAAGCCTGGACGTCCCACAAATTCCCCCATAAAAACCATCTTTTGCCCCTCCGTGTTTATTTGATTGCGTTTTTCACAGTGGTGTCACTGGAAATATGCGAGATGTTATGTTACACCCTATTGATTACCTGTGTTAATTAAAATTTTAATTAAAGTTTTTTATGGCGCACATTTGCGCTTGTGATAATAGTACAAGAAAAGAGCACGGGGTCTATAAATTGAGGCTTTATTTGCGAGCAGCAGCCATCAACAAATACAACAGTGTACATAAAATTTTACTAACATTGATTCTGAAAATATTAATGTTACTTTAACGTCTGAGATGTATTATTCAATTTAAAACTACAAAGCATAAAATCCAGGAGCTATAAGTCAGTTAATGAAGAGGAAAAGTCCATTACGAACCTATCAAAATCTGGATCATCTGATTCACATAAGTGCCTTGGATTATAACCAGAATCATTTACCTCTGCTGCTAGAGGCTCTTTGCAGTAATACACACTTGCCGGTGAACCTCGCAAGTTATGGGATGGATGGCTAGTTAGACAGACGAATGGAGGGATGCGCTCTTTGATTAAATGTATTGTCATTTCACATCCATTTCCGTAATATCATATTGCGCCTTATGAAAAGAAAAACCACCCGGGTGAGAGCCAGGCTAAAGGTTTGTCACAGTAATGAGAATGTCTTAGAGCGCCGTCCTTCAACAAATTCATTTGTTTACATGCTTCTAATTTATTTTGGCTTAATCGCTTGACGTATTAAAAACCACTTCCATCTAATTTCCAAGATAAACAATTTCCTTAGGACTATAGAAACAGCAAGGGAATGAAGAGTCTGTAAGTTAGTAAACCATGAGAGCTGGAGCAGCTTTAACCAAAGTAGATTGATGTGAGGCTGGAAGGTTTGCTGGAGGCTTTCCGGACGTTCTCCTCCTCCACACTCTCCCCATGGCCTGCTTTCTCAAAAAGAACAGTTGGGACTAATGTGTCTCTTTTGGGATGACACCATGGGGACATCATTCTGCTGCATTGGCCAGCCGGCCCACTGGGGACTCAGTAATGTGTACGCCATTGTTGGCCTGGCGATGCTGCTGCTGCATGTTGTTTTAAGGGTTTAAACCTGGCTAAAGAGCCCATTGTCTGAGGATCCTACCCTCAGCTGTCTTCTGCCCTGGGCTATAGCTGGACAAGACGGATTGTTTTAGAGCCCTGGGCGTTATGCCGATGATGGACTTATATGTCTGTTACGTCTTAATGGAAGATATTTTATTGTGGAAACTTTCAGAAATGCAGAAATGTTGATGGCGTTCAGAGATGACGACAGTGTTTTTCGGTTTTCTATCCCTCATAAAACTCTCCCAAGACATGACATTGTAATGATGGGCCATAAGAACTTCAATCAGTGATTCAGCTTTTGGTTTGTGGTTTTTATGACTAGTCCCATATTCACAATGTGCCGCGGTTCAAAAGGGCATGGCCCTTTCACCTCAAACACTGTGTCTCATACGTTCTTTAATCGAATAGCCATGTAAGACTTTAGTTTCTCGTGCTTTGGGCATAAAAGGGTCACTGTATTGATTTGATGTTTATCATTATAATACAAAGCTGGTGAATGTTTCAAAGGGGTGGTCTAATGCTATTTTGTGCTTTCAGAGTTATTTACACTGTTAAAGAGATAGACTCATGCTCAGTATGGGTCAAGTAAAAAAGAAAAATAATAATAAAAAAAAATATATATATATATGTATGTATAATTATTATTTCTTTTTTTCCAAAAATCATATTTCTAAGTGGTAATGAGTTTTGTGATTTAAATCTTGCTCTTGGTTACCTAACCAAGGGTGGAAATCCTTTCATGGGCGCTTCCCCTGGAAAAGTGCATGCGTGACAAGCATAAGAGCACACCTATCATCACCTGCAACAGTGCTTGGCTGAGAATGAGTCCCCAAAAGTGTGCTTTTGGATGTGAGGGAAAGCTGATCTTGTTTAGCATAGTTAATTTAACCCTTTTACATGCACGGTTTAAATACTTGTATTTAGAACTTAGATTTACTTAAAACATCACTTTTATATTTCCATGCCATCTGGTTTATTACCAATTTGCGAAAGTGAAGAAAAAAAAAAACCTCAAGAGCCTGGTTTCTCTCGAGGTTTTTTTCCCTTCACTTTCGCAAATTGGTAAAGTTTGTTCCTCGCCGCTGTCGCCACTGGCTTGCATGGTTCGGGACTTGTGGAGCTGCGCATCGATGGACTTGCTTTTCAGTGTTTGGACTCTCAGCAGTGAAAATTAAACCACACTGAACTGAACTAAACTGAACTTAAACTCTGAAAACTGGACTGACACAGTTTTAATTTACTATAATCTTCTATGTTAAGCTGCTTTGACACAATCTACATTGTAAAAGCGCTATAGAAATAAAGATTAATTGAATTGAATTGAATTTATGACATGACAAGCAGCAGCTTCATGCACTGCAGTGGATATTAATGCTGCTGGATTTACAACACGCCAAATTTATCAACTTCTCCTAAACTTTATGTAAGCAAGTGACTGTTTAACTTGGAGAAAAATAGAGTAAACATTCTAGTTACATAAACTGAGTGTATCTGTTGTGAATAGCACACATTATAAGTGTATATGTGTAAAATGATAATTAGTGCTGTTTTCCATAGACATCAGTGTACATTTTACAAAGGACATACATAGGACTTTTTTCCCTAGTAATTCTGTGTAATTCATTCATTCATTTTCTTTTCGGCTTAGTCCCTTTATTAATCATGGGTCGCCACAGTGGAATGAACTGCCAACTTATCCAGTATATGTTTTTTACGCAGCGGATGCCCTTCCAGCTGCAACCCATCACTGGGAAACACCCATACACTCTCATTCACACACATACACTACGGACAATTTAGTTTACCCAATTCACCTATATCACATGTCTTTGGACTTGTGGGGGAAACCGGAGCACCCGGAGGAAACCCACGCAAACACGGGGAGAACATGCAAACTCCACACAGAAATGCCAACTGACCCAGCCGAGGCTTGAACCAGTGACCTTCTTGCTGTGAGGAGATTGTGCTACCCACTGCGCCACCATGACGCCCGCCCGTAACCTAATTTATTATTTTATTGAAAGTACTGATAAGTACTTTTTAGATGACTACTTGGTTTTGGACTATTGTTAAACGTCTATTATTTTCACTGACAGCCCAGATTTAGCCTTGTTTTATGCGTAATAGATGTCTTTTAATCATAATTTTTTGGTTGGGATACATGACATTTCTCAGTAGTGAGGTAGCTCCATCACAGTTACACTTACAGTTTTACTATAAAGAGTGCTGAACACTGTTGAGAGACACTTAGATCAAAGTAATCCCCACATTTAATACTTCTCTTTCTTTCATAACTTCATTAAGAACTGCATTAGTTTGCATATCAATTGGTACTCTAAAATTAAATTTTGGAATTAACAATAGAGGCTTAAAAATGCACAAGAAACTAGTCCAAAACACAACAGGAACTACTGTATATATTTCACAATGTAGTATGTGTGTCAAATATGTGAATTATTACATGTGTTATTACAGAAATATGTAAACAAAAATGTCAAACATTTTCCTCAGGCTCACACTTTCTGCATGTAAGTTAACCATGCCCACTCATTTATATGTTGCGATATACACACACAAAAATAAAAATTATCTATAGTAACAATACCATCCTGTCACCCAGCCCTAATCTGAAAAATATATTTTGTTGCATAATATTTGACGCTAGTTTGTTGAATTATTAGAAAATAATGCACCATCTTTTCAATTTCTCCATGCTGTTTTCTTCATCAATTTTGAGATTGTAGCTTTGTTTTGTGGTTTTAGATTTTATTTTTTATTTCTGTTATTCTGTGACTTTGTTATTATATTATGAATAGTGTAAAATGCGTTTCTCAGGCTTTAGATAAACATGAATTTGTTGTCCGGGCTCTGTCAAAGGTCAGCCGTGAAGTGGTCCTTTGACAGCCATTAAAAGCTAAACCAGTGAACTTGCTACATCTCTAGCGTGTAGTGATTAGGAAATATCTATTATGAACCAGGGTAAAAAATGGTCACCGGAGCCTTTTCAAAAAGAGGTGATTCATAACAGGCTAAAAGGTCATGTCAAGTGGCATGTTAGTATTTCACTTTAACTTTGATTAAAGATTTTTGGAAAGATGGGAAAAACGACTCAATAGCGGGGCAGCCCTCCCTCTTCTCTGCAGCGCCGGTTCTATATTTTCTGCAGAAATCGATAAGGTGGGAACTGAAGAAGCTATTGCTACTCAGTCAAGGCACATGGTTCTTTCATTCATCCTTCCCCTCTCAAAGTGTCAGGAGAGCCTCCAGAAGCATACTAATACAGACTCCACAATGCAGAAGTTCAACACATTTACACCCATGCTGCTTTGATGATTTCCGTCATACTTTACAATATGGCTTCATTAGGTAATGTATTGATTAACATGAGAAAACAATGAACAATACATTTATTACAGTATTTGTTCATTTTTGTTAATGTTAGTTAATGAAAATGGTCATTCATTTTTAGTTTAACTCACAGTGCATATAACTAATTATATGTTAACAAGTACAACTTTGGGTTTTAATAATGTGTTAATAATGGTTAATTAATGCTCTTTATGTTATGTTATGTTATGTTATTTGTTGTTTTATTATATTATGCATGTTTTTGAAAGATGTCTCTCATTCTCACCAAGGTTGCTTTGATCAAGAATACAGTAAAATCGTAATAATTAAAATTATTATTCCAATTACAAAATATATTAATTTTATTCATTCATTCATTTTCTTTTCGGCTTAGTCCCTTTATTAATTTGGGGTCGCCACAGCGGAATGAACTGCCAACTTATCCAGCATATGTTTTACTCAGCGGATGCCTTTCCAGCTGCAACCCATCACTGGGAAACATCCATACACACTTATTCACACACATACACTATGGACAATTTAGCTTACCCAATTCACCTATAGCGCATGTCTTTGGACTTGTGCGGGAAACCGGAGCACCCGGAGGAAACCCACACCAACACAGGGAGAACATGCAAACTCCACACAGAAACGCCAACTTACCCAGCTGAGGCTCGAACCAGCGACCTTCTTGCTGTGAGGCGATTGTGCTACCCACTGCGCCACCGTGCAGCCTATATTAATTTTAGTATATTTTAAAATAGTAAATTAATCTTTTTTTTTTATTTAAAAACAGCTATATTAAATTTCATTTAAATATAAATAAATCCAATATAATATATTATATTACAAAGCACAATTTGTAATTATGCATATTTTAAAAATGCCACCAACCCTGACTTAACACATATCTATATTGTTCAGTACCTTGCACTGTAACATAATGTCCCATTTCTATTACTGTCCTATGAGACCAATACAGTCAACAGCGACTCTTGTCAGACAAATATGTATCTCCATCAGCGCGCATGTACCCGTTTGCTGCCTGATAGCTGGTAATATGAATGTAACTGTATGTAAGCTCAAGGGACTCCGGTCACAGGCTGCAATTACTGGCTGCCTGGCCTAATGGGAAACAAATTTGCAGGAATATTGCCGGCCATTCGTCTTTATTTACACAGCCGATAATGAGGCGCTGTGTTAATCTGGCTTAAGAATCTCGTAGCCTGAAGGATAAATCAGGCCTTCATATTGATCAGCTCCGGAGGTGGATGGATGTTTTTTACAACTTGGCCTCCTAATACACAGAAAACTCAATTCAGAGCCGAGGGATAAAAGGGCTTTTTGTGTGTCCAGTTCTCCTATATGAGTTATGACTAAAGATATAGCAATACTGTTTAACAGGAATTTGAATGTGCCTTTTTTGGGTAATATTTTTAGCTCATGGCCCACTTCTTTGTACAAAGACAGCTGCAGATTAGACCGCTCCGTGTTTTGAAATATGTGCTCATAAATTGAGTATTCACACATGCTGGCTGTCAGAATATTGCCTTTCCTCGCTGTCTGAAGCACAATCAGTCACCGAGCATGTTGATGAGGATATGAATATTATTATGTGTTCTATAATATAAGCATTATTTTATGTGGATGGAAGCCATTCCTCACACATGTTTAACATCCATCAGGATGAATGTAGATATTTGTGCTTTGTTCTCCTGTTCCTTTTTTGGGGGGCATTTATTCAGATCGGAAATACCCAAATCAGTGTATTTATGCTGCCGTTTTTATTATTTTAAAAGCTACTTGCACCATTTCGAATTAGATTTTTTAAAAGTGCCATTTGGTTTAAAAATAAATTATCAAAAATCTAAAAGTTGGGTTTAGTAAGTTGTTTTTTAGAAAAAAAGAACAAAAATTTGCAATATTGCAAAAAATATAACATTTTAAATAACACTTTTGTTTTTTTAACTATATATATATATTTTTTATACGCATTTTAACTATATATATTAAAGCTTAATTAATTATATAGTCTTATATGTGTATTGTGTGTGTGCGTGTGTGTTCTACATGTGTGTGTGTGCATTTAATTTTTCCTCCTTTGAGATGTTTTTTTTTTAAACTTACATTTATTCAGAATATCATCTTTGTGAAATGCCTATAGATTGGGTCAACATTAGTGTAAACTTTCTCTTATAGAATATTAAAGTGCTCAGCCTCAGTTCAGTCTCCTGGATGCTTCTCTCTAAATGAGATGTCCATAGCACAATGCAGACCCCTGCCGTCACACCGCATGTCTCCTCTCATGCCAATTACATTCTGTGATACAGTCACAGCATATCCATGACTGCATCTGGAGTTACCGCCTGAATCTGCTTCCTTTCCCAGCATGCACTTCTGACTGATGAAATATTAGCAGTAATTAATGCCAAATGGGGGAATAAATTAGTTTGAACAACAATACTTATTGGTCATTTAGTTATAAGTATCTGCTTATATTTTTGTAGACCAGCCAGATTCTTGTTGTTCTTTTAAAACTATTTTTTTTATTTGTACAGTGTGGAAAAGGACCTTTTGACATTTTGTGATGGATATTTTTTTTAATCAGCCTGAAACTGGATAAACACTGACAAATTATTCCGTTTCATGCAATTGATCTCCAAAAAAGTGCAACTTGTTTTTATTGACCAACTTTAGAAGTGAACTGCTTCAGCATTTTAACTAAATGGCTTTTTGTATCTACAGTATGTGGTCCTGTAGTCGCCATTGTAGTTTTAAGTATCTGCCTACCGCATAAGCGTATAATACACATGCAAATAATGTCACCATTTTCACAAAATAAAAGCTGAGTGATCGTTTTCAAAAACTTTCACTTTCAAACACATTTTTTAAGGTTTGCATCTTCAAGCATCCAAAATGCTGTTGTCCAATGGGCAAAAAAGTTTAACATTTTTAGCTCTTGGTCCCAATACCCATGGTCCCAATAGTATCCACAATCAAAGTCAAAATTAGCAATTTTTTTCTTTTATGCCAGAAATCATTAGAATATTAAGTGAAGATCATGTTCCAAAAAGACATTATGTACATTTCCTACAGTAAATATATCAAAACTTAACTTTTGCCTTGTAATATGCAATGCTAAGAACTTAATTTGGTCAAGCGATTTTCTCAATATTTATATATATTTTTTTACCTTCATATTCCAGATTTTCAAATAATTGTATCTCCAAATATCCTGTCCTAACAAACCATACATCAATACATACATCTATCTGTACATCTTTCAGATAATGTATCTCAGATTCCAAAAATTGACACTTAATACTGGCTTTGTGGTCCGGGGTCACATTTGGACTGATTAGAGTTAAATTTTGGTATGTCAACTTCACACTAAACTTTACTAATTTTACTAAACAAAAAAAAAACAAATGTCTTATTACCCTCCACCTCAAAAGCGCCTCTCTCTGGTCATCTCCCTGCATGATCTCACATGGCAGGGGAAAGAACAGTCACCTTGGAAAACAAAAGGTAATAGTTGTTAATCACTTTAATGAGGCATGACAACATCACTGTCCATTTTTTTCACCCACAGCAAGGGAGCGTGATGGAACCAAACTAGATTAGTGATTAACTGTGTTTGTGGCGCATTGTACAAAGGTGCAGTGTCCCAGCGGCCTCTGCCTCCTGCTGGTCACGGATGCCCTGGAAGCTGGAAACGAGGCTAGGAATGAGGACAGTTAACGAAGGCAGAGATGGGGGACGTCACCAGGCCCCCAGAGGGAAGTAGCCACGTCCTGTCTGGATTCCCCACCGAGACGCAAAATGAGCAAGGCTTCATGCACCTGAGCAGGCCGAGGAGCCGCCTGGGGCACTGGAGGAGCTGTAACCAGTTCTTTCCAACTCAGCTTGCTTCTGCTCTCCCCCTTTAACCATTATGAGACAGCCTGTAAAAATCAGTCCTCATAGAAGACTGAAGAACCAGCGTAAATCAACAGTGGCGGACAGTAATTAAGTATTTTTGCTTCACTACTGTACTCAATCGTAAAGTGCGCATCTGCAATAGTCACATCACAGGATGTGCAATGTCGAATCGGGATTATAGTTGAGTATGGGCAACAGTTTAGAACACTACTAAGCATAATAGAAAGAAAGTTTATCATTTGCATGTGGGTTTAATGGGCCCGTGCCTTTTAAGCATTTTATTTTTTGAATCATTTTACGCACATTTAAAACATTCAGGCACAAGAAAAGATGATGTTTGTAGCTTTAAAAAAGATCCATTGTAATTATTAATATTTATATAAAGATTATACAGTGTTTTTTTGCATTCAATTATTGAGTTGCTGTAGCTGAACACTGTTAGAATGAACCGGAAAACCACAAAAAAGCACTGTGCATTTCATTTGTATATTTGCTCTTTATTTATCTGTGCTCAAAATGTGTTTATTATATTTTGTGCAGATGTACTCGTCTATGAAATCGTCCCAATAAATCTAAAATGATCAATTCCATTGTATATAGCAAAAAAAACTAAATATTGCAGTGTCAGTCCCCCTCTCCTCCTAATATCATACACCTGTAGTACTTAACTACATTTAGAAGTATCTGGACTTTAGAGTGTATCTGTATATCAGAGTATATAGATTTTTGGGAAAGTTTTACTTTAACTTGACTACATTCCAAAACAAAATATTGTATTTTTCACTCAGATTACCTTGTAGATTAGAAAAAAGTTATTTTGAAGTGGATTATACTCAAAGGCACAATAGTGGTGCTTGATCCACGCACAAGCTGAATTTTCACAAATTGCATGAACAAATAATTTTTGAATTGGACTGACATCTGTTTTCAAGTCAACCACTCACTAATTCAAATGCTTTTTTCACAATCTCCAGTAAGAAATTCACTGGATAGGGTAGTTTTATTTAAAAACTGAACATAATGTTAAAATAATGTAAATTAATGCTTGTGCAATTTTCGCTGTTGTAATACATAATAGATATAAACTACAGTAGTATGATTAACACATTTTTGACACGCATTACGTCCTTATTGTATTTCATGTTTATATTTATCAGCACACATGTACATACTTTTTGTTTATTCATTTTTTGTTATATATGCTGGCATTTGATACATTTGGTTATTTAGACACTTGAATTATCATAAATTATAAGTATGGCTTTCAGAGTATAACAAATTTAGGTAATACAATTTTCTTGCTAAATGAACATGCATCAATAAGTACTTTTATACTTAATAATACTTAAGTAAAAATCAAGTACTTCGGTATTCCACAATAGCAAATCAAACCCACCATCTATACATCATTACTTTCAGGACTACTTTAACTCTCCTTACTCCCCTTTTCCTCTCTCCTATAGGTCTCTCCACCCATACTGACTCCCAATGCAATATAAACTTGGCTGTCAGTGGGGCTTTTGTGATGTGGCAAACTTGCCATTGTAACAGACAGCTTGACAAATGCAAAGGGTGGTGGAGCAGCGTGGACTCTTCCCTGAGCCCGACGGGTATGTGGTTAGGGTGGGGGAGATGGGCACACAGTGACTTTCTCAAGGATAATGAGCCACTGAACGATGGCTAAAATGTTGCCGTCAACCTGCCCTTCTGCTACCGGCTAATTAGATAATTAGCAAGGTCCTAATTACGGGATCAAGGTGCAGGGAAACAATTAGCACGAAGTATTGCCACATAAAACGGAAATTTACGTTCTGCCAGAGCATATTTAATTTGAGTCTTCTCCTAAATATCTACATCCTCTTGCAAATGATCGTTTCACAAGTCTCTTATTATGCGGTGAACGGGTGATGTCATTTGTAAAAGGTTAATTTAGCTAGGTGCTAACTAGGAGTAGTGTTGAGTTGGAGGGTATTTATGAGGAAAATAGTTTGAAAATTGTGAATGGATGTGCATTATCTTTGTCAAATTCTCTTTCGCAGTGAAGAGATGGTGTCATTCG
>CAIGQV010019356.1:18142456-18147456 GCA_903798115.1 Danio jaintianensis | reverse complement strand
AAATGACCTTTAAAATTGTGCAAATTAAGTTCTTACCAATGCATATTATGGCAACACTTTAATTTAAGTAACAATTCACACTATTAATACTGGCTTATTACCTTCATATTAATGAGATATTAACTGGTTATTAGTACTTGTAATGTGTGATCTTAGAGTGCTTTCACACCTAGACTTTTGTTTCGGAACCTGGCCATTTCCCCAGTTAGCGCGGTTCGTTTGGCATATGTGAATCCAGCAATCGCGCTCGGATCCGCGCCAAAACAATCGGTCCGAGATCACCTGAATGAATTATTGCTCATCGTCATAAATTAAAATAAGGACGCATGACAGCTGAGCAGGACTCTGCAAATTAAACCATGAAATTCTGACCAATGTGAGGAGAGTTTACTCGCACGTGACTTGTTTTAGCTCTTTTGGTCCATTTAGAACACAGTGCAACATTGTAACAATTTTAATCCCTGTTTCGGAACAAAAGAATCGATCCACAGGTGTGAAAGCACCCTTATTCTACATCCCTAATCCTGCCCAATACCTAAACCCAACTACTACCTTACCAACTATTAATAAGCAGCAAAATTAGTAGTTTATCAAACAAAGAGTCTTAGTTATTTTTTTAATAGCATGAATTGTACATTAAAATAAAGTGCATCCTATATTACTAATCAAAAATTAAGTTTTTATATATTTTACACAATGTTTTCATGGAACACGATCTTTACTTAATATTTTCTAACAATTCTAATAAAGACCATTTCAATGTATTTTGACTATTGCCAAAAATATCCTCATGCAACATAGGTTTTCTAGTTTAGCATTACATATACAATTCAGAATATCAGTGAAAGTAGTAGGTCATCATCCAGGTACTTCTTGCATTCTGTCTACTATTTGGACATACTACTCAGTTGACTTACTGTTTATAAACTATAAGCTGCATTAGAATAAGTACATTAAAAAGGTTGATCGAGAAATCTGTCTTTTCTAAACTAACCACTGTAATTATTTAAATTATTAAAAAGTCACTGTTCTGCAAGAGCATCTGCAACAAATCATTACAGAGGGAAATCACACAAAAAGCCTATGTAGTTGAATCTATTTTATGTATTTTTTCATGATTTACAAAAAAAAAAGAGTCTTAATATACTAGATTACAAATATAGTTAATTTACATTTCAAATGTGTGAATATTTATAAGGAGGAGCCGGTGATAGACAGTCATTAGATGTTCCATTAGATACGTCAAGCCATCTCCTCAGTGAAGCAGACCTGAGGTAGTGACAAGCTGACGAGCCGCAGTGTGTGGAAAGAGGGCAGACTGTCAGGCCTCAGTGTGAGGTGGCTGTCAAAGCCCTCGCCATGATTATACACCTGACCCCATCATCCCTGCCCGTTACCCGCCACAGACATTTCTGTCACTACGCCTGCCATTTTGCTTTCCAAGGTGCCAGCCGGGGCAAGCACGGCCACGTTTTAGTGTTGTTTATTGATTTCTGACCCCACGCTTAATAGTTTTCCCAGGCCCCCCAAATGGCTTTTGTAAGCAATAGGGTTTGTACATCTCGCAGATCAATACCTTTTATATTTACAATAAAATTGAAACGGCCTGCGAGCAGACTGCTGGCCCGGCATTTGTCATCCCTCTGCAAGGGAAAACTATGTCATTATCTGAATTAAAACATTTATTTCTGATTAAGAGAGTGTCCTATCTCATTAATTTTTCCCCTTCCAATACGAGGGGAATGGAATCGTATTGATTTTTGCACTTTTTACACATCTCCACTACTGGGAAGATAATTGAGAAGTTAGCCAGAATAAATGAAGTTTCTAGTCTAGCACAGCCAGCCAATACATTGGAAATGTAAGGTGTTTTTGCAGCACAGGGTTTTTAATTTTGCTGCGGGTATGGACAAGTGGGCCGAACAAATTGGATTAAGGTTTGGGACGTGGCGCTGGGGAATAGGGGCTGATCTCACCAGACAACAGGGGTAATAAGACAAGCCTCAGATTGTCCCCGACTCCAAAAAAGCACAATCACAAGAGGAAGTCTAGATTAAAGAACCCAAAGCCTATTAATGTGAAGTTGCGTTCAATCTATCCCTCCCACAAAGCTTATTGTTGAGGCGGATTGGTGATCGATGGCTCAACTAGACTCTTCAATGTTCCTTGGCCATTGATTAGGCAGTACTAAATGAATGACATTAAAGAGCCTGTTTAGTCTTCATTTTGGGTAAGTGATTTCTAAGCCTTTTGTGTTGCCAAATAGAGATTTTCTTATTAGTTTTACAGAAAAAACACTGGGCTTTTCTGTTTATTAGCAAGATCAGAGCATCATCAATTTAGCATTTAAATAGTATTGAGCAAAATATCATTATTGAAGCTCACAAAAGGTAATTAAAATATTCTTATAACATTTTACAATATGATTTAAAAAAAGGATAGTGTACGTCTAGACTGGTTGATATCAGAAAATAATTTCAGGCAAAGTGGAGGGTCTTGTATCATCCTGAAGGGGTTCATTTTGTGCTAACAAGAGGCTCACTTACTATAACTCTACATACAAAACTAAATAACTGTGCACAAAATATTGATTGGCTTTAAAATCTTATTGAATAAAACATTATTAAATCCTATTGGAGGTAAATAAAATTTTGCTTAAACTTTAAAAGTGGTCACAGAAAAACCCAGACAGAATCCTGACACGAACAGGAGGGGTCTTCTATCATCTTGAAGACCATTAATTGGCACTATAAACCTTCTTAATATGTATTTTCACGTTCATTACATGGTGACTAGCTACATAACAGATGTTAATGGTAATAACATTTGTTTTAAAATTATTTTAAGCCTTTAAGTTTAAATGTAGCGACAGAAATCTCAGGTCCCCATCTGTGTTTGGAAGGTCTTTGGTTTGAAATGACATAAGGGTGAGTACATGATGACAGAATCATAACCTTATAAATGCTGTAAGCTGCTTTTTAGATGAAACTAACTCTGGCACAAAATATTGTTTACATCAGCAATACATATTATCACATTTTTAAATATTGTGAAATGTCAGACCCCTATTGCCAACAAGTACATTTCAAACTGGACAAACATTTAAGTCTGATTTCATTTTCGGTATAGATAACGATATTGATGACTATGATAAAGATCCAAAATGGCAGCAACTGAACAAGAATTAATCTTTGATACCTGGATGACAGAAGAAATGCAGGTTCCTATAATGGTTGATGGATAAAAGAAGATTTAACTGCTTTCATTGATTCAGCGTGACTAATAAACACATGACTATGGAATCACCTCACAGAAGGATTTACTTTAAACACTCAACTGAGTTTGGAATACAAATGTTATTAAATGTGGTATTTGTACTTGAATTATCATCCGATTATGACTGTACACTATAGTAAATGCTGCTTCATCTGAAAGCATGTGCTGGAGGTTTAGTAAAACTGGCTTTACTGACACAATGTGCATGAAATCACACAGATCTAATACTGATTTCAGTTTCATTATTTTATTAGCTTATCAAACACAAAGCCAGCACAAAGAAATAACAGTTCTCAGCAATCATACAGCACCAACTCTAATTACCCGGATGAGCCTTTGTTATCAATAGTTAATTATTTATTTTAAAGGATAGCTCGATTTATTTAAATAATCATATTGAACCTATTACAGCTGGAACAACTAAAGGTTTGCAGTTCACAGAGCCTTACAGATAGCAGGCCACAGCTCTGGGATGGAGAGAAAATGTTGTCTGACTTTGAAAGGGCATCGTCCATCATGACTTTTCTGGGCCTGTCAGCAAACAGATAGCCGAATGGATCCCCCCCCCCACGTACGTCTTCTCTCCCATTTCCCCTTCCTCTGTCCACTGACCGGCTCACTGGCCAGCGGGCTAGACACCTCTGCTGCAGGCGAGTAGCTGATCAGCCAAGGATCAGGAAAGCTGCCAGCTCGCTGCCTCCGAAACAGGCCTGACAGCACATTAATTCAACCTGCGGAAATCACTGCAAATAGGCAGGAGACATTGTGTCCACTGAGAGTGAGGGAAATGGAGAGAAAGAGGAAGAGAGGGAGAGTTTGAAAGGGAGAGATAGAAAGAGAGTGAGAGGAGCCTTTTAATGAGCTGCTATAAGTTACTCTGTCTGACTTGACCATTAGAAGACTGTAATGCGCAATTGGTTGAGAAAATGTGTTGCAACTGTGATAGGCGCCCATGCCAAAGGTGGTTTAAATCACGAGGGACATGTTGAGTGTTTCACTGAGGTGAATTACATTCTCAGCCTGTTTTATTGCTGTATTTAAGGTTCTGTTGAGAGTTGGACTGATTGATTTGACACCTCAGAATTTGCATCCCTTTACCGGAACCATTAAAAATGCTAAAAGATCAGTCTGATAAAACAAGTTGCTAAGAGTGATCAGGGCTTGTATGTAATGGGAAAGTTAGTGGCTCCTTTATGTGTAATATAGGAAGCATTGTTTCGGAGAGAATGCTTTCACTTTATGCATTGCTTTATAACTGGTTACACAAAGTCTGTGCATTCCGATATTTCTCCATAAAGCAAATATATCATTTAGACTAGAGGTCACACGCAGTAATGCCCATGTTGTGGTGCTATTAGGGACTAGAAATGTAATTTGGCACGATATGTGTACCACTCTGAAAGTGGTAAAGACTATCGTTCTGTATATCTGCCATTCTTTGATTGTTATGTCCATCGTTCTATCTCTCTATTGTTCCATTATTCTGTCTGTGGTTCTGATTTTTATGAGATCCTATTTTTCATTCTGTTCCATATTTCTTTCTATTGATCTTTCTATTATTCCATAATTCCCAACATTTTATCTGTTGTTCTGTCTACATTGTATCTACAATATCATTCAATTTTCTATCCATCAATCAATTTTACCATTTATCTTAGGAAACTTTTACTTCATTACAAAGCATAAAATTGTACTTTTTACTACCATCCAATTTGTGACACTGA
>CAIGQV010019356.1:18084096-18109247 GCA_903798115.1 Danio jaintianensis | reverse complement strand
ATATATATATATATATATATGAGCAATATGACACGAGTAGCCGTGTGACAGGGCTGTATATCGCCACTGGCGGGAGGTGCACGCCTATATATGTAATATATATATAATTATATATATATATATAATTTTTTTTACAGTACCAAAGTTTTTTTGCCCTAAAAGTTTGCTAAATTAAAAAAATAATTAAAAAAACATTCCATTATTTGTGTGTTTCAAAGCAACAAGCAAACATAGTGAAAATCAGAGCTCGAGGGCCGTTGATAACCTTGAAGCGCAAGTGCAGCTAAAATGTTATGCCTGGTAGCGACAAAACCAAAGTAATGCTCCACCTCGGGGGACGTTTGATTAGCGATCAGCGTTATAATTAAGAGTAGCTTTGACACAGCCGGCGCTCTTCCAGGAAAGCCTCTCAGCCTCACAGCTCGTGTCCATTCATTCACTCGCTCCTTATGAAGGGCCCTCGAGACCGTTTCAAGAGGCTGTTTATGGCACCGTCCCATTATGCGACAACAAAAGGCAGCAGGGCCACACAAACCCCCTCGCCAGCTGCGCGTGCATGTCGATAAAGAGCAACTCGAGTTTAAACGAAGAAAAAAGAGAAAGTTACACCATATTTGCTCAGACTAACTATGATGAAAGGCAATGAAGACAAGGGCTCCTCATATAGGTATCAATATAAATATTACCGGAAGGTCAATTAATATGTAAATTAACTCCTCCATTTAATTAGCTATTTAACTATTTTCCGAGGCATGGACATATTAAATCATGCTTAAAGAGCGCTCTAACTAGCCTCTTGACAATAGTGTGAGGGAGTCACAGGCTCATAAAGCACCGGCTTGACCTATAAAGAGCCCCGAGTCTGCTAATTCCATCCCGGGCTAATTTTATGACTTGCATAAAATAACCATAGTGCTGCTTTGTGGCTGTAAAGAGGATATGGGTGATAAAAGGAGCTGGGGGGGGGAAAGCATCTGAAAATCTCCTCTTTACTAGTGTCCTCATTTATTATTCTATTATTCTTTGCCAGGTAGCGAGAGACAAATGACCTTATTATATGCAATAATTTGCGAGGATATTAACAGTTAATCACACATAAACATCATTTAAAAGGTATTGATTTTGCCGCACTCTCAAATAGCTTGTTAAATTTACGTCCAATAACAAGGTGATAGATAATCCGAGAGAGCGGGTCAGTTGTGTTGAAGGGGACGAGGGAAAGGTGAGGACGTGTACCCGTGGTGACCTTTGCTTGGGACTTTGTGACTAGTTAGTTGTAAACAAATTCATGGCTTTATGGTTTTAATGTCTTGGGTCTTACTGTTCGCATGGTAAAACTTCTTTTCATTCTTAGTGCTGTTTATTTAATGTATTTTTTACTCTTGTGTGCTTGGTTATTATTGTCTCATTATATATGGATAAAATGTTTACAGGGTATCATAATATTACTTACGATACACAAAAAAGCTTATTGTTTTCCGGTACTTATTATATGAGCGTTCTTATATCAAAAGTACTTTTATTTGGGATGAAATAATAACTCAAGGTGAGAAGTCTCATATTTAAAAAGTATCAAAATTAGGTGACTTTACACTTAACTAAAGTCTGCCAATGATGTAAGACAATAAGTTTTCCCTTTGATGAACTTTTCTTAAGTTTTAGATCAGTAAGATTTGTCATGTTTTTGAAGACTCTTCTGCACACAAAAACATTTATTTGATACAAAGTACAGCAAAACAGTACAATTTTGAAATATGTTTACCATTTTTTAAATAACTTTTTCTATTTGAAAAAAAGTTAAAAGATCTTTTTCTATTTTAAAGCATTTTAAAATATAATTTAATCCTGTAATTTCAAAGCAGAATTTTTTGTACGATTACTCCAGTCACACTATCCTTCAAAAAACGTTCTCATATGCTCATTTGCTGTTCAAGAAACATTTATTTATTCATTCATTTATTTATTTGTTTATTTTTTATTTATTTATTTATTTATTTGTATTTAATTTTTTTTTTTTTTTTATTAACAGTTGAGTGTTTGTTTTTTTCTTTCAGGATTCTTTGATGATCTTTGGAAATAAAATACGTTTGTAACATTATATACACTATATCTTTCAAAAGCTTGAAATTAGTATATTTTTTTCTTTCATTTTTATGGCTAAGGAAATTATATAAATTATTAAATTTATTTAGCAAGTATACTTCAAACTGATAAAAAGAGATTTAATGTCACAAAAGGATTTTTATAAACACACACAGTGACTTAATTTACACAGTTACATTTTTCAGTATATCTGAAGTATATCCAGTGTTTGTACTGGAAAATAATACAAAAATACAAACACGTTTTTATAATACATTTGGAGATATACTGATGTGTAGAATTACCTATAAAGCTGAAATGAGCTTGAAGCATAAATTAAGTGAGATTTTACTCAAAAACAAGAACAACATATTCCAGTAGGAAATAAATAATTTATATAAATAAATCATTTAAAGGTACATTTTTACTCTACAAACAAATATTTTGCTTGTGTTTAGCATGAAGTCATTCATTAATTCATTTTCCTTCGGCTTAGTCCCTTATTTATCAGGGGTCACCACAGCAAAATGAACCGCATGAAGTCTGCATGAAGTCACTTAATTCTAATGCTTTTTTAAAACTCAAAGCTTGTTTTTTCATTTTGCTTTTTAAGTAAATGTGTGTTTCTACTGGAAATTAAGACAAAGATATTGTGGGGAAAAAACTCATTTTTGTTGTGCAAAACCATATTGTTTAGATACAGTTCATCAGACTAACAGTTTTACATAGTTCTTGTTCACCAAAGAATGATATATTATTTACATTATAGTGCATATATGGTTTCATAAAAACACTTTTTTTTATTTGACAAGAAAAACTAAATTATTACTATGTAAACACATTTTAAACATATATGAAGACACAATTAAAGCCATTGGCAGATATTTTGTGAGTTTATGCTTAAAACAAGAAAAATTGGCTGAGAAAGTGTAATAAGTGTAATTGAAAGTCAAAATAAGTTTGTTTTTCTTAACGCATTGGTATTTCTTTCTTATAAGTACAAATATTTCATTTTAAAACATTTTCAGAAAACAAGAAGTTTCTTCATTCAACTTCTAAAGGAAATGTGTCTTTGTGTGTGTGTACTTGTTTATGTGGTTTAAGAGGACACACAATTTTGTAATAACATGGGTATGGCTTAGGTCAGTGCTTCTCAACCACATTGCAGCTCTGCACATTTTCCATTTCTCCTTAACCAAGCACACCTGATTCAGATCATCAGCTCATTAGCAGAGACTGTAAAACCTGTAATGGATGTGACAGACCAAGGAGACATCCAAAACATGCAGTGTTGGTGGTCCTTCAGGAACGTGGTTGAGAAACACTGACCTAGCTGTTACTTTCTTAAGGTGGTTCACATGCCCTGTGTCCTTGTAATTCAAATGCTTAAAAATCTTACTTAATGGGGTCTTTTGACATTTGAAGGAGAGTCCTCATAAACCTATACACCTATAAGTGTGTGTGTGTGTGTGTGTGTGTGTGCGTGCGTGTGTGTGTGTGTGTGTGTGTGTTTTGTGGGAAGAGAGCAGTGCAGTGCTCATCCTCTTCACAGTAATGCATTGAGAGCAGGCAGCAGCACAGCACACCACACATGCAAATCTGTCTTGTGTCCCTTTGGGGCCTGAACTCAATGGAAAGAATCCAGGTTTGCCGCTGGTCGCACAAGTTAATCTCAGTGTGGAAATGCTGTACCTGAGGAGCTTTCAAGAATGATGGACATACCAAATAGACTATTTGTTATACAGCATGGTAATTTGATTCCCTTTAGTTGTGTGTGTGAGGGAGAGATTTTTGGCTTAAAGGGATAGTTCACCCAAAAATGAAAATGTCCTCACCATTTACTCACTCTCAAGTGGTTCCAAACTTTTTTTGAATTTCTTTCCTCTGTTGAACACAACAAAAGATATTCAGAGGAACTGACATCCATTGACATCCATAAAAAAAGTCAATGGCTTTCCAACCTTCTTCAAAATATCTTCTTTTGTGTTCAACAAAAGAGAGAAACTCAATCAGGTTTGGAGCAAATGGAAGTAGAGTAAATGATGATCAATGATAAATAATTTTTGGATGAGTTATCCTCATACTTCCCAGTCAATTCATTACATTCAGAATTGCAAACTTTCTTGTTTTGCTTACTGCTTTTTAAAATGTTATATTTAAACATGGAAATGAGGCATTGTTTAATTAAATGTGCTCTGATAGGCATACATTTCTAGCATAAAAAATTATTGGATGGAGTCAGGTTCATATATATATATATATATATATATATATATATGTATATTCAAATATATATATATATATAATTTTATTTTATTATTTTTTTTTTTTGCCGTATAACAGTCCAGCCTGATCTCACGAGAAAATGTAAGTATTTTACGTTTTGTCAGTTTAGTGGCTAATTTGTAGGAATTCGTACGAGTTCAGTCGTATGAAAATGTCCGATTTTAAAAAGGAGGGGTGGCACCCAACCCCGCCCCTAAACCCAACCGTCATTGGGTGATGAGCAAATCGTACTAAATTGTACGAATTAGATCGTACGAATTCATACGAATTAGCCACTGAATCAAAAAGTTACGAATTGCCGTGAGTCAAAGTATAGGTTTGTCTGTCTGTTTGTTTATTTTTTTTATCATTCCATAATTCAGAAAACACTAAACAGGCAAAAAAAAGAGAAGATTTTCATAGAAAAATATCATGGATATTCTAGAAAATATCTTTTGTAGAATAATAATGGATATTGTATATAATCATATAATCAGGCAAATTATAATAAGAGCATATCCCTCTATAAAACCCATCAGAATACACATATAAAACAGTAAATATAAAGCTGTATGCATATGAGCTCTATACTGCTGAAGTTGAGATTTTTGAGACAAAACAGATTAAAAAAAAACGCATTGATAAAGTTTAGCAACAGAAGCTCTTGAAAGTCTTTCGGATGTTAAACACTTTTTGAAAAGCCAAACACGTGACACAAGCATACCCCCCCACCCCCCCTGTATTTTATCACCTTTATTATTATCATAGTATTACAATTCAGTGTGAAGCCATGTTCATACCTGCAGTGGGTGTGTGTAATGTGTATCTTTGTGTGTGTGTGTGTGCGTGTGCGTGCGTGTGCGTGTGCGTGTGTGTGTGTGTGTGTGTGTGTGTGCGTGTGCGTGTGTGTGCATGCGTGCGTGTGTGTGTGTGTGTGTGTGTGTGTGTGTGTGTGTGTGAGTGTGTGTGTGTGTGTGTGTGTGTGCGTGTGTATGTGTGAGGCTAACACTGGTCTGGCTGATTGATTATGACAGGGCTATCTTTTATTAGCCTTGTAGTTCTTATTAAAATTCTATCTTAGCAGGGAAATGCTGGAGCTTTGGCTAGATTAATCCGGCAGATTTATTATTTTAGCACATATAGATCGAGGTAATTAAGGCAGACACCCTGCTTTTGACAGTTATGGTGAATAAGGTGCTGGATTCCATTTGCCTGAACTGTCAGTCTTTCAAATAATATCTTTTTTTTTTACCATAAGCACAAGTCTATTTAAAGCATAATAAATGATATTTAGAAAATACCACGGACGCTGCCGTGCCATTGTACATAAGTCATATGTTTATAAACTGAACTAATTAATTATTATGAAAAAAAGTATTAATTAAAAAATATAAAATAAATAAATGGTTGTATTTTAGATGTTAGTGTTTTCACTTTACTTCACATTCTGTTGTAATTCATGCATGTTTTTTAAGCAGCAGACAATGCAAAGTGTTGCTGTTCTTCTTATGAAGTCATACTGTTAAGTTTTATTTGTTTATACACTTCTGAACCTGAGTACAAATTTGTCTCGACATGACTGATTTTGCACAAAAAAAAAAAAACATCTGGTAATATTAACATTAATTAACAATGAACAGTTAATTATAACGGTGCCGCGGTGGCGCAGGGTAGTGCTGTCGCCTCACAGCTAAAAGGTCGCTGGTTCAAATTTGGCAGTTGGCAGTTGGTCAGTTGGCAGTTGGTCGGTTGGCATTTCTGTGAGGAGTTTGCATGTTCTCCCCGTGTTCACGTGGGTTTCCTCCGGGTGCTCTGGTTTCCCCCACAAGTCCAAAGACATGTGCTATAGGTGAATTGGGTGGGCTAAATTGTCCATAGTGTATGTGTGTGAATGAGTGGGTATGGGTGTTTCCCAATGATGGATTGCAGCTGGAAGGGCATCCGCTGCGTAAAACATATGCTGGATAAGTTGGCGGTTCATTCCGCTGTGGTGACCCATGATTAATAAAGGGACGAAGCCGAAAAGAAAATGAATGAATGAATGAATGAATGAGTTAACAGTAACAATAATTAATTAAAAAAACAATGCTCATTTAGGTAATGTTATTTAATATATTGTTAACTAATGAGATCTTATTGTAATCATCATTTTAAAGGTAATCATAAATATTTTCATAGCATAGAAATGATTGTAATAAATATTATATTATATTATATTATATTATATTATATTATATTATATTATTTTATATTATATTATATTATATTATATTATATTATATTGTTTTTAATGTAGGACATATTTACTTTTGAGCATTATTGTTCATTTATTTGGATTATTTCTATGTTTGCTTGGTAAATAATATTCAATTAAATATGGTTAATATTATTTATTACCTAAATATGGCTAATACTAACTAATTTATATACTATATCATACTATTTCCTATTGAATATTAGCCAGAATTATTACATGTATGATGAAAAATAAATATGGTTTAGATATAGCAAATTAATACTTTTGCTTAAAATGTATTTGTTCAGCTAATATTAAATAAAAATAAAGTAAGATTGTGGTCATTGCACAAAATATAATGCTTATGATTAAATATATAGAATAAATTAGTGATAAACATCTGCAGAAATATTGATAGAGCTTAGCAGACAGTGTAATTCAGTACAATACCTTTGTCAACAACAGGGAGGTTTTACAATCTTCTCAGAGCAGTGAACAGAAACTGGGCTAAATGAATCTGGAATTCATAGGGTTTGTTACAAGCAGCTCATAAACATCAAATTTAATGAAATAATTCCAATACACTCTACAATGGCAATAAACCAGAACATTACATCAATACAAAACATTTTTTTCTTTTTTTCCACTTTTTAAATATGCAAGTTAAATTGAAACCAGAACTGAAGTTTCTAAACACAATGCATTTATTTTACACCTGCATTCAAGCACCTGCACATTTATTAGTCTTTTATTTTGAATGTACTCTTTTTTTCACAGCAGCTTTCTATTCTGCTCTCTCATATGCAGTTCATGCCAGGTGACAGATAGACAGACAGAAAGATAGACAGACAGACACACACACGGTCAAGCTTGAAATTATTCATACTCATGGCAAATTCTGACTTAAAGTTAAAGAAATATTTTTACTTAAAGAAATATTTTTTCCACAATGATGCCTCTTGTACATCATCTTATTATCGTTTGATAGAAGCCTGTTACATTACTGGTAAAAAAAAACCTTGCTGATTGAATAACAGTAACTTTAAGTCCAAATTTGCTAGGGGTATGAATAATTTCGGGCTTGACTGTATGTACAGAAAGACAGACAGAGAGATAGACAGACAGAAAGACAGATATATAGATATACAGACATACGGACAGACAGACAGATGGAAAGAAAGACAGATGTACAGACAGACATACCAACAGAAAGACAGATAGACAAACAGACAGACAGGCATATGGACAGAAAGACAGACAGAAAGATGGACAGACAGACATACAGATATATGGACAGTCATACAGACAGACAGACAGACAGACAGACAGACAGACAGACAAACTTACAGACATAAAAACAGACAGTCAGATGGACAGACATACAGGAATACAAATACAGACAGACATATTAAAAAGACAGACAGACAAACTTACAGACAGACAGATGGGCAATCATATAGACAGACAAAAGGACAGACATGGACAGAAGGACAGACGGGCATACGGACAGATAGATGGATAGACGGAAATACAGACCTTCTGAAGCCCGTCTGTGGCAATTTTAGCGGCCGGATGAGTGTGAAGATGGCAAGTGTTTCTGTGCTCACAGTCTGTGACCATCGCCAGAGCCCAGGAATCAATTCCTTCTGTTTACAGACCATTTCACAGCCCTTTACCTGCAACATCACTTGTGTCAGGCCCATAAATAGCCTTGGATATATAATGGTTGAATTAGCATAATGGTCGGAGCCGCAGCACAAAAGGAAATGTCAACACGTCCCCCTTCTCCGCGAAAGCAATTAGAGGCCCATTATACGGCCTCACTGGAAACATCATCAAGGTTAAAGACAAGTCCAACACCCCTCTGACCGCTCTTTTATTCCTCTCTCTGATAGATGAGCCATAGAAGCTGAAATGTTGGTAAACAGTGGCTTGGAGTGCCTCTTTAAGATCAGTCCCAATCAGCCCCGGCACTCAGAATTACAGACGCTGGTGTTTGTGTGTGTGTTTGTGTTTCGGGTAGAAATGTGAGAATTTCCTAAACTAAAGCATGGGTTTGACTAGGGATGAGAGGGTGGAGAGACGGGAAGGAGCTCATCATGTTGTTAGTCTTGATAAAAAGGCTAACGGGGCGACACTTCCAGCTCATTGGACTTTGGACATTTGCTGAATGTGGATTTTTTATGTGGATATGTGGATAGTTTGCAATCATGATTATGTTCCGCTAAGCCACATCATCTATGTGTATAATAGCATGTTTGACATATCAAATAAAGGACTTTTACAGTGTCCTTATTACATTTTACATGCACCTACTATAGTAATAACAATAAATTATATATAATTACATGCTACTAACCCTATAGTAAAATTATGTAAGTAAATAATACTAAATAAATATTATTATTAGTCAGTTTGTAATTGTGTAATGAAACTAAGAGAAAGGGCTTAGAATTTCAGTTAACACTTTTACAGTATCCTTATTTTACATTAAATGTATTTATTATATTAATTTATGTATAATTACATGCCATTAACCATTGGACGTGAGTGTATCAGAATCAGGTATTCCAGAGAGTTGTGTAATAATATGATAGAAGTCATGTCTATTAATTTAGTAGAAAACGGATGTTACACAATTCATTCAGGTTGTCCCAACACAAATGGATTACGTTAACGTAACAAGTTTAAGTGGATTGAACACAAGACAATTAAGTTGTCCCAAAAATCCCAGTAATTGTATTGTTAAAGCTTGTTTAATTTTTATCTGTAACAGTAATTTTTTTAAGTTGGTTCAAATTATAATTTTTTTCTGTATAGTAATAACAATAAATTATATATAATAACATGCTACTAACCCTAACGTATAATCATGTTAGTAAATAATAATAAATATATATTATTATTAGTCAGTAATTAAATGTGTTATGATACTAATCATTTATTAACTGTTATTTGTTTGATTTTTAGGCTTCTCATTCAAAGCCATATTGCAAATTCCAAAAACAACATTTTAGAGCACGTAAAAAAGGTCTGAGCCATTGATAAGCAAACTAATGAAGCTATTAATTAATTTAATAATGTCGTTATGAGAGAGAGAGAGCGAGAGAGAGGGAGAGAGAGAGAGAGAGAGAGAGAGAGAGAGAGAGAGAGATTAAATGTGTCTAGATAAAGAGGCTAACAGGGCGACACTTCCAGCTCATTGGACTTTGGAGTGCTGAATGTGGATTTTTTGATAGCTTGCAATCATGATTATGTTCTGCTGAGCCACATCATCTGTATGTGTATAACAGCATGTTTGACATGTCAAAAAAAGGGCTTAGAATTTCTTTTGAAGCTTTTATAGTATCCTTATTTTGTGTTAAATGTAATTATTACAGTAAATTATGTAAAATTACATGCCATTAACCATTGGATGTGAACAATCACTGACAGTCATGATGATTCACTGTAAAAAATGCTGGGTTCCACGCAATTCCTTCACGTTGTCCCAACACAAATTGATTAAGTTAACTTAATTGTTTTTACAAGATTAAGTGGATTGAACATAAAACAATTAAGTTGTCCCAAAAAAAACTCAAGAATTGGGTTGATTCAGCTCATTTTAAATAAGTAGTTTGAACAAGCAGCAAAAATAATGTTTTGAGTGTTGACACTATCTGAGTGAGCCTGCATTATTAGTTTGATTGTTGTTATTGGAGGATCGCGACTTTGGAATGGCCCGATTGACCAATCAGAATCAGGTATTCCAGAGAGTTGTGCAATAATGTAATATAAATCATGTCTATTAATTCAGTATGTAGTAGGAAACAGATGTTAAATATATACACACTGTAAAAAAGCAGGATTCCACACAATTCATTCAGGTTGTCCCAACACAAATCAATTAAGTTAACATAACAAGTTTAAGTGGATTGAACATAAAACAATTAAGTTGTCTCAAAAAAAATTACAAGAAGAATTTAAGTCGTTAAGTCGTTAAAGCTCATTTTACAGTTTAGTTTGAACAGGCAGCAAAATCCGGTTTTAATTTTGTTAGTTATATACATTTATTCATTCATTCATTCATTTTCTTTTCGGCTTAGTCCCTTTATTAATCTGGGGTCACAACAGTGGAATGAACCACCAACTTATCCAGCATATGTTTTGCGCAGCGGATGCCCTTCCAGCTGCAACCCATCACTGGGAAACATCCATACACACCCATTCACATACATACACTATGGACAATTTAGCTTACCCAATTCACCTATAGCGCGTGTCTTTGGACTTGTGAGGGAAACCAGAGCACCCGGAGGAAACCCACGACAACACGGGGAGAACATGCAAACTCCACACCGAAATGCCAACTGACCCAGCCGAGGCTCGAACCAGCGACCTTCTTGCTGTGAGGCGACAGTGCCACCACGCCGCCCTAGTTGAATAAATATATATATTGCACTTAATTTTACTTGCGTGTATTGTTTTGCATTAGTTGTTTATTGTATTCCTCGCTAATATTCGATTGGTTAATAGTATCTGATCACATATGGGCAACATGTTTACACACCGTATCACAATATTACTGTACATACTGTGTAAAAAGCAAAACCAAAAGTCAGCACAAGTGGAAATATAAGGATAACATCTGAAAAAAATGTGCCAAGCTTTCATTTTTCTTTTGGTTGTAATTTGTGGAGCAGTTTATAACAGAGCTGGCAAGGAAGAGTTAAGAATCAAAAGGCCTTGTAAGTATTGCCACAAAACTGCAAAGGCAAGCAAGGCCATAGAGCAATGGTTCATGACCACCTATCATTCTGTACGTATGTGTGTGTGTGAGTGTCTGTGTGTGTGCGTGTGGTCAGCTTAGGGTGCTGCTGTTAGCAACCTAAAGGTCACGGCCTTCAGCACTGAGAGAAAATAAAACTCTTCTGCACTCTTCTGCCAAAGTTAGGAAGAGGAAAAGCACACAAATCATAACGGCCAGGCTGAAATCATTTTGGAAGTACCATCGATATGGCCCAAACCATCGATATGGCCCATCGATATGGGTTAAATGCAGAGCACAAATTCCAAGTATGGGACACCATACTTGGCCACACTACACTTCACTTCACTTCACTTCACTTCACTTCTCACTTCAAACAACAGTTAGCAGGTCTACACATCCTCATATAATTTAGAAAATACAAAATAAATCTAAAAATAAAATAACATCTCAACATGCAATTAAAGAATTAAACATGCAACAAGAAATAAAAAATAAAACATAAAATGTAACTTAAAAAAATCAACTATATTTTATAATATGCTATTTAATATAACAACATAATATTTATTTAATATAATAATCTATTAATATTATATTCGTTGTTCATTCATTAACTACATCCGTTAGTATGTTCATACATTTTAATTAAATAAAGCTGAAGTAATTATTATACTTATTAGTATTTATTATCAGTAAGTGTTATAATAATAATAATAATAATAATAATAATTGTAATAAAAATAATAATAATTATTATCCTCAATAGGGGCGTCACGGTGGCGCAGTGGGTAGCACGTTCGCCTCACAGCAAGAAGGTCGCTGGTTCGAGCCTCGGCTGGGTCAGTTGGCGTTTCTGTGTGGAGTTTGCATGTTCTCCCCGTGTTCGTGTGGGTTTCCTCCGGGTGCTCCGGTTTCCCCCACAAGTCCAAAAACATGTGGTATAGGTAAATTGGGTAGGCTAAATTGTCCGTAGTGTATGAGTGTGTGTGGATGTTTCCCAGTGATGGGTTGCAGCTTGAAGGGCATCCGCTGCATAAAACATATGCTGGATAAGTTGGCGGTTCATTCCGCTGTGGCGACCCCGGATTAATAAAGGGACTAAGCCGAAAAGAAAATGAATGAATGAATTATCCTCAATAGTAATAATAATAATAACAATAATAATAATAATAATAATAATAATTATTATTATTATTAATAATAATAATAATAATAATAATAATAAAAAATGTTATCATGATAGAATAGTACAATTTTATTAAAATACCATTTAGGCTATTTATTTCTTTATTTACAGTGAGGTTCCATTTTTTTCATTAGTTAACTTCAAAAGTGGATATTTTAATCTAAATAAATCTGAAGTAATTATAGGTACTGGTATTAGTAATTTATTAATAATATTTATTATATTGTTAAATCACAACAATTAAAAGTACAAATTTATTTAAAAGTAATACAAAAATAAATTATATAAATAAATAAAAAAAATATATATATACACACACACACACACACACACGCTGACAACACACACACACACACACGCACGCACGCACGCACGCACGCACGCACGCACGCACGCACGCACGCACGCACGCACACACACACACACACACACACACACTATGAGGTAAACATGAACATGACTGTTGCTGCTCACTGTAAAAAAAAACAGTCAAGGCATTAGAGGCATTCATCCAGATATTTATTGTTGTTCTTATGTGCTTATATTGTGCATACACTATATTCAGTTGCTCTGAAACAACATAAGGGTGAAAGGAATCAGATATCTTGCACTGAAATTAGTGGTTCAGCCTGTTGTCCCTTTCTATTTTGTATTATGGTCCCAGTTCCTTAACCATTGGATTACTGGTAATCCATTACAACAAAACAGGTGTGGTTGTATCGCCCAGAACAAAATGATAAGTCACCAGGCTGTGCAGTATTGATTGGGGTCCTGCAGACTTACCTAAAGAGGAGGCGGAGGAGACTGATTGTGTTTTACAGAGAACATTATCAGTCCCTCAGTGCCATTACAGACCCCTACACACACACACACACACACACACACACACACACACAGAGAGAGAGAGAGAGACTGTCCAAACATAGCCAAATATAAACGCTTTCTGACTGTCCAGGACGTTTTTCATTTCTATTCTTGACCACATTTGCAATTGCTATCTCTTACAGGGGGAAGATGATGCACAGTTATGTCCCATGTCTTTCTCTTCTTTTTGTTTTCCTGGCTTGTGTGTCTGTTTTTAATCTTGTTCACCTTTTCTTCTTATCTGCGGAGAAGAAATCGCAAAGGATGACTTTGTCAAAGAGGCCGTGCACGCCGAGAGCACAAGGATGGATAAATCTGTCCATTAGGAGAATTTAAATAACTTTTACAGTTTTATCAGGCTCTATTTGTTAGGCAGGAGATTTATGGTCAGCCGTGTTTCTGATCTGCCCTGTCCTTAGATTAAATCTAGATCAGCCCGAGGAGAGACCATCTTGACTGCCACAATCCGCAATTGGAGATGATCTTATCTCTTTAAAAATTGCCTCGAGTCGACGGCGGAGATGAGGGAGAGCTTCTTTTTTTTTCTCTCTTTTTTTTTCCCATGAAGAACCTGTATGTACACCATTTTGCTTTAGCCCTCCCGGAAAAACACAATGTTAATAAAAAAAACTTAATCGCAACTGAATTCCAGCACCTATGTCACTCATTGGCCAGGTGCAATCTGAAGCACAGGTTTGCCTAACAAGAATGAAATATTGTTTCATGCTCCTGCCCCGGCGTTAATTGATGGATGCTAACAGTTTAGCTAATAAAAAGCTAGCAGGTGATCGGAGGCAATCCTGGACGCGTCCTCAGAGGGATACATGCAGGCTGGATGGAATGTGACAGCTTGCATTTTCGGCTTGAGCCGGTTCTGTCATCTGAGGGGGCTGGATGTGAGGGTCTGCCTCCTCTGACCACAGCCAGTCTGAAACACACATGTACTGCGTATCAGGGAATCAATAGAACACTTAATGAACAATTAGGGGAACAGCTGTAGACCTGTCAAAGACCCATCTGTACATCGCTGAGAGAGAGAGAGAGAGAGAGAGAGAGAGAGAGAGAGAGAGAGAGAGAGAGAGAGAGAGAGAGAGAGTTGGGTGTTGGTGAGGATGGGGATCTTATATGAAAAGATTATTCTAAATATTTGTACATACAGGAACATGTTATTAAACGGATAGTTCACCCGGAAATGAAAATGTTCTTACTATTTACTCACCCTTGTGTGGTTCCAAACATTTATGAGTTTCTTTCTTCTGTTTAACAAAGAAAACATTTTGAGGAACGCTGAAAACCTGAAACCATATTAAAGTTTTACTATTTCTTTTAATATACCTTCTAATGTTCATTCATAATTTCATCTTGATGTAATAGCAAATGTCTTTTGCATTCGACTTGTTCTTCCCTGCACTCTTCAACACTGATGCCAAGTGGGTGGCCCTCATCCCTACTTCATATACTGCAAGTTAATCGATATGAAAATGTGATTGGATGGTAATTGTGTCATTCAAAATATATGTTTGACTGTTTGTATTATTGTTATTAGGCAATTTTCTACTATTAGCGCTTAGCAATTAGGAATTTTTAAAAAGAATAAAAAAAACATGAAATATGGGACAAAACCTTTTGTTTAATGTCAAGAAATAATGTTTTTTTTTACTCACCAGCCATTGGTGATGGCTACTGGACTGTAAAGTTATGAATTTATTTCAGATTATAGGGGCATTGCAGAAATTTGCTACAATCTGTGAGTGTCGATTTGCTACTGTAACAACTAAATTGTTGATCGTATTTTGGAGCCTACAGTTAATAAAGCAAATAGTTTTATGCTTTAATTGGAAAATAGCTGGTGGCTAATTAAAAAAACAAACAAACAAACAAACAAACAAAAAAATAGTTAAATGTGTAGTTGCGACTATAGAGTGGCATCTCTTTTCTGGTTCTGCCCCCCAACACCGCACTGCATTAACTTAGGCTTTAGTTTTATCCTTTAAAATACTATTTAGAGTAGTAAAGCTAAAAAGCAAATTATAATAGTTTAATATGAAAGTAAACCTTTTTTTTTTTTACACATTTTTTTAATGCCATGAAACTTTTTCTTTTACTCACCAGCCATTTGATTTGGCTACTGGACTTTTAAGTCAGGGGTCATTCAGAAGTTCTACTAACCATATGTGATTACAACCATATATATATTTGTTAGGCACAGCAGTATTAAATAACATTTATATTGCCATACGCCCTCTCTGCCTCAAAATTAAATGAATATAATATATCTCACTCATTTTCTGTCTTGACTCTCTATTCATGACGCATAGAGATATATTTGGCAAAGCTGACACACACTGTAAATGATAAGGATGAAGTGAGCCACTTTGTCCACTTTCCAACAGGAAACGTCGACCTTACTTGCCAGTCAAAGGGAAAAATAGTCAACAGCATGCAAACACACACACACACATGCACACACACGCACACACACACGCACACACACACACACACACACAAAAACATTTCTGTTAGATCGCTTCAGCCTTCGCTTGCCTCTTCAGACATTATGGATTACTGGTCTATGACTGACAGATATTATGCTTAACTAAGCACAAGTATCTGTACCTGGGGAAAGGCAGATTATAATTGACCTTGGACACCCTCAGTCGTGCTTTATTAAAACTTCATTTAAAAAAGACAAAACCTTGGTGAGGCAAGGAGCCACAGCCATAATGGATTAGATGGAAATCCATTATGCATCGCACACAAGAAAAAGTAGGGACGGAGACCTGCTTTAAAAATATATTTTTAGTACAGAAAATTAATGCCCCCACACAGGGCCACTGAATCATTTTAAATGGCCTTTTTTAGTATATAGGTATATGTGTTGAGAAGGCCTATATTTCAGCAGAACGGACTAATGGATCATTAATAGATAAATGTTTTTTGCCTTTTTTTCATTTGCGGTTGTAAGATGCTATTTTTGTCCTCTTTGTGAATAAGTAAAGAGTATTTTGCGTTTAATAGAGTGTATTCATTCTGTATTTACATTCATTTGAACATATCTAGTAAAAGATAAAAGAGATACATACTTTTTTTTTTTAATCTTAACATTGAAATACACATTGACTGTTACAGCAGATGCGTCAATGTGTCCAGATTAGTTAAATATCTTTTTTGTATGTCTGCGCATGACGTCACTATTTCACAAACTCGCATTTTTGTAGTTTACGAAGAAAAAATAACATGTAAAGATTAGTTTTGTAGCAGTGCCCATTAACCCACTGTCCAGACATTTAAAGGACTGACTACTGGTTTAAGACTAATAGTAAAGATTTGAAACATATTTTTTGATCGGATTCTGTCCGATAAAACAATTTAAATGTTCACATAAATAAAAATGTTTATAAAAACAAGATTGTAAGATTGTACTCATTTCTATGATTTTACCAAGTCTTTAAACCACACTACTGCAAGACAACCTTATATGCACTTTGTTATTTCAACACAGAAGTAAGCTGCTTTATGTAAATACACTGTTAACAATTTCCTGTAGAATCTACAGCAATTTACTGGCAGCAGTGTAGACAGCAAAAATACTGTATTTACATTTACAGCGCCATTTATCTTGCTGTATATGTTTACAGTATTGCATACATTTACTGTTAAATATACAGTAATTTTCACAATGCAACTTTAAAATACAATAAAATACTGCATAATGGTCCTACAGTAAAATTCAGTTCATATTACCATTAAATAAAAAAAATTGTTAAAAGAAATTAAGTTAAAAAAATTGTTAACAGTGTAGTTGTAGTGCAGCAGTTCACCAGTAACTTACTGTAAATAAATTACAGCAAAAATACTGTATTTACATTTACCGCACCATTTATCTTGCTGTATATGTATTTACAGTATTGCATATATTTACTGTAAAATATGCAGCAATTTTCACAATGCAACTTTAAAATACAGCAACATATCTTGTTTAACTGTCCTACAGTAAAATTCAGTTCATATTACAGATAAATACTGTGTAACTTACAAAAATTGTTAACAGTGTATACATGACCTTTGATTCATTTGTCGCTTTAGGGAAATAGCAAGAAGATGCATCTAATGGTGAAACTGTGTGCAATTCTGTAATGTGAACAGGGGATGCTGACAAGGGAGGTGCAGATCCAAACACAGGTTTATTTCGAGAATGGTCAGGCAAGCAACGGTCAACACAGGGGCAAACAAATGTATAAAGGAAATCCAGTCGTAGTCAAATAACAGGCAAATGGTCAGTACACATATGCAGCAGACAACATAAAACAAAGGCACCACATCATAATGTTCACAGTGACAGTATAACAAGACTCAACAATAAGAGTGTCAAAGTGAGCCGTATATATATGTATGTAATCAGTCCATGAGCAGCATCAGCTGTGGGAGTGTAATCAATGGAGACTTGGAGCAGGTGTGTGTGTGTGTGTGTGTGTGTGTGTGTGTGTTGCATGACTGGAACTTGTAGTCCATATAGAGGCAGGATTGTAGTCCATGTAAATGTGAATGTTCTCCAGCGATCTATGAAGGTTAGATTGCTGGTGATCGTGACAAATACAATCTGGTGTTTTAATGAATAAGACAACACAATTAAAACCAGTATGGAAAGAAATACTCGTTTGCTGCATCTAGAAGCATAACAAGCTGTTCTGTACATCTAAAAATTTACTGGAAGAGGATGTCTGATAAATGCAAAAGTATGCCAAACACTTATGTTAGAATTCCAACTATTAAGATGAACTGTGCTTTTTACATTGTTTCGCCCTTCAAATCAAAATATGATTTTACACAGCAAAGTTTAAATCCCAATAGACTAGCCTACTTTTACCACATGTTCCATAATGTTTTAAGAATTTGCAGAGTTGATTGAAAGTATCAACTTCACACAGTTTCACAGGCCGTAAGGTCTGTGGTGCTTGTCAGGGCGGCAATCCACGAACCCGGTGGTGGACACCGGAAGTAAGGGATGCCGTCAAGCTGAAGAAGGAGTCCTACAGGGCTTGGTTGACTTGCAGGACGCCCGAGGCAGCTGATGGGTACCGACAGACCAAGCGTGCTGCAGCCCGGGCGGTTGCGGAAGCAAAAACTCGGGCCTGGGAAGAGTTCGGGGAGACCATGGAGGAAGACTATCGGTCGGCCCCAAAGAGATTCTGGCAAACCGTTCGGCGCCTCAGGAGGGGAAAGCAGCTCCACATCAACACTGTTTACAGTGGAAGTGGGGAGCTGTTGACCTCGACTGGGGATGTTGTCGGACGGTGGAAGGAATACTTTGAGGATCTCCTTAACCCCACCGACATGTCTTTCATTGAGGAAGCAGAGACTGGGGATGCAGGGGTGGACTCGCCCATCACCCAAGCTGAGGTCACTGAGGTAGTTTGCAAGCTCCGCAGTGGCAAAGCAGCCGGGGTGGATGAGATTCACCCTGTGTATCTTAGGTCTCTGGATGTTGTAGGGCTGTCTTGGCTGACACGTCTCTACAATATCGCATGGAGGTTGGGGACAGTACCTCTGGACTGGGCAACTGGGGTGGTGGTTCCCATTTTTAAGAAGGGGGACCGGAGGGTGTGCTCCAACTATAGGGGGATCACACTCCTCAGCCTCCCTGGGAAAGTCTATGCCAGGGTACTGGAGAGGAGGATCCGGCCGATGGTTGAACCTAGGATCCAGGAGGAACAATGCGGTTTTCGCCCGGGCCGTGGTACACTGGACCAGCTCTATACCCTCACCAGGGTGCTCGAGGGTTCATGGGAGTATGCCCAACCAGTCCACATGTGTTTTGTGGACTTGGAGAAGGCATTTGACCGTGTCCCTCGTGGCATTCTGTGGAGGGTGCTCTGGGAGTATGGGGTCAGAGGCGCTCTGTTAAGGGCTGTCTCATCCCTGTATGTACAGAGTAGGAGTTTGGTTCGCATTGCAGGCAATAAGTCAGACTTGTTTCCAGTGCATGTTGGACTCCGGCAGGGCTGCCCTTTGTCACCAATTCTGTTCATAATTTATATGGACAGAATTTCAAGGCGCAGCCTTGGGCTGGAGGGGGTCCGGTTCGGGGGCCACAGGATTTCATCTCTGTTATTCGCAGACGATGTTGTTCTGTTGGCTGCATCGAACATGGACCTTCAGCATGCACTGGAGCGGTTTGCTGCCGAGTGTGGCGCGGCTGGGATGAGAATCAGCACCTCCAAGTCCGAGGCCATGGTGCTCCACCGGAAAAAGGTGGTTTGCCATCTCCAGGTTGGAGAAAAGTCCTTACCCCAGGTGGAGGAGTTCAAGTATCTTGGGGTTTTGTTCACGAGTGAGGGAAGGATGGAACGTGAGATTGACAGGCGGATTGGTGCAGCGGCCGCAGTAATGCGGTCGATGTACCGGTCCGTTGTGGTAAAGAAGGAGCTGAGCCGAAAGGCGAAGCTCTCGATTTACCGGTCAATCTACGTTCCTACTCTCACCTATGGTCATGAGCTTTGGGTCATGACCGAAAGGACAAGATCTCGGATACAAGCGGCCGAAATGAGTTTCCTTCGAAGGGTGGCAGGGCGCACCCTTATAGATAGGGTGAGGAGCTCTGTCACCCGGGAGGAGCTCGGAGTAGAGCCGCTGCTCCTCCACATCGAGAGAAGTCAACTGAGGTGGCTCGGGCATCTGTTTCGGATGCCTCCTGGACGCCTACCTAGGGAGGTGTTCCAGGCATGTCCCACCGGGCGGAGGCCTCGGGGAAGACCCAGGACACGCTGGAGGGACTATGTCTCTCGGCTGGCCTGGGAACGCCTCGGTATCCCCCCGGAGGAGCTGGAGGAAGTGTCTGGGGAGAGGGAAGTCTGGGGTTCTCTCCTAAGACTGCTGCCCCCGCGACCCGGCCCCGGAAAAGCGGTTGAAAATGAATGAATGAATGAATGAATGAATGAATGATTGAAAGTATATGGAAAGTATGTGGTCTTTTGTGGCTGTTTGAATGCATTTAACCACAAGACCATTTACTAGGGCTGCACAATATGTCTTTTCAGCATCAATTTTGCAATGTGATCATTTGTAATAGTCACATTGCAGGATATATGCAATGTTGAGTCTATAATTGATCACTATAAATCATAATGATTAATATTATCGGATTATTTATATGAAGAGCTATGCAGTATTTGATTGTTCAATTACTGTATATCTGAATATTGTTTATGTTATTTGTATCCTTTTCTTTATTAAAATTACAAATTCTTTCCCAATACATATATTTAAGTCGTCTGGTGAAAATATTCACACTGCAAAATATATCGCAGAATAACAAAATATCGCAATGCTAGATTTTTCCAATATCATACATCCCACACTCATGCAGTCTGGACAAATGTGTCTCTGGAAATGTTTGTAAGTGGACAAGCTTAAAATGTTTTAGAGCCCATTTACACTGGTATTTAGCATTGTCTACTTGTGAGTTGATTGAAAAAAAACAAACCACATCCTTATACCAAATGCCTGATTTACTGTACATCCGTGGCTAATATAACTGCAGTCAACATCACATTTTAGCATCTTAGATGTTTATAATTACAATCACCTCTTTAAAATTATAGGCTAAAAGAAAAATACATCATTATCTCTAACCATTTTCTCTTTATTACACAAGTTTCATTGTGCCGTGGACATTTTAAGGTAGTCGTTGATTAAGTTTACTCACTGTTGCAATTAGTGTCATATCCCAGTTAATTAATGGGAGATTTTTACAATGACTTGTTTCTTTATGGATCCTGAGATAATGAAGACAAGCAACATTTCATATGTGGCACTAGAAAAAGAATTCTGGTTCTAAATGTAGCTGTATTCCAGTGGTATAAAGCAATAAATTACAAATACTAAAATCACAGTAATTGGGTAGTTTTTCTCAGAAATTGTACTTTACTAAGTAGTTTTAAAATGTTTCTGTATCGGTACTTTCACTGTGCTATTTTCCTTCAACCTGCAGTCCCTTATTTATACGTTTATTTTTTCTTATCTACTGTGATTAAGTAGAATAATCAGTTTAGTGATTCCGGGCAAATCAAATTGCGCATAGAACAATCACATCAGATAGAACAACGTCTAGACACAGACACTTCATAAATGCATTAAAAGTTTTAGAGAAGATGCAAAATCATTGCACACAGCGGCCGAGACACTTTTTACACTGCGTACCACTGATGAGAAGATAAACGATCTCTACTGTATAATGATTGAAATCGCCAAATGTCCTTAACAATAACTAAACATTGATTCAAATTGTTACATTTTTTAATTCATGCACAAATTGTATGTATTCTATCAGTGCTGCATGATCCTGCTTTGTGGTACCAACTGGTGTGGACACTCATAGCTTGTTAAGCCTGGCTCACGCGGTGCAACTTTTAATAAGACTGCACAAGCATGGCTCCCATGTCACACCATAAGATCTCAGCTGTCATAATGTCAGACTACACAGTAAAAAATTCTTTGTTCCACACAATTCCTACACTTTGTCCCAACACAAATCGATTAAGTTAACTTAATCGTTTTTACAAATTTAAGTGGATTGAACATAGAACAATTAAGAATTGTGTTATTTCAACTTATTTTAAATAAGTAGTTTGAAAAGTAATCTTCTGAGTGTAAACTACAATGAACACGTGCCAAACACGGAAGAAAACTCACCTGGAGTTTGACGTCGTCACAGCTGTTGTCACACTGCAGGAAAGTGTCTGAAATTTTAGGACACTGCTAGAATTTCATTAAACGGAAAATTTGATCACAACGACCATTAAACGGCTGCCGGTGAACATGTCAAATTCATGTCAAGGATTTCCCAAATTTGTCTCAGACCAAATTGTGGAGCAAGGCTTTAGTCGGGTTCAAAGTGCATATTATGCATTAACGTATCTTCACAGCTGAATTTTTGCCCCTTTAGGTAACACAGATTTCGCTCCACATGTAAACAAATCATGTTTTTTTTCTGTGGCACACAACACTCAAAAAAAAAAGACATTTGCTGTTTGTTCAAAGTATTAACACAATTCTTGAGTTTTTTTGGGACAACTTATTTGTTTTATGTTCAATCCACTTAAATTTGTAAAAAACTGATAAGTTAACTTAATTCCTTCATGCTGTCCCAACACAAATTAATTGTGTGGAACCCACCATTTCACAGTGCACAAGTGTTCTTGAGCTTTGTATGATTACAGTTTAACCATTGAAGTCACATGGAACATTTCGACAATGTTTTTGGTTTTCTGGACGTTGAACGTTTCCTTACTGTTGCTGTCTATGGGTTATTATGAGAGAGCTCTCTGATTTCATCTAAATTATTTTCATTTGTGTTCACAGGGGATTGTAACAACATGAGGGTGAGAAATTAATAACATAATATCCATTTTTGGGTGAACTAACCCTTTCATTTCTAAATCACGAGGTCTCTAGATAACATGAATCTTGTGAGAATAGGGCTGTTGACTAAAATGCGCACGATAGTACACCATGTATATGTTTTTATGACCATCAAGCAACACTGGATGACAAAAGCGTGTCTTGTGAGATAGATGTTGCGCCTCTGTGTGGTGTGAAGTGTCTCGTCTCATTGGAATGAATGTCTGTGTGTGCATTAGCAATAGCCGTCTCCAAAGCCTCCGTCTCAACCGCAGAGCACACAGAGCTGAGTCGACAGCCTCAGCAGCAGGCAATATCCCCTGCTTTCAAGCCTTTGCTCTGGATGGATTTGGTTAGTAAATGGTGACAGGGGGTCGGCCATGCCTGAGAGGAGAGGGGAATGAGGAAACAAGTGTTTGCTCCGCGGAGCCCAAGAGATGCAGGAAACAGCCGTTGTGATGTCCCGTCACCTGAAAGGCATATGAAAACAGACACACACATCTGTTATCCAAATGTTAACTCCAGGCGCCTCGTGTTGTCTCGGTGGAGAAATGGGGAACGGGGTTGTGGCTGGATAAAGAGCCTTCTTTGAGGAGGATTGGGTGTGCAATATTGGGAAATAGTAGATATAGGAGAAGAAGAAAAAAAATGTAGGTGGAAAACTAACATTTTTCCTCAATATAAAAAAGCCTGCTTTCATTGTTGTAATGACAAAACTGTGTGACTTTCTCATCGTGGTTTTGTCCATTTGTGAAAGAGCGATGCAAACAAAAATCAATTAATCTAGAAATAATTAAAAAAATAATTGTGGATCACAGAATTGTTTGAAGAATGGTCAACTTGCAAAATAAAAGCTCTGTATTTTAATTCTTGATAGCAAAGAAATGAAAACGAATCAATCAATGATTCTATAAAAATATTGATAACTGAGGATGACAGGACTGTGCAGAATGGTCAGTAATCTTTAACTTGCAAAATAAAAGCTCTGTATTTTAATTCTTGATAGCAAAGAAATGAAAACAAATCAATCAATCAATCGATAAATTCAAAAAATATTGATATTTGTGGATTACAGGATTGTGCAGAATGGAGAGTAATCTTTAACTTGCAAAATAAATGCTCTGTATTTCAATTCTTGAAAGCAAAGAAATAAAACTGCTCATACATTATGTTGCATATTTACAATTGTGCAATAAAAATGTTATTATTATAATAAAAATATTAGTTGTTGCAGTTTTAATAGATGTCTAGCTAATAAAAAATACAGCATGTTTCAATAATAATTCCTTTTAAAGTAGTGATTTTTATGTACAAAGAAAACAAATGCAAATAAAGTGTCTATGTTTCAAAGATTGTTTGTGGAAAACAAATGGCAAAATATGTAGCAATGTTTCAAGCTGCACAGTTCTGATATAATGTAATGGTCCAGACATCTGTAAATAAATATATACAATAGCAAGTTAAATATATCTACATATGTATGTTTTATTATCTTCAATCTTTTCAGAACTTTTGAAGCCTTTGGAAGACTTTTGAACTTATGACTTAAGGAAATATATATATTATAATCAATGTCAATGAAGTTACCATACATGTATGGTTCTTCACCCAATAAAAGGTTAAATCAACACGCAAGAAGTATATGATAACAATAGGGTGAATTAGCCCTTTAAAAAATCTGCTTGGTCATGGCAAACTAACACTGTTTTGAAGAAGCACTTAAGATATGCAGACAGACAGATATGCAAATACACGTGCAGCAGTAGATTTTACTTTAAAGAGCAGATATATTTAACTATGCTCCTATAACACCAGGATGAGATTTCATGTACCTGTTTAAAGATTACCAGCATTCCAGAAGGGGAATAAATAAAAGAGCAGAGCACCTGGTGCAGGACGGCCAACACTGCAGCACAGAAACACTCTCCTCCTCTTACAAACACTAATGCACACTTCTGTCTGTCAGTGTGAATTTATATGTGAAGGAAATGTAATACATCAGTACTAAGTGTGAAGTGGTCATATGGATTACGTTAAACACTTGTGAGCATTGGCACCAGTGAAGGAACAGTAAACCAGACAGAGATAGTTGTCATCATTTACTATAGGTGGTGCAATTCCCATGTATGTGTACAAGCTCATCTGTCAAGTGGTTCAAATGGTCTCTGTTGGCAGAAAAAAGTTGATCACCTGTAGGCATGTACACGCTATGCATGTATGTTATCTATCATGTCTGTCAATATATATCCATTTTTAATGGTGTCGTCTATTTATTGCTAATTTGTTTTATCCATCATTTATCTATCCATTCATCAATTGTTGATCTATCTATCTATCTATCTATCTATCTATCTATCTATCTATCTATC
>CAIGQV010019356.1:18062691-18075702 GCA_903798115.1 Danio jaintianensis | reverse complement strand
GCTTAGTCCCTTTATTAACCTGGGGTCGCCACAGCGGAATGAACCGCCAACTTATCCAGCATATGTTTTACGCAGTGGATGCCCTTCCAGCTGCAACCCATAAATGAAATCACTTTTGTTTATTTAATTTAGTGCGCACACACACACCAAAATGGAACGTCTCCTCTTTGATCTTTTACAGAATCAAACGAAGCTGCATTTCGGATATAAATATGCTAAATTTCCTTTCAGATAAAAATGAATTTTTCTTAAAAGGATCGTTCACCCAAAAAACGTACTCCCCTTCAAGGCGAACTCTTTATGCGTTTATTTATTCTGTTGAACACAAAAGATGATATTTTGAAGAAAGCTGAAAAACGGTAACCATTGACTTCCATCGTAGGAAAAACAAAAACTATGGAAGTCAATGATTACAGGTTTTCAGCTTTTTTCAAAATATCCTTTTTGTGTTCAACAAAAGAAAGAAAGACAAACAGGTTTGGAACATGTGAAGGATGAGAGAATTTTTTTACATTTTATGTGAACTATACATTTAATATTGCAAATCTGTAAATCATATTTGCCTTTCTGCAAAAAAGTTTGTCCATACCTGTGCAGTCCTGTGCTACATAAACACTGATCCCTTTCAGCATTGCATCAACTGCCTCATCAACAGCTTTTCTAAAAAATTAAAAAAGTGATGGCTTCATAGACATTCATCATAATGGGGAGTGAGTGACATAAAGGACTTAAAAAAACAACAACTAAAAAACAGCAATATATAAATAACTCAGTCTTTACCTGAGTATGTGTGCTACCACTGCTGGGCCGTACCAATCCCCTGCCTGTTTTCCAGAGGTCATTCCTAGCTGCACTAGTCTGTGGATGCCCAGCTGTGCTGAGGGTCCATCCCCAAACCAGGATACAATGGTACGATGATATGTCTCTTTCAGGTATGAGTCGGCCTCCTCAGCTCCTCCTTGAGCAGAACGGAGAGGCTGAGTGGCCTGTGCTCGTTCCCCTTGAATGGAAGCCTCTAATGTGGCCACGAGTCTCCGGGCGGCACTGCTGGTCCACGTCTCTGTATCCAAGGGCTCCAAGGAAAGTGCTTCTGACCACTTCCAGTCTTGTGACACACAATTTGTAAAAAGTGTATAGAAATAATTATAACAATACAAAAACAATAATATAAATACAGTGCAAAAACATACATCATTTAATGCTTGATTTGACAACACCGTTTAAAATGTGTTAATAAATAGTCAGTCTCTTAATCATAAACTTTATTTTTGTCATTTACCTCATAAATCTTAACCATATAGTTCACTTGAGCAAAAGTCTTTCAGAAGTCCCGAAAGTTTGTCCTAGATTTCTCTGACAGACATTTCCAAATTTGACTTTTAAATAGACAGTGCCTTTAAGAACAAAAGTCCAATTATGATATTCAGCGTAGTCAGTATTTCACTTTTACTACATTTTATTCTCACAAACAGAGTGGGTGTCTGAAACGGCAGAGGTGGAAGTGCTGAGGGTCATAAAGGTGCTGCTCCTGGCCATTAGGTAATGACCTTGCTAAGTGTCAAGGCCTGTAATTGGCCAATAAGTATATTTTATTAGCCATTAACCCCTTTTTATAGACAGATATTTCTATAATGACATATTTCATTATAGATGTGGGCTCTGAATGACGCATCAATGTTGTTTTTTGAATGAAGGCATTAAACTGGCAAATGTCGTGGCCTGTTCACCATATTACACAAAAGTGCCCTCCGTCAATCATAGCAGAACTAATTCATTAGAGTGACAACCTCTGACACTGAAATACCCGGCCCCTGAAATGAAACATTAATACAGAATTTTATCATGTAAATGAGGACATAAAAAGGTTTAAAACTTTGGCTAATTACTTTTAAGCAACACACCTCAGAACATACTCTTTGGTTCTCACACAGTCAGCTATTATGTGGAAAAATTACTAATATATATATGTACAGCTAACTTCACACACAAAATACATTTTTATATACACTTAAAAGACAATTACATTTGTACGTCACAATTTTTGTATATGCACTATCAATCCAAAACATGTAATAATTGTTGAATTGTTTTTTTCAAAGAAGCATTACATCATTCATAAATCATATGTATATATACACATACACATACTATTTTTAAGCATTAGAATTCTGAGTAAAAAAAACAAGTAATAAAGAGTTTTATGGATAACAGTGGAACACTAAAAATACTAATAGTCACTTTAAATCTGTATACTTTGCCACTAATTTGTCAGCAAGTTTTTAATAGTTTTAAATAATTTTAAAATGTATTGTTTTACATTCTCTTTATACAAACACAGGCCAGAATAAGTATATAGTTTATTTTTATATTAATATATATTTTATGTTTAAAGAAGATAGAACATTATTTTACTCATATTTTGACTTTTTATTTTACAAACTAAAAAAAAACACTCTACTTGCATTCTTTTTCTATGAATGTATGTATAGATAAAATGTCAATGTAATTTAGGAAAGTCACCAAAATTTTATATCTCACCTTTGACCAATTTATTATTTGATATATTTATTATGTTCTCCCCATAAGCAGCATTGAAAAGTGGGCAGATTTAGCAGCACATATCTACGCATCCCTCCATCACATCTTATACACTGTTGACCTGATCTCACCTCTACCCAAGATGTGAAGCAAGAGAGCCTGTGCCAATATCATCTGCCCTGCCCGGAGTGTACAACCCCACCCACAGTCTGAAGTGAAGCTGGAACCTGAAAGAGCAGGAAACTCTTCTCGATAGGTCAGCCAAACTCGTGAGGTGAAATCCTTTCGAAATTCATCAACATTGCCTGTGACAACATCGTCATCTAATGCCTCAGCAGTGCTCTCAGTGGGGCTTTCATCATCTGAGGACAACAGTAAGATCAATTATTTCAAGATACCAGATATAATTAATTAAAAAGCAAACACACTAAAATATTTTAAATTAAAAGTGACCCAAAAAAGTTCAAACAAAAAAAATGGACTATTTATGAAACTGGTGTAAATGTTCTGTGGAATACATCTTACCCACAACCTTGAAGTGGTAGCATTTTCCCAACAAAAACACAGGAGAATTACGACTAAAGGCAGTTTTTGACTTTAGAGCCCAACCTTGAAGGATTGAAGAAATTCAAGATTAGTCACGTGTACATTGCATGTCATGATTCTGTGACTTTAAAAGACTGTCAGATGAAAGGACAACTCGCATTATAACATCTTAGTAACACGTGAGATCTGTTATTACATACTGTACTTCACACTGTGCCATGCTGACATGAATTTGGACTTCAGTGTCTCCACCTCGTCGGTCCCTTTAGTCTCCATTTTTTCAGCCACGGAGCAAAACCCATCACAGCACGGCTTTCTACAAGACGAGTTTCTTTAAAAAGTGTTCAGTACGACATAAAACATGTTATATCGTATACTTAAAGAGCTTATTTACTCACATATGAAAACTTATGTAAATTAGAAGAATAAGAAAAAAACAACAACAACATTAAAGCACTGGGCATCTAATGTTAACTAGGATATAGTTCATAAGACTGGCTAGCATGCTAGTTAGTAATCAGTAAGCTTGAACATAAAAAAAAAAACGTTACAAAGCTGTCTAAAGAACCGCAGCGTAAATGCAAACTTTAATTAAAAAAAACTATCTTAAAGATAATTAAATATACAACGATAAAGGTAACTTTATGATATACCTGCTCACATGTCTTGTTATACTGAAGAACCTACTGTGCAGCTATTTCTGTTTACATTTTGAGGAAGTGTCGATCTCGTTCGGTCTCGCGGTATTTCACATTCGCCCGTCAGACGCATTCCTTTTTTATGGAGATGAGTGATTTAGTAACTTATTTCTACAGAACTGTTCTTCTTCATTTCAAAGAACTGGTTAAAAGACTTTGGTAGACACATGTTGGTGCTTATTACGGGTTTGTAACAATACTAAAAGAAGCTTGTGGTATGTGGTCATGTGGCTTCTGTGAAATCAATCTTTTGGCAGGAGATCGTTTATGTTGCTATAAAATATCTTAATAATGCATTGTATGTGTAACGATATAACTGACATGTATTCACGTCACGGTAATATTGCTAGTACGCTTTATATAATCGTTATTTTTTTATTAAAAATTCCTACATGAAAAATATTTTGATAGGCTATTGAATGCTAAAGCATAGTGACCTGATAAACTGTAATAAATACTTTAGTATACTTTAGATTTTACTTCAATAAGTTGTGTACAGTAGTAGTATAAGATACCATATAGTTGTAGTAAATATACAGAATTGGGTTGTTAATAGATGTTTCATTACCATAACTAGTGAATTAGCATAAGAAATTAATTTAAGTATATATGGTTAAAAAACTATTTATAAATTAGCCTACTGTAATATTTTTCATTCATACTTTTCTCTACAAAACTGGCAAATCTTTTTTTCCCAATCTTGACAGAACATATCAGCGCAATATCATTGGAAGGTCTCGTATAAGTCAAAATTTCATACTTGGTAAATGTTTTTGTGATATTGTGACAGAAGCTTAATTACAGCCTGCAACACACTCCAAACAAGTTGAGTGAGTCAGATGCAAAATAATAGTAAAAAGGTTATACAAGGTAACTGTTTGAGACAGTTGACAATAACCAGTTGAACTAGTAATACATGTGGGTTTTGTGTTTGGGTATAAAAGGAACATCTTAGCCTTTGCAAGCAAAGACTTATCACTTTGTGGCAAATTTCTTGAGAGATGTGGAACAAATTACAAGTATATATTTCTTGAAACAAAAATCCAAAGAATTAAGATTTTTCACTTAATAGGCTACATATTCAGTGAAAAAAAAAAGGAGAACAGTTAAGTTAAAGAAAAGTTCATGTCTTAAAATATGCCTCTGTGATTATCTTCTAAAATTTCTAAATGAATATAAGTTTAATGCACATTTTCTTAATATGAAATGAAAATGACTTAAAATGCCAAAAAGTTGTATCATGCTATCTCATGTATTTATTTTCTTTTTTTGGTGAAAACATCTGGGCTGGCGGGCGTCACGGTGGCGCAGTGGGTAGCACGTTCTCCTCACAGCAAGAAGGTCGCTGGTTCGAGCCTCGGCTGGGTCAGTTGGCGTTTCTGTGTGGAGTTTGCATGTTCTCCCTGTGTTCGCGTGGATTTCCTCCGGGTGCTCCGGTTTCCCCCACAGTCCAAAAACATGTGGTATAGGTGAATTGGGTAGGCTAAATTGTCCGTAGTGTATGTGTGTGAATGAGTGTGTTTCCCAGTGATGGGTTGCAGCTGGAAGGGCATCTGCTGCGTAAAACATATGCTGGATAAGTTGGTGGTTCATTCCGCTGTGGCGACCCCAGATTAATAAAGAGACTAAGCCGAAAAGAAAATGAATGAATGAATCTGGGCTGGCATGAAATCAGGGGCACTAAAATGATATATATTTTATTTCAATAAAAATAATGTGAACTTGCGGATTTATTTCCCTCAAGAATAAGGCTATATTTAAAACAGTATGAAAATATATATATTTTTTGTCTTCAACTTAATCATGCAGGGGACACTAAATTAGGGGACACCAAAATGATTTATATTTTATTTAAATAATAATAATGTAAAATGCAAATATCATTTTTTCTTCAACTTAAAAATCTATCTGAAAATGTGATATAATATTGATGAAAGAAATATTTTAAATGCCAAATTAATTTATCGTTATAGCAATTGGATTGCTAACAATTTTAAGGAATTAACCTGGTTCATCCTGGTTAATAACCTAAACTTCATCCCAATCATTCCTGGTCTTACGCTTCATCTGACAAAACTGTTGTAAATGTATACTGTTTGCTTGTTTATTTATCAAGGACATTCATTCATTCATTTTCCTTTGGCTTAGTCACTTATTTATTAGGGGTCGCCACAGCGGAATGAACCGCCAACTATTCTAGCATATGTTTTACGCAGCGGATGCCCTTCCACCCGCAACCCAGTACTGTTAAACACCCATACATGCTCATTCACACACTACGGTCAATTTAGTTCATCCAATTCACCTATAGCGCATGTCTTTGGACTGTGGGGGAAACTGGAGCACCCGGAGAAAACCCACGCAAACACAGGGAGAACATGCAAACTCCACACAGAAATGCCAGCTGGCCCAGCTGGGGCTCGAACCAATGACCTTCTTGATGTGAGGGGACAGTGCTAACCACTGAGCCACCGTGCAGCCCCTTTGTCAAGGATTTCATTGGACAATTAAAGGTATAGTCAGCAAAAAATTTAAGTTTCCTCTTCATTTATTTACACTCAAGTAGTTCTAAACTTTAATGAATTTCTTTCTTCTGTTGAACACAAAACAAGATATTCTGAAGAATGTTGGAAAAAATCTGAAATTGACATCCAAAATAGAAACAGAAAAATAATATGGAAGTCAATATCTTCCAAGTTCTTCCAGACAATTGCCAGTATCAATCTCTTAATAATCAAATTAAATAAGTTAAAACACCTGTTCTGGCGACGCGGTGGCGCAGTGGGTAGCACGTTCGCCTCACAGCAAGAAGGTCGCTGGTTCGAGCCTCGGCTGGGTCAGTTGGCATTTCTGTGTGGAGTTTGCATGTTCTCCCCGTGTTCGTGTGGGTTTCCTCCGGGTGCTCCGGTTTCCCCCACAAGTCCAAAGACATGCGGTATAGGTGAATTGGGTAAGCTAAAATTGTCCGTAGTGTATGTGTGTGAATGTTTCCCAGTGATGGGTTGCAGCTGGAAGGGCATCCGCTGCGTAAAACATATGCTGGATAAATTGGCGGTTCATCCCGCTGTGGCGACCCCAGATTAATAAAGGGACTAAGCCGAAAAGAAAAATGAATGAATGAATAAACACCTGTTCTTTAGTAATAAACATTTGCTTGTTGAGAGCAGTGTTAGGTGAGTTACTTCAAAAAAGTAATTAATTACTGATTACTAATTACATCATTAAAACTGTATTGAAAATAATAAAAACAATTATGTCTGAAAAGTTATTTAATGACTCGGTATCTAAGTAATCTCTTTATTTCAGTTTGAGTCAAATATGGTCTTTTAGCTTTATAAAAAATAATAACATTCTTCACAATGTTTTTAACAAACAATTTTAAAAAGAAACTTTGAAAAAAGATGAAGCTAAATATTAATGTATCAAAATCTAAAACATTTCAAAGCAATGACATTATTCCATATGTACAATATTTTGTTATTAACTAATCTTAAGTGAGTGTTTCTTAACCATGTGCAATCATCTCGATAAATGCAACCTTTAGTTGAAAAATATAATTATTCTAAATAAATAAAAAAATTTTTTTTATAACAAACAAACAATAAATACAACTACTCTGCTTATACTGTAGAGTATTCTTTTTCAGTAGCCTATTTAAGGCAAGTACATCATAGCCTAAGTAACAATTAAATTACTTAAAAATGAACAGTACAATGCCTTTACTTGTTTAGTGGATATAGTAGTTACAGTAACTAGCTACTTTGTAACTCATTACACCCAACACAGTTGAAAGTTTAATTACATAATTCACACGCGTCAAAAAGTAACACCCACTTTAACAAATCATAAGTGGTTAGACACAAATAAAGCTCTCGTTGTCTACAGATTACACGACTGGGGGAAGTGGGAAGGGATGCATTTCACACTTTTCGCTACACTGATAACTTCCTTTAAAACAGCCCTCTATTGTACACACAGGATATGAGTCACAGGGAAAGCTCCATCTCAAAAGAGTGTGCGTGTATGTTTCCGGTTTTACGGTACATTCTCCTCTCGCGTGCGTCTGAAGTCTGGAGCGCGTTTTATTTTTCCCCAGTAATTTTTCTGCAAGCCCCGCCCCTGGCCATCTCACTGTTTATTATCGTTACTACGGCTTTATGAGTGACATTTCAACTGTCCAATCACAGGCTTCTTTTAGGCATCAAGGGGCGGGGTTTTTGTCGAAATACGGCTGCGGGTGGGCAAGGAATATCGCGGCTGGAGCTCTGGAGTTACTCGAGCTCTCAGCGGCTACAGTCATGGCTGAGCGCCGCGCCTTTGCCCAGAAAATCAGCAGGTAAGGATATTTAACTCATCTCCACGTCATTGCGGGTAAATATACTCTCCCTGAGTCCTGCGATCGTTCTTTGTCTTCTGCCTGATGCAGTTGGCGAGCGTGCCAGTCTTTCCCAAATAAGGCCTAGGCGTTGAGTTCGCTGGAGCAGACGCTGAGTTTATAGGTTGTGTCTCAAAAACCTAGTAAGCTGCCTATTCAGTCTACGCATTTGGGTCAGGCAAGCGCGTTTGGAATGCTGTCTTCGTTGGTAGCTTGCTAGGTATTGAGACAAAGCCATATAGATGCCCGAGTGACCCACCCTAAGCTGCAAGACAGCAGTATGATGCCTTTGTGCTTCTGTGCATTTAAACAAGTCTTCACCGATGGGTTTATAATCCATAAATGCGCCTTTTGTTGCGCAAATTTAGGGGTTTAACGATGCAGACTTGGGCGATTTAGTGAAATGCAGTGTTTGGGGGTTGTGAGGGGATGACTTGACATACTGTCACATCGGGATGATCACGAGTTGTTATGCTGTCTATATGCGAAAATATGGTATAGCATGTTAGCGTGCACTCATGTAAAATATGTAACGTTACAGTGCACTGCAGTTTTCATTATAAGAACATGAGTGGTACACTCTGATAAAAATGAACATTGTTTTCATTACCAAAAAAAAAATGAAACCATGGTAAGCACAAATCAGTTTAACCATGGTATTTGTTTTGTATTTGTTTAAATATGGTTATGCAAATGATAATCAACAACATTTTTTTTTCTACACTTTTACAATAATGGTTAATTTTAGGGAACTTATTTTAAAAGCAATTTTAAAGCAAACAAAGCCTACAAATAAAAAATGTGAAAAATCCTGACATATTAAGGAAAACATTTTCAATGATAAAGTGTTTAAATGCTGTTGCATGATATTGAATGTATTGCATAGTTTTGCAGCTGTTATAAAGCATTTCAGACTAATATCTAGAAGGATCTTAACTATAATATATATGATTAAATCTCAAGCAGATACTTTTCCGGTTAATAACACTGTATTATTAATGTTGACATCTGCTCAGAATTTGGCTAGTGGCCCACAGTTTGCGGTGCAGGGCTCCTGGGTTATCGTAAAAGTCTATAATTAAGTCTTATCATTGGCTTAAAAGCATATTTTGTCAATCGAGATTTCTTTTGAGATGTTAAGTCACAGATTAAACCTCATATGGATCTAAAAGAGGAAGTGACCATTTAGGCTCCCTGGTGGTTTCCACAGTCTTGGCATTTCCCAGATGCTTTAAAATGCTGTTGTCTGTCAGCGAGGTGTAGTAGGGTGATTAGATCAGTTCAAAACAGACTCCGTGGCACTTGCTGCCTTGATCCCAATCGTTATTTCTTAAGAACCAAAGAGAAAAACGTGCCTATTGATATGATCAAGGACAGAGAGCTGTGTTTTTTGTTTAATTCATAAAGGATGTAGGTAGTTATAGTATTCTATTCTTATACTGTAGTACATGAATCTCCAGAAAAGTCGATGTCTGTGTAATTTTATTTTTCATAGTAAAAGCAAAACCGAAAGCTCTGAAAATCTTGGGTTTCCCCCCTTTTTTTTGCTATTTATATGAAAGCTAAATGCTTTTCTTTTTTAAATCATAGCAATTGTTTCTCGTGTCTTTGTTTACCTAAGTGCAAGACGTTTTTCAGAGATGTGTAAAATTCATGGCGTGAGCCGGGTCCTCGGTAAACAACACATCCGTGGGCTAATCATCTGTTCCCTCTCCAGGAATGTCCTGCCTAAATAAAGGTCCCTCCAGAACCAACAAGGCCATTGGGGGCGGGTTTTTGTTTCAGAATACTTCATTTTACACACATTAGACAGGGTTTCTAGAGAAAGCCTTAATGCGTCCTTCCACAAATTCAGGCCTTAAATATTTTCATTTGTTTTAATTTATATATAAATGTGGCATGCACTGCTCCACAGGTGATTTTTCCATCAGTATTATTTGTCTTGTATTCAAATGTCTAAATACATCTGGTTAAATGACGATACATGCTATCATGTGAAATGAATATATGAAGTCTTGTTTTCTGAGAAATTACTAATTGAGGAAAATGTAAATGGCTTTTCTGACTTCTTTGGGAAATATTTGCTCTTGTTTTCATCATAAACTTGTATTTTGATCAACATTTCAGAAAATATTTGCTTCTCAACTCAAGTAAATGTTTTTTCTTTTTCTTAGCTTGATCAGAAGGAACAGTTAAAGTTATGCCCTTATTCTAGTATTAATTTTTTTTTTTGTAAAAGTATATTTTATTTATTATCATTCAGTAGTAAAAATGAACCATTGTCGGTGACCTATTGGAAGACAAGATTAGTGTGTTATGGCAAGAGTCTAGTCTCATTAACAGATCTGCTAGTATGGTTCTCTTTACTTTTTTTATGAAAATGAAGATTGGTGACACATTTTCATTGTGTCATTTTAGTTCTTATTAAGGTGCAAGGTGTTAAGGCAATATTTCTTCACTCTTGTGAATTTGTGGATTATTCACAACACAAACCAGTTAGATTTGTACAAAATCCTGCTTCGTGAGGTCATAGTAGGGCAGGGCAAAATGAAAATAATCTAAATATCAAGATATAGCCAAATATATCTCATATCCTGATAACAATATATATCATGAGATAGTACAATTTCTGTAGATTAAATCAATTATTCATTTGTAGATTGACCACATGTAAAGTACTGTTTCTTTCAGGGCTGAACAATATATCACTTGAGCATCAATATCGCAATGTGTGTATGCGTATTAGTCACATCGCAGGATTATATTATTTAGTAAAGATTAAAAGATGAAGATATTATCAAATATTATTAAAAAAAAAAAAGATTTATTCAATGATGACCATGCATGTTATTTTATGTTTGATTGTTAAGTTTCTATACTTGAATATTGCTAGAGTTTCCTGTTTATTTAACTTTATGCACTGCACAGAAAAAAACTTAAACATGTAAATTAATACAAATGTAAATTAATAAAAATCTTTCCAAATAGAGCTATTAAAATCATCTGGTCAAATTATAGTTGTATCGCAGCAAAACAAAATATCTCAATGTCAGATTGTTTCAATATTGTGCAAACATTGCACTTTCAAGATTTCGACTTTCTCACGATGCTGATATTCATGTTTTGGTCTGCATCCCTATAATGGTGTAATATTCAAAAAGATTACTGTAATTTTTTGACACCACAAAATAAATGATAGAGCATAATATGAAATGATAGACTTTTTGTTTTGTCCATATATCTCAGAATATTGCTCAGTCCTATTTTATCATTGCTTATTGCATGTTCTATTAAAAAATCTTGATTCTGATTGGCAGAAAGGTGTGCAATATTTTTTTTATTGTTCCAGTCAGTTTTGATTGCAATAAACTGAAATAAATAATTTTTTCTCTTATTGTTTTTTCTATCTTAAATTTTCCTTATCCTTTTTCTTTATACTATGAAGGTTTTGAATGCTTGATTCTGATTGGTTGAGGGACATATTCTAAGGTATTTTCAGGGAAACACACAGCTAAAGTAGTTACAGGCTAGTCGTGACTGCAGTTCAAAATCGGTTTGCTAAATGCTTTTAGTTACTTCACAGTCTACAGTCATCAAAAATCAAATTAAAACAAAACCTAAGGCTTTGTATACACTGCGTAAGAAACTGGTTCTACACACAGGATTGATTTGAGGACCAAATCCTGTCTTGAAGTACAACATCTGAACAGTGCCTTTAGGTGTGATAACCTTTAGGAGTAATAAACTCCTTTAAACAGACATATTCAGTGTTACATTCAAAACACGATCTTTGTTTTGTGTTTTGCTCAATGTGAGATGACTGTGAGAGGTCATAGAGATTCCTGTCTGGTTTGTATTATAATGCGATTTCTGCTCTCTCGTTCTCCAGGACTGTAGCAGCTGAGGTCAGAAAGCAGATTGCTGGTCAGTATGGAGGCTCTCCTCAACTTCTCAAAAACCTCAGTGTGGGTGGCAATGCGACTAGCAATGCTGTAAGTACTACATTTCAAAGAGAATATGCTGTTCTATGTTAAATGTAAGAGATTGACACTTCAGAGAGTATTTACTAGTATCCCTTCTGTGTGATACTGTCTTGGCGAAGAAAAAGACACAACACTTTTCACATTCCCTTTTTGTATTTCTCCCTGCAGATTCCTCTGACAGAGGCAGTAGAGCCAGTGGATTTTGAAGAGTATTTGATCACACATCCTCCCATTATAGAGTCAGGACCTTTGAGAGATCTGATCGAGTTTCCTCCAGATGACATTGAAGTGCTTTACACGCCAAGAGAGTGCCGAACTCTCAGCCAGGCTGTTCCTGAGGAGGGGTGAGTGAGAATTACTGTGAAGCAATGAGGAAGACGTGGTGTATGTTTCAAACTAAAATGTACAGGTCTAAATGGGTGTAATGAAATCAGGTTGTCAGTGTAAACATTTTAAAAATCTCATGCAGAAGCTGCTGCCAGACTAATTGTTGCAATCTTTATTCAAATAACCATGTAATCTTGTTCCTAAATTACAGGATATTAGGGCTGCACAATATATCGTTTCAGCATCACTATCACAATGTGCGAATCGACAATAGTCACATCGCAGGATGTCAAGCAATTTTAAGTGAATTTAAACCATTTGGACACAAAAAATTATAAAGTTTGCCACTTTAACAAAGATTAATTGTGTTTATTTATACAATGTTATTTTACATTTTATTATTGAATTTCTGTACATTAATACTGTTAGAATCCACCGAATACCATATCTTTGTTCTCATCTGTGCTTTTGATTTATTTTTAAAAAATAAAACTTAATTCAAATTCTCCTAAGGGTAAAAATATTGATAACATGATCCGCAATA
>CAIGQV010019356.1:18042944-18062291 GCA_903798115.1 Danio jaintianensis | reverse complement strand
TGATATTCATATGTATTATTGGAAATAAGAAAAATCAATAAAAAGTTTAAATCGCAAAAAAAAATAAAACTTAAAAAAGAATCATCCCAATCAATGTAAGATTATGAATTCTTTCCAAATAGAGTCATCCTGTGAAATTATATTCATATAGCAATATATATTTCAGAAAAATGGCGATGTCAGTTTTTTACATTATGGTGCATCCTCAGGCTGTGTCTATTAAACTTTTGACTAGTATGAAAACGGTCGCACATTTAAATCTGTGTTTGTGCTGCCAGTGATCTAGAGACGGTGACTGTCGTGTGTAGTTACAAAACCACTCTGTTCTTTAGTCTTTTCAGCAACACACTAGCATTATTTCTCTGTTAAAAAAGCCTAATTGTCACTGAAGTACTAGGATAAATGTGAATTTTGGATATCAACACTGGTGTCCACAGTTGCGATCAAAACACCTTTTGTATTCATTTGGACATTTCAGTCTTGGTTGTATCAGTTACTTTATTCCAGTAAGGGTGCCAAACCATTTCTTAAAGAGATTTGTTCAAAAATGATGATTCATTCACTAATAAAATAAGTCTTTATTATATGAATAAATAAATAGACTGGAGCAATTAACATTTTGTCAGAACCTTTTGTCTAGTAAATTGGCTTTTATTTAGTTTTTGGTGGATTTGTATAAATATTTCCTATTTAAAATCATGGGAAATAAGTGATCACTATTTTAATTAAATAGATGTCTTTCTCACTTTATCCAGAATCATTTTGCTCCAGTGATTAGTTAACTGTGCATGTCTAAAGACTCTAGATATTTAGTATGTATGTGCTTGGCATGGCTTTTTTTGGTAGTTTAAATTGGTAGACAACTTTAAAAGTAAAATTTTGCGCTTTAAAAACAGTTTTTAAACGTTTGCATATCAGACCACCAAAGTAAGTTCTTTTTTGTAAATGAATGGCTGAAGCACATAAAAAGGTTTAGCTTTTTAGTTGAAATCATTGTAACATACTGTGTATCGAACTGTACACACTGTAAAAAAAATATTGCTGCCTAAAATTCTTGAGTTGAATCAAATGAACTTTTCTAGTCATCTCAACTACCTTAAAATAATAAGTTAAACTTTGCATAACTACAAATATTTAGTTGAAAGCCGATTAACTGATTAAAATTAAAGTAACATAAAAACATTTGTTGTTATGACTTTTTGTCATATAATTTTTTTTACAGTGCAGGTCTAAAATCTTTATAAATAATTTGAGCATATTAGTTAGATTTTGGGTAACCAAAAGTGTTCTTGGTTTGCTTTTGATTTTGTCAGCAGAAATCTCTGCAATCACTGCTGCGATTCATTTATTCTTCTGACGAGCAGGAGTACAGATTTAACTTATTGAACTTAATTTTCCAGTGAGAATGATCCACACGTCAGAGACTGCACTCGGTCGTACACTGAAGACTGGGCCATCGTTAACCGCAAGTATGAGGCTCTTATAATCCTTCATTATATATTTAGTTACCTAATGCATCTGTTTTTGTTTTAGAATTCATTAGATTAAGTTGCTGATTTCCTTTTCACACTGTCAAGTATTACAGCGTGTATTTTTGGAGGACTGTTTAAATTTAAACCACTAAACCAGTCTTCAGGCTCAGTTTTTTTTTAAATGTATGCATCACAAGAACGTTGAATGAATAAGCTTTCCATTGATGTATGGTTTGTTAGGACATGACAATATTTGGATGAGATACAACTATTTAAAAATCTGGAATCTGAGCGTTCAAAAAAAATCTAAATATTGAGAAAATTGCCTTTAAAGCTGTCTAAAGTAAGTTCTTAGCAATTCATATTACTAATTAAAAGTTCAGTTTTGATATGTTTACGGTACGAAATTTACAAAATGTCTTCATGAAACATAATCTTTACTTGATATGCTAATGATTTCATGTTGTTTTTGTCATTTTGGCTCACAATGAATTTCTACAAATATACCTGTGCAACTTAATGGTTTTGTGGTCCAGGGTCGCAGATGTGGGAATGTGTTAAAAAAATGGAGCTCAAAGTGTTATGTTCTTGGTACCTCTGTGTGATTGATGGCTGTTCCAATCCTCCGGAAGTATCTGCAACATTAGATTTCTACAGGCACAAAATTTTGTGTGGGCCTGCTTATAAACGACAATGAGGAATTCAAGTGATTTTAGCCTACAGTGTTTCTCCAGCACAATGCTTTTATGATACTATTCACTGGAACTTTATGTTTACCCTGGAGACGAACTCAAGCAGTTTCCTGGATAGATATACAGGCCTTCATAATTTGCTATGTATCAGCTTGTTAATTCTGAAACCTCTATTCTGTTTTTGGTTATATAATGGATGTCATTGTAGTTAATCAGAGACATTGAGCCAGAGCTTTTTTTTTTAGGTTTGCTGTATTCTAGTAGTAATGGAATCAAATTTCACATTAATCGAATATATGGTTAAAAGACAGGATGTCTCATAAAGAATACCACAACTTTGAAAATCTGTATTTAATCAAAGAAACATGATTGAACTTTGGGTAATTAATCAATGTGAAGAGTACTTAAAGTTTTTTTCAAACTTCAGAACTTCCTTAAATCGACGACAGAAAGAGCTTAGCTCTCCTTTTCTTCTTTGCTGAGTTCTCGATTTTCAAAGTTGTGGTATTCTTTTTGAATCACCCTGTATTTACAAAGGTGATTTTTATATACATGAGTTTAATATAGCTTTGGTGCAAATTAAAGTCATGTGTAATTTATCAGTTTATGTTCAGTTGTCTTTCAGAGTAACAGATACATTTATGTTAAAATAGACAAAAAACATACTTATTCTGACATGTACTTATTAAAAAATATATGAAACAATAATTGGTCATGATTATTTTTGCATGATTATAACTAATTGCTGAAAATACGTCATTTTAGTGGTGTAAAGGATAGTAAGCATTTTTAAAAGTAAAATTCATTAACATTTTTGGGTTAATGTGCCCATTTTAAGATGTGCCCAAATATTTTTGTTGCATGTGCTTGAGGGGACATTTGAACAAGAACATTTGATCAGTTAATTTATAGTTTTTCTTTTTTCTTGACGTACTGCTTATCAAACCATTAAAAATCTGTGTATTTTGGATGTTCAGATACCACAAGTTGGGCACAGCATTTAACCCCAACACTTTGGATAAGCAGAAGGAGAGGCAGAGAGGTTTGCCCAAGCAGGTCTTTGAGTCTGATGAGTTGCCAGATCAAAGCAGCTATCAAGATGATCAGGTAAACATGCCTTTACCACTATTACGTGTTGTTTTTTTCTTCTTGCTAAGCGCAGTAGAATAATTGCACACTGTGTCCTTATGCTCTCTGAATAATATCAGTGACTGCTTTATGTTACAGGATGATTTGAAACGAAGGTCCATGTCAATTGATGACACACCACGGGGCAGCTGGGCATGCAGTATATTTGATCTAAAGAACTCTCAGCCTGATGCTCTGCTGCCTCACCTTCTGGATCGAGTACCAAATGAGGAGATCGACCGCCACAATGAAGACCTGCGCAAGTCAAACCGCCACCGTGAGCTCTTCGCTCTGCATCCTGCTCTTGATGAGGTGGAGTATAACTTTGTTTTATTAGCTCTCACAAGTCTGAAAACATGAAAGGAACCATCAGTTAAATTCATTCAATTATCTTTTTTTTTCTTTTTCACTTCATGTAGGAGGAACCTATCGAGCGCCATTGTGTGCCTGATGTTCCAAAAGAACATTTTGGTCAGAGGCTTCTTGTCAAGTGTTTGTCTTTGAAGTAAGTGAGAAACTGCTTTTGTAGACTGATATGTAATTCTAATTACTACAATTTTTTGCTGACATTTTTCTCATTTAAGGTTTGAGATAGAAATTGAGCCTATATTTGCAACTTTGGCCTTATATGATGTAAAAGAAAAGAAAAAGGTGAGATGTTGTTAACGGTTCCCTTTGTGATGCATGGTTTAGTATTACTCCAAAATATTAATCTAAATTTAATATTATATAATTTAAATGTAAAACAATGAATGGTATGTAATATGGTTTACAAATTTGCCAAAACGAATAGAAAATATATTATATATTATCTTTTAATAGCATTTATAAAACAAAATGTGATGGAATTGGATTTAGATTCTTTTACCCTTTAGATTTCCAAAAAGTTTAATGGTACACTTTTGTTTGTACACAATATTTTATGACGTTGCTTACTGATTTCAACACTAGAGGGTAGTAGTCACCTGTTCAAAGATTTTAGCTGCTCCTCAACACTTCCGCTGATATGGATGGATCCTAACATTCTCCTGTCTAAATCCTCAGATATCAGAGAACTTTTACTTTGACTTGAATTCCGAGCAAACGAAGGGCATGCTCCGACCACACATCCCATCTGCTGCTATCTCTACCCTGGCCCGCTCTGCTGTCTTTTCGATTACTTACCCTTCTCAAGATGTCTTCCTTGTTATTAAGGTTGGTTACATTAGACAGCTTACTTCTTGTTTTTTAATTTAAAAAGACTCTTTGTTATAGAAACCCAAGTAAAAGTATTATCAAATAGAGACAAATCCCAAGAGTCATCAAGCTGCATCTTTATTTTTGTTTTGATTATTCAGCCTTGAATTCTAGTGGCTACATTTGCACATTGAGCCTTTAAGTCTATCAAACATGACAGTAAAGGCATTTCAAATATTGATATTTATTTAAAATATAAGTGCATATCTTTTCAAATGTCTTATCTGCACTGTGTCTGCTTTCAGCTTGAGAAGGTGCTACAGCAGGGAGACATTGGAGAGTGTGCAGAGCCTTATATGGTCTTTAAAGAGTCTGATGCTGTCAAAGTAAGCCATGGATATCCAACATCTGGTGAATTTCAGCTCGATATTGTTAGTGGTATTAATTTGTTTTCTTCAACAGAATAAAGAAAAGCTTGAGAAGCTGCGTAGTCAGGCTGAACAATTCTGTCAACGACTTGGGCGTTACCGGATGCCCTTTGCCTGGACGGCCATACACCTGATGAATATAGTGAACAGCGCAGGCAGTCTGGAGAGAGACACAGAGGTGGACATGGGGCTGTCAGGTGAATCTTAATATGCACAACCATCTGTGAGATATGAATTCTGAACTTGCACACAGTTTAGGTTAATTTTCTGAAATTATGAATGTGTGGTAAAGAAAAACTCAATGATGTAAGAAATGTGCGTCTGAAACTTGTACAAATGCCCATGCAGTAAGTTTCAGTTTAAAAAAAATATTTCCTAAGAGTTGTTTAATGTAGAGAAGATTTTTATTTTTTTCAAACACATTTTTAAACACAATAATTAACTAATTTATAATAACAAATTTTATGTCTTTGCCATGATGACAGTTCATAATATCTACTCGTTTTTTTAAAAGATACTAATATTCAGCTAATTTAAAGACTTAACTAGGTTATTATGTTAACTAGGCAAGTTGGGATAATTAGACAAGGACAAGTTATTGGATAACAGCGTTTTTTTTCTGTAGACAATCGGAAAAAAAAATCTTAAGGAGGCCTTAAATTTGTTGTTTAATTGAATTGACCTTAAATCAAATTACCTTAAGGTCAGATTTAATTGACCTTAAATTTGGTTTTACAAAAATTGAAACTGATTTACTTCCAGCCAAACTTAAAGAAATGAGAGCTTTCTCAGAAGAAAAAAATATTATAGGATATTATGTGAAAAGTTTCTTGGTCTGTCATTTGGGAGATATTTGAAAAAGAATACAAATTTCACAATCATTTTGACTTGACTGTATTTTCATAGCAAATAAAAAAATACAAGCATCCTAATTTATAGCAGTCCTAAGTGCCTTTTAAACACTAGTCTTATCTCAATTTAGGGGGGGGGGGGGGGTGGATTAAAACAAACCATGAGTGTTTGTTACAGTGTTACAATAAAACCCTTGGGAGTAAAGATACATTTGTAACATTTGTTTTAAAAGATGTAATAGAATGTGCAAGGTGGTTGTCTAGAGGCAACTTATTCCAAAGACAGAGATCATCAACCTTAGTTTTTAAGTGAGACAGAAAGACAGTTAACAAAGCCCTGTCTGAGGAACCCTGAGATCTAGAAGATCGGTGTGACTTGATGGCGATTGACTGTTAAAAGCTTTAAAAACAAACCATAAAATGTTAAATTGAATTCTAAAATGAACAGAGAGCCCATGATGAGAGGCTACAATTGGAGTAATATGATCAGTGCTCTGGTCAACAGCCTTGCAGCAGCATTTTGTACCATGTGCAAGCTTGTAATCAATGGATTTGCTCTTCAGTGTTTGGACTTTCAGCAGTGAAAATTGAACCACACTGAACTGAACTAAACTGAACTTCAATTCTGAAAACTGGACTGACACGGTTTCAATTTACTAGAACTTCTATGTTAAGCTGCTTTGACACAATCTACATTGTAAAAGCACTATAGAAATAAAGATGAATTGAATTTGCTTTTCATATCATAAAAACTGCATCACACTGCTGAAGTGTTTAACTATTGACTCTATTACACAGAACGAAAAGGCTCATGGTCCGAACGGAGGAACTCTAGTATTGTGGGGCGTCGATCTCTGGAGAGAACCACCAGCGGAGATGAATCCTGCAGTTTGACAAGCTTCAGGCCTGCCACCCTGACGGTCACCAACTTCTTTAAACAGGTCACACCATTATTCTAAAAAACATCCCAGTATTGATTTTGTTCATAGGAAGTTTACAGTCCTTCAGTTAGCAGTCTTTAAATAGGGCAGACTGCAAAAGCAATTAAAAGATTGTTTTTGAGTTTTTAATAATTAAAAATGTTTTGTTTTCTCCATAATTTATTAGGAAGGAGATCGACTAAGTGATGAAGATCTCTACAAGTTCCTAGCCGACATGCGGCGTCCGTCCTCTGTACTGCGTAGACTGAGGCCCATTACAGGTAGAGTTTCTATGATGTGTTTAATCAATAGATTTTGACTCTATTAACCCTTTATGTAAGGACTTGCATAACTTGTTTACTCTATGCCTGTAGCCCAGCTGAAGATCGACATCTCTCCAGCCCCTGAGAACCCACACTATTGCCTGACTCCTGACCTGCTTCAAGTCAAACCCTACCCCGACAGTCGAGTGCGGCCAACAAAAGAGATCCTGGAGTTCCCTGCCAGAGATGTTTATGTGCCCAACACCACTTACAGGTACAAACGCCTTTTAAATGTATAGATCAGTAATTTTTGTATTTTCTTTGACTCCAAACTCTTTCACGTCATCCACAATCATATTCAAAACCCTCCGGCAGCCCTATATTTTAACTGCTATATTTTCAAATGATAATGTAACTAAAATAGTTAAAATGAGAAAAAAATAGATACATTTTAGAATTCTGGAATGTTTAGAAACCAAATGTTCTTCATGGATAACATTTTTCTTTTATCCAATAATTGTTTTATGTAGAACTTTTAGATACGTTGGCATATCTAGTAATATGTCTTTTGAAGTTTATCCATTTAAGCGTTTCTTCACATTTAAAATTAAGCTACTTCATACAATAGTTTTCCAAAAGTGATGTCTATAGGGTACAATCAGTGTGTTTAATTACCCTACAAGTTTAATTAAGGGAATTGTAAAAGGATCCTGTTATTTTGGGAAGAGAAAAATTGCATAAAAAATGGTCACACTTTACAATAAGGTTTCATTAGTTAATGCTAGTTAGTATTTGTATTTAGTAACATATTTAGTAACATGAACTAATAATGAGCAATATATGTTCAGCATTTATTAATCATAGTTCCACATTTACTAATGTATTTTTTTAATCCAAATTCATGCTTGTTAACATTAGTTAATGCACTGTGAGTTAACATGAACTAATAATGAACAACTTTATTTCCATTAACTAACATTAACAAACATGAATAAAAACAATGTGTATTGTTCATTGTTTGTTCATGTTAGTAAATACAATAACTAACATTAAATAAAGAAAACCTTATTGTACAGTTTTACCAAAAAAGTTTTTTATTGAGTTTTTTTTTTTACTTTGAAAAAAAAGAAAATACATAGAAAAACAAAAATCTCACATGAAATAAAGTGTGCGTTGAGTACAGTGTAATCAGTTATTATTATTTCATTGGTTCTCCCTGGAATTTGATTAGCACCCATTCGCCTGCATTCCTCAATAGACATGTTTCCTTGTGTCAATTTGCATTTGTGATCCCACATGCAACACATTGAAGCATTTTACACTCTCATATCATCAAATAAATTAGCCAAATACTTTTTTTTTTTTCTTAAAAAAAACCTTGTCTTTGTTTTTTTCTCATTGACAAATAGGTTGAGCATTGTATGTGTGTTTGAGAAGTCTGCTTCACTGTATAATTTAAGCTGTTTTAGGTTTACTAATTTAGTCATGGTTGGCCAGACAAAGATGCTTATCTTCAGCATAAGTTGACATAACCTGCCATACAGAGGACATGTTTGTCCGCTCTCAGACTGTGCCAACTTTGTTATCTTCCTCTGGACTCTCTACATAGCCAGCCTTGATTTGGGTGCTGATGACTGGGTAGATTGGGATATGGTTTACTGCTGGCAATATCTGTTATCTGATTTATCACACTTGTCATATAAACAGACCATATAACATGTTAATTATGATAAATTGCTTTCCGACTCTGTCCTCCCGCTGGATTATTTATTTATTTTCTGTTAAAAATGTGTTTTCTTCCCCCCTTGAGCTAAACTGTTAAATTATCTGGTTTATTTTAATGATATGAGCCCCTGAGTAAAGTGGTGTATATACTGTATTCTGTGTTGAGAATTTGTTTTAATTATACAATGGAATTTACAATAATTACCAGTCCAAGAAGAGATCTCAAGTCTCACTCGAGTGCTATAATCAGCTGATTTAAAGGTTTTATTTTTTTTGCCTTTATTGTCGCTATAAATATGTTGCACCCGCATACCACTGAGAAACATTCTGTAAACTAAATATATACAGTACAGCTGAGTATGTACAAAGCATAACCAGGAGTCAATATGACTCAGTAACAGAAAGAGACATGCAGAAGACCCAACTTCAACTATAACACCACATTTCTTGGAAACACTTTGTAATAATTTTCAATGTAATTTTTCAATAATAATATTCATTTTCAATACAAAATGAAAAATGCATATATTCTTTTTTTTTTTTTTTTGTAAACAAAATAATAATGATGTAATGAAACTTATTACAAAGCGTTACCCTTTGTTTTTTCTATTGTTGCACATTTGTGTAATTTGATTAAATACTGTCTTTAAGTTAACATATGATGTGAAATGACATTTTGAAGCTCTATAATTGAATATAGTGTAGCACTATAGTATTATGCATATGGTCTATAAACTGCAGATTTACATATTGCTATAATAACATGCACCAGATTCTGTTCCAAAGAAGTGATCTGCTGTTGGATTTTTTTCATTTGAATTTGTTCAGTCTTAATACTTCTTGGTCTACTAATTTCTAATCTGACTAACTTACACATGCATGTTGCAATAACCCTTTGACTTGGTTTTTAACCTCTTCCAGAGTCAATGACCTGTTGCAGTTCCATTGCATCATTCAGTTTCGGCTGTCTTTAGAGAAAGGGAAAAAAGTTTTGTTGGCCAGTGTCTGCTGCCAGTGTGACCTCACTGATTGATTCTGAATTACCCAATGAAGAGTCTAGGGTCAGGGATTATTGAAATTGGGTTGATGGTCTGATGGTGATCTTTGTGGATTTGAGGGTATAAGAGCTTCCTTTGGATGGCCTCCAGTAGATTCCTTTCCTGCGCTGGTGGCGAGGCTTCGACCTCATCCAGGCATATCTTCCGTTTAAATTGGTGTCTCCACACGCATCAAACCACCAACCACCTGAAACAATCAAACAATTTGAGTTTATTGTGACTTCACTTAAATACTGAGAGATTCAACCCTTAATTCAAATTGTCATCATTTACTTTTGTCATATTCTGAACACAAATGATGATGTCCCTTCATTGAAAATCTTTCTTTCAAAACCTTGATAAACATCGATCAGAAAACATCTTTCATGCCTGCTGGATATATGAGCAAACCCTCTGTGGTTCTGGTGAAAGCTCAAACATCCTGCTTGACACAATAATGAACCTCACTGGTTCTCACTTATCAAGCATGCATGCTTGAGCTTCTGTAACCAAAATGTTAATGCTGTAAACATTGTTTACTGATCAATGTTTATATGTAAACAAATACATCTACTCATCATAAAAACTGATTAAGTTTCTTGACTTTGGAACATTTGGAATAAAATACTGGGGCTTTTGCACAAAGTAAGAACTCAGTAATAAGAACTATCCACCCCGCTTCAAGTGTGGCTTCAATAAAATCTGAAGGATGGAAGGTTCACTGTAGATGTACAAATTATGTGGTTAAAAAAGCAAAAAGAAGATGACTAAATCATCTATGACTGCTTGTAGTGCAAACTATCATTGAGGCTGAGAAAAGAACAATGCTGTGGACATTAGTTTTCTGTATGATTTTGTATTGTAACACTTTAAAATACTGTACTGGTGTTTATTATGGTATGGATTTGCCCAGTCAATGTACACTTACATAAGTGGAAGTAGCTGCTTTTCTACACCCTACTGTAAAGTGGGAGCTAATATTGTTCCTTAAAAAAGCAAGTACCTCTGCAAATAGTTCTAGGAACTATGAAAGCTTTACTCTGGTTCCAAATTGTGGATTTATTTTTTTGCTGTCTTTACAGATGTTTTGAAGCATCATAAACTCATACACTCATACACATAAACATGACTTTTCACATTGTCTTCCATGGCTGCTTGTTCTAACTACTTATTTAAAATGAGTTAAAACAACATAATTCTTAATTTATTATTTTAAGTTAACTTTATAGATAAGTTAAATTATTAAGTTAACTTAATCGATTTGTGTTCGCATCAGATTTGTGTTACCAGCATTTTTTACAGTGTAGATTGGTGTGAACAGACTTTTAATGAAAGGACATAAATCTGTCACTTTGGTTGGAAATATCTTTAGTTTTGTTCAGGAGATGAACCAATTCCAAATGGGTTTGCAACCACTTGGGAATGATTAATGATGACAGAATTTTAATTTTGGGCTGAATTGACCCTTTTAATGTTTCATCTTTGTTGGAGTGTTTGTTACCTGTGTAGTTGCGGGCACAGTTGGACTCGTCATGATTATCGTTGTCTCTGTCCTTGGTTGAGAACTTCATGCCCGTGTGGTTGCTCATGGCGTCGGATAGATCTCCAGACAAAGGTGCCAAGTGAAGGGCATAGTCAGACGTAGGACCTTCCAAAGTGAACGTGTACTCGATGAATCTCTTTTCCTCCTTCCAGTCCTCCAGTTCAATGTGTAAAATGTATTTGCCTTGTTGAGCAATGGAATGGATCTTTGCCAAGCCAAGCCAGAACTCTTCTGTAACACAAAGACATTTCCACTTAGTTGACCATTACTTATTTTATTTTCAGGTGATGATGGAAAGAATAGGCTAGTCCTCAAGTTTGAAGTACAGATTGTGATATATTTTTGCAATTGTCTCTGGCTAAAATGCTTCATAATTAGCTTGTTCACATGCTATTGAAGCTACTGTTATCTCTGTGTACATAATACAAAAATGTGACTAAATAGTGAAAAAGTGATGTTATGTTGAGGATTATTACATGCTCGTTCTACATGTGAGTTCTTGACATCACTGACTACTGGCCGGGCATGCATAATGCAATTTTTTTAAACAATTTTTTAAAAAACATTTTCACAGGTCTGTGTGAAAGGGGATTGTTTGGCAACATTGCCATTTATATGTGAACCTTTTAAAAAATTCATAGGAAGACATTTTCTTCTTCTTTTCTTTTCTTTTTTTTGTTTTGTTTTTGGACCCATACTTACTTTCTAGTTTCCCAAATCCATGTTCATATTTTTCCCATGACTGGTCAAAATCAACCGACCCATCCTCCCTCCTCTGAATGACTGTGGCAGCTCCAGCTTAAAGAGAAAAAAGTAAACTGTGAAAAGAGTCTTAAATTCCATTTGATAAGAATGGTGATAATGTTAAGCTGCTTTGACACAAGCTACATTGTAAAAAGCGGTATAGAAATAAAGATGAATTGAATTGAATTGAATAAAAGCACATCCTTCTTAGTGAATGGGTTTCTTGTCGCCTTTGTGATATACCTCTCACAGGTTTGGTAGTTGATATAAGTAGGAAGTCAGATAATGTACATTGAACATTATTGGTTTCTTACCAGGAGTTATCTCACAGTAAACATAGAAAGGCTCAGATTGATTGGGTTTGATTGGGTAAATTCCACTGGTTCTCTGGCCTCTTGTGAACACCTCACTGCAGTCCCTTGGAAAATCTGTGCAGCAAAGCAGATAGCTAAAGATTTCATCAAGCAAACATTTAAATAGATTTTATATTTATTTCATGATGTTCTTACCATTTATATCTGTAGTTCCATTTGTGGAGTTTGTTGTTAAGTACCGAAAAGGGTCAGGAGTTTCTGGGTTTAAATCCATAGGCTTTTCAATAGTGTCTTGAAAAGTGTCGTAGTTTACCTAAAATAGATGCATGTTTATTCTTAGTAAATGTAAAAAAGGCAGAAGATAATTATAGTAAGTTCTATAGATAATAGTAGATATTAGTTATTACAATGCCTTTTAATATATTTGTTACGTATTTATTGCATAATAAGTACTATTTTCATCATCAAAATGCATGAACTTTGAACTTTCATGAAAACATGAATATGCATAAAACACAAATGCATACCTTATCTTCAAGACTCTTAATTTTGATCTTCTGGTAGTTGAGCTGGTCATGTTGCTCTTTAACAGATCTAAGCAGGTCTGTAATGGTCCTTTCTTGTGTTTCAATTACATCCTGCAAACAAACAAGTTGGAAATGCTGTAAGTGTGCAGTATATCCATTTTATCAGTATATATTGGTTTTGCTCTTGGTTTGATTAATATGCGTAATACAGTACATAATTAAACGTGAAGCCCTATAGTTTGATTTCAAATTCTTCGCCAAACTCACCTTCAAAGCAGTGATCTCTTGAAGTTGCTCCAATGGCATCATGCTCTGTGACAAGCCCTTCAGCTTTTCCTCCAGCCCACCAACCTTAGTGTGCAACTGGCTCCGCTCTTGGAGAATGTTGTTAATTTTCGAGTTGATCTCCAATGACAAGTTTCTGATCTCCTCATTATTGGCCTTCAGAAATATAGTGGTCTCCTTCAACTTCTCCTCCTCTTCCTTAATTTCGCTGGTGACCACTGAGAGCTGGTAGAAGGAACGATCAAAGATGTTGAGCTTCTGGAAGATGTCATTGATCTGAGACTTGGTCTTGTGCACAAACTCTCTGAGACTCTGGCCAAGCTGAAGCAGACCGTTGGCCAGCAGTCGTACGTCATCTAGCATGGCGAAGCGGGATCTAGCTTCAGTCGGCGGTGCGGTTATAAGTATCGGTGCCTCCGTGGGTGATTTCTTTGAGCTAGGGGCTGAGCTTGTTGTGGACAAGCTTAGCCACAAAAGCAGGACAATCAACATCCTTTTTTTTTGTTGTTGGTTTAAAAGTAGATTTGCTCACTGCTTCAGTCTGTTCCCCGCTGGGTCTTATTCAAGCCTCTTTTCTTGCTTCTCATCTCATCCTCGAACGCCAAAAACAGCAGAGAGACCTCAAATATATACCGCTACACTGAGAGGGGAGGGAGCATTTGGTAATTATTAAGCTGGCTGTGTTGAGCGTCCTCCTCCTAATCTGTGGAACTCTGTGCAGACAATTTACAGTGTCTCTCTCTCACACACACACACAGACACACGCACAGGACATCCATAACCTGGTCCCCGGTCACATCTGATAAGCAAAGATGAATGATGCTGATGAATCATGCAGCCTATCGATCACATCATCACTGCGGCCACTGCGCATGTACTGCTGGATGGGAATTAATAATAAAAGTATACGATTTACGGTTCAGGCTTTGATTTAACGCTCTCCCGAATCAGCGAAGCATCATTCTTAAATGCCACTGACAGGGGCTGCATGTACAAGCAGGATCGTTGCTGGATGATTCGGCTCAGGCAGTAATACAGATGAGTGATGACTGAAGTTGGGGGAGTTTGTGACATTTCCACTGATATGTACAGGGCTTTTATTTACTGCAACTTGCTATTAATCTCCCTTTAGGGTTCAGCTGCAGATTTTTATTTTAATTTTTTTAATGTTGACTTGGTTAGTCCAGTAGTTGTTTGGCAAATATTTTTAATGCCACTTCAAACAAATCGTTGTTTTTTTTAATTGTTTTGCAAAAATGTTATTTTGTAATGACAAAGATGGATTCATAGATATATTAATATACAATATGGAGACTTTTGTTGTCTATATCAAAGGAAATTTACAAAAGTTATTATACATGGATCAAAGTAATTTTAAATGGAAGTTAATAGTCTAATTAAATGTTTCAAATAACTATTGTGAAAATTTTAATTTACAATATGGATGAATGAATTCATCCATTAATTAATTCATTAATCATCATTCAGTGAAGGCAACTATTATTCTGAGATGCTTTGAAATGTATATAAAAAAATGTGATTATATATTAAATATTATTATATCTTGTATTATGAAAATATAGATTTGACCAAGTATAAAATACCAATTAATTAGTATTTTGGAGTGCCGTTCTGTTAGAGATATAAAAGGCATTGTTACACAGAAGGACAGAGGAATGTGTCATAAGCCATGGTTAAAATACATGATGGTCATTATTGTTTTGGGATTGGGATCTGACACATTTTAATATATAGTAAAAAAAATAATAAAATTATGTCACTGAGCAAACATTTTGAAAATGCTAGTAAACTATTGAACCTATTACAGTTTCTGAATAATTGAATTGCTTTCCCCCTGATTGAATTGTAGAATATCTCCACTAATAAACTCTTAGTTCTGTAAGAGAGACAAACACATTTAGGAGCATACTTTTATTAGTTATTTTAAGAGTACACTGTTATTACTTGCTAGTTAATGAATAACTCATGCTTATTTTCTGGGTTAAGGTTCATTTTTAAGGACCATTCAGGCAAAAAATTTTGTTAAAAAAAAAAAAAAAAAAGAGACATGCACATGCTTCAAAATTAATACTCTATAGAACATAATGAACATATACAGAAAAAACAGGCATTGCTGTTGATTATAACCATGTAAGGAAGCCGTTCAGTAGACGTTAGGGTAAAAAAAATGCTGTTAGGCTGAAACAAACTTGCATATTTATTTACCTACCAGATAACTTGTTTGATGTTTGCTGTGCCGTTGCGTTTTCATCGTTCTCCTGTATTTATGCATTTGCTGGTTCTGTTCAGACAGGTGCGGAAAGTTTGGCCTCAGTCCATATTTGTAAACCGAGCAAACACGACCAGACTGCCTTTGTGTACCCAGAGGCCATTCAGGATGTAGGAGCTTGTGTGCCAGCAGTTGGGGAGCTTCAGCTGGATAGGAATATCCTCTCCAATGTCCCCTCTGGCACTGGAATTCAAATTAAATAAATGATATACAATTTTTTTTTTATTTTGCTTTCAAATGCAACATATATTAAAATATTTTGACTAGTTCGTGGAGTGCACAGTGCAAATGATTCACTTCCCTCTCGTAGTCTGGTAGAGGAGGTAATATTGAGTGCATGAGAGAGCTGTGCTCCTTGGAAAGACTATGACCTTTTGCGGTCTGTGCAGCTTCCCAGGAGAGTGTGTTCAACGTCACTGCAGTATTTCTGTCTGTTCCTGCAGATACTGTAACCGCAGAACGGAAACGGTTGTGCAACAAAAATCTGTGCAGGGAAGAGATCAATGGAAATGGATGTTATTGTCCCAAAGTTTGTCCTGGGCCTTCTGCTTTAAGATGATTTAACATGTGAAACTTTTTAAGTACATTTTAATTTTTCTATTTATTTATTTACTTACTTACTTTTTTAAAATTCATTTTAAATTGCAAGTTATTTATTTACAAAAAAAATTCATGGACACGGCTATTTAATCTTTTTAAAGCTGGCATGAAAAGACTGTTGCATTTTTCATTTCAAATCTCCCTGTTGTGTGACACAAGTCTGAATGAAACTACTCCTGAAATGAGAAATAAAATGAATAGAGTAACTTCAATTTGTCCTTTGTGAATTTATTATTGTTATTTTTATCATTTTGGTTTGTAATGATTATTGTTAGGGACATAAATAAAGAAGTAGATGTGTGCAGAAAAGACATTTTTAATGAATAAATACTATCATATTTGTTGTTGATGTATTTAATTTTAGAATCATTTCCAGAATAATTGAATAATTTGAATTTAAGGCTTATAAAAACTACTTGATGAACTTCTAAATATGCTTGTTCTGAATTGAAAAAGAGCAGTGAGAGCAAACATTTTATGTATGAACTGTTCTCTTTACGTGTGTTTGCAGGAATCTCCTGTATGTGAACCCGCAGAGCCTGAACTTCGCTAACCGTCAAGGCTCTGCCCGTAACATTACAGTCAAAGTGCAGTTCATGAATGGGGAGGATCCTAGCAATGCTATGCCAGTAAGTTTTGAACAAATGCAATTTAAAAACCGTTTACAAATTGTCATATGGCCAAACATTCTATGGTGAAGCTCTTTTTTGGCTTGTTGAGATTCTATTACATCTTTTGCTCTCTTAGGTAATCTCTGGAAAATCCAGCTGTGCAGAGTTTTCAAAGGAGGCTTATACTTCTGTAGTGTATCATAATCGGTAAGTTCTTTGCTGCAGTGTTTATTATGAACTTAATCTAGTGGAAACCACTCTACATTTGCAATTCCACTGACTTTCATTCATACAAATATGAATTGTGAATTTGGAGCAATATTTGATTACTTAATAGTTGACATCATTTTTTATATAATACAAAATTGAATCCATTCGTTTTCATCTCTTTTTTTTTTCTCTTATCAGCTCACCAGATTTTTATGATGAAGTTAAAATCAAGCTCCCGGCTTCGCTGACCGACCATCATCACATTCTCTTCACATTCTACCACGTCAGCTGTCAACAAAAGCAGAACACTCCATTAGAGACACCTGTTGGATATACGGTACACACACAATACCATACGATTTTGAAAGTAAATTATACAGAATTTCTAAATATTTCTGTTACAAATTCAAATTTAAGCATGGCTCCACAAAGCAAAAACCAGATCCGTAACAATAAATAATATTAAATTAAATTAATTAGGACACCTCTAAATTAATGAGGAGCCCGGAGTCCCATCTCCCGTCCGAAAGAAAAGGCAAAACAAAGAAAAAAATAAGACGATTGACCAACGAAATAACATAGTCAAATTTATTTGACATTTTAACTTTAAAGGAGACATAAGAACAAATGTGGAGGTAAAGCCAAAAATAACAAACAAAATACTCAACTACTAACTACGGTTTTAAACCCTCTTATCTGCACATGAAATAAAACAAATAAAATAACATTCACTTACCTCCCTACTAACCACAAAACATGAGAAAACGTAATAAAACAAAAAGGCATCCTCCTCAGCACACGTGTCTCCGTATATATCTCAATTAGTCAACACTCAGCATTAAATTTCAACAACATCGCCGAGTAAATACAACACAACAATTTGTTTCACAAATAAACAAACAGGCCGGGAGAAAGGGGACTCCCCGAACGATGTTCCAGTCCGGTTTAAATTGTCTTAACCACGCCAGCAAGCGTCCACGTGCCGACACCTGATTCACCGCACCTGAACTCTCATAATGAAACCTGTTGGAGACAGCGGATAGAGGCAGAGAAGAAAACCACAACAGAGGCATATACAACACAAGCAACAAAAAAAACAACAACAACAACCACAACAACTCACCCTTTCAAATAAAATAAATGTTTTTTGTATTATTATTATTTTAATAAAAGGAAATGCATAACAATTTCTTTGAAAAAAATGGATACAATTCAAGAATGACTCAGTTGATTAGAAAGTGACCATACACTTATGTTACAAAAAATTTTATCAAATGCCTATAGTTTTGAATTTTCTATTTATTAGTCATTGGAAAATAGTTCTGACAAAAATATTAAGCAGCATAATGTATATTAATTATACTAATAATAACTAATAATAACAATAATAACTAATAATAATAACATAATTATAAAAATCAGCATATTAGAATGATTTCTGATGGATCGCCTGATACCGAAGACTGAAATATCTTCTTAAATTTCAGAAGTATCACAGGAATAAATCAATTTTTGAAGCATAAGATGTTATTTCAGATTCTAGTAATATTTATTTATTTATTTATTTATTTATTTATTTTACAGCTGTGCTACATTTTCCATTAGTCAGTTTTAACAGAGATTTTGGCAACAAGCCATCTGAATTAAATTTCAGAACAAAGATTTACACTTCTATGCTGTTGGTTAACAATTGAGATCTTCCTATTGTTTTGGAACTGGATTATGATTGACATGATATTCATAAAAACGTTTTGTCTTTTTTTTCTCCCTCAGTGGATTCCCATGCTGCAGAATGGACGCTTGAGAACAGGTCATTTCTGCCTGCCAGTGTCTCTGGAGAAACCACCCCAGTCTTATTCTGTTCTCTCGCCTGATGTAAGACTACTCTGGTCATATAATACACAGGACTAAATATGTAAAGTTCTTTTGTGAGTGCCAAGCGTTGTATGTAATATTTGGATCTGATAATACTTTACACCATTTACCATTACCATTTTTTACATTTAAAAATGTTTTTAATTTACTCACCTTCACATCATCCGTATTGTAAGTGATTTATTTATTTTATTTTTTAATGATTCATAAATGCAAGTCAACAGCTACAAGTACTTTAGGAGTCTAAAAAACATATATATGTAAAACAAAATTAATATCAGTGGCTTCTTTTCTGATGATACTAATATGTCAGAAAATGACATGACATGACTCTGCAAGAAATAGTCCTGAGCATGTTCACAGCTGTGTGGAGCATGATGTTCATTTACAACATAGATGGATGACATGTGTATTGTTCATCAAAATAGTAAATTGTGCTGATCCTGGAAACGTTAACATGTTAAAAAAAAAGCTCATGTGTTGCACTTTTGTAATAAGAAGCTTGTGCTCCTAGCTGTCGTGAAGGAGCTCTATACTGTTTGCAGTGGTTTTGAGTTAAAGGTAACAATGCTGTGAATAATGTTGCACAAACAAATCATTTCACATCTTTAGACCTTCATTTATTGTCAGGAGACACATATTAATTTTGTTCAAAT
>CAIGQV010019356.1:18028037-18042544 GCA_903798115.1 Danio jaintianensis | reverse complement strand
ACCTGTGTGTGTGTGTGTGTGTGTGTGTGTGTGTGTGTGTGTGTGTGTGTGTGTAGGTTCCTCTTCCTGGAATGAAATGGGTGGATAACCACAGGGGGGTGTTTAATGTAGAGGTTGTGGCTGCATCCACCATCCACACACAGGTAATTACTAGCTGGATTGTCTAAATAATAATTAACTTAAACACAGCTTCAAAGAAATGTGTCTGTGATGTGTTTCTTCCCTCTCAACAGGACCAGTATTTAGATAAGTTCTTTGCTCTGGTGCATGCGCTGGATGAGCACATGTTCCCTGTGAGGATTGGAGACATGCGCATTATGGAAAATAATCTGGAGACTGAGCTGAAGTCTAGCATAGCAGCTTTGAATTCCTCTCAGCTGGAGCCTGTGGTTCGCTTTCTTCACCTGCTGCTGGACAAACTGGTGCTGCTGATGGTGCGGCCACCGGTTATAGCTGGACAGATAGGTATTCACTGTTCTCCAACCAGGGTTTCCACACTTTTTGAAAGTACTTGAATTTCAGACATACGGATTCAAGGCCTGGAAAGTACTTAAAAACAAACATAGATCCTTGAAAGTGTTTGAATTGAATTTGAAAACAAAAAAATGGTTTGTGGTGTTATTTCAACAATTGTACATTGTGGCAAAATTTACAAACCTTACATTTAAATATTGTACAATAATAATGAGATAAAATGCACATTTGATCAATATTTCAGAAACCACATTTGAATATAACCAGTATTGAATTCAACAAATTTTATTAAAGTTCTTTGAACATGACCGTTTAAAATGGTCTACATTTTAAAAAAAATACTATGACATTTTTAATGTAAATATTAAGTTTAATTGAAATGTTAAGTACAATAAGGAGGTATGAATAACAAAGGTGCTTCATTTAAAAATTAATGGTGCTTAAAAAGTTCTTGAAAGTGGTTGAATCTGCTGTCCATGTAAGAGTGGGAACCCTGTCCAACCTAAATCTTCAAAAAAAAAGTTGCAACATTAAAATTTTAAAAATAATTAAGAAAGAATTAATTAAAGAAAGAATTCTGTCATCGTTTACTCACCTTCACGTTGTTTCAAAAGTTTGAATGTCTTTCCTGTGATTATTTTACATTTTATACTTTTATACTACAATATAATACGATTTAGTCTAATCTTTTATTCTTTAATATATTTGAATAAAAATCTTAGTTTCATATTGATATGGATGTCTGTGATGCTGACTTATGACAGAACATTTCACTTTTCAACATTTCACACATATTTTGACTTTATATTTACATGTTATTTGAAAAAATAAAGCGGACACTATGCTTGAATTTAAAATTCTTTAAATAAAATCACTTCTGCAAAGTGTCTTGCCTTTGACCCCTATATATCTTTATTATTAATTAATCTCAAAACTGCATAAAGTAGTTTTCTGATGATCTGATTTTACGTTCTCTCTGCTGCAGTGAATCTTGGTCAGGCCTCTTTTGAAGTGATGGCATCCATAGTGAACCGTCTACACAAGTACTTGGACACCAGTCAAGATATGCATGGGCGAAACAGCCTTCTCTCCTCATACATCCACTATGTCTTCCGTCTGCCCAACATGGATCCCAATTCCCCCTCTCCAGGTCACATTTCAACTTTTTTTTTTTTTTTCTTTAAATGTGTGGCTTTCTCTTCAGGAATGCTGGGTATCAATTTAGATGTCCTGATTTAATTCAGATTTACAAGTTCTCTTTTTTGGGGGTTGGAATTTGATTCTTGATTGGATTCTCTATTCAATTAAGTGATTTATAGGTTTAATACTAATGCTCTTGATGTTTCTAAAAATATTCTATATATTATAACTGATCATGAACATAGGAGGCTACAGAAAATGCTCATTTAAAAAAAAAAAAAGAAAAAAAAATGTTTTTGCATCTGAACTCTTCATGCAAGGAATAAATATGGCAGTGATTTTCAAAGTCAAAGATAGTAAGTCCTCCCATTTATTGGATGGATGTGTATATATAAATAGATAGGTGGATAGATGTAGGTTGATGGATAGATATATGATGGATAGATATAGATGAATGTATAGATATTGATGTAAATAGATATAAATATATAGAGGGACACTCTTAGATATAAATATATAAAAATTTCTAAAAGATATAAATGCAATTGTATGAAAAATTCAGACAATAGCAGTAATTTTTTTATGTGTTGATCATTTATTAATATTAATTGCATAAAATCTAAAATCAGCTGCCAAACCTAAACCATGCTTTGGAGTTTTGCCCAGAACAGAATCATACCGCAAACACTAACCGTATGCTTTATTATATTAAATATTATTTAACAAAGTGATCCTGACTGAAACAGTGTATTATTAGGCGTTGTTGCTTTAAAACTATGCACAGATAATGTCTTTTTTACTTTCAACTTCACTGACTGTTTCAGTGAATACTGATCAAGGTGGGCATTTCGACACAAACGTGTGTATGCTTCAGGTGTTTGTGCGACAAGAATCTGTATCAAATTGACAATGATAATTTAAAAAAAACTATGAAACCTATTGAAAATCTGTTTGCCCAGCCTTACACTTCAATGTGTTTTGATTTAATGTGTTCTGCATAACAGGTCCAGGAGGATTGGGTGGTTCAGTGCATTATGCCACCATGGCCCGTTCTGCTGTTAGACCTGCAAGCCTCAACCTCAACCGCTCTCGTAGCCTTAGCAATAGCAACCCTGACATCTCTGGCACTCCAACGTCCCCTGATGATGAAGTTCGCTCCATCATTGGCAGCAAGGTAGGTCTACACATTTCAGCAGATCTGTTATACTTATTCTCCTAGGTATATTATAGACCTAGTTTATGTACACATTCAAATGCATATTTTTCTTATTGTATTAATGAGTTCAATTGTAGGTCATTGACTTTCTGTACTGGATTTGCGACTTAGCAGATCAGCATTTTTTTTTTGTTACAGGTCAACCTATAGCTTACAGGCAGGATGAACTTTAGCTGGAACATTTTATGTACTTAACCCATGTTACACAATCTTTTCAAAAGGAAAAACAAAAATGAACTGTAAATGCGTGGCTGAGATCAGTGGCCAAAATCCATTCAGCAGGTTGCCTTTGAATGTGTAGCTGATAGCCTAGTTAATTGTAAGTGCTTTCTTGATTGTTGTAGCACTCAGTTTACTGAATAAATTCTGCAAATCAAGTAGCACAGGAGTCTAAATATTTGATTCATTATTATATAATAGAAATCTATGTATGTGTCACTACTGTAGTTCTGTGTCTATAAATCTAAGTATATGAAACATTGAGAAACTACATTTAAAATGGAATATTTATGTTTAACAAATATGTATTTTAGTCAGGTAAATGATTGTAGTAGTTTACTGTAATCTCAAACATCTGCTGAAATGTTTCTAGGTAAATCTGAATTATGAAAACAAAATAATTCATTAATGCTAGTCTGAAGTTTGGGGTAACTTTAAATTTAATCAATATTAAAATGTAAATAAAATGTTTAAAATTGTAAAAGTTATCCTTTAGAAATCATTCCAGTATGTGCTTCCTTTCTGAATAAGATTTAATATTTTTTTTTGTAGACAAAAATCTTGTTAACCCCAACATTTAGAATATTTTAGTGAACATGATAGTAGGCCTGTCACGATATCTATTTTTTGTTGTATGATATATTGCACCAGAATATAATGTGATAAACAATATAATTGTCATTTTAAGACCATTTTATGCCACTCATTATATAATACCTGAATGACGATATAATATCATCACAATGCAAGTACACTCTTCCAAAGAACACATAATATTTTATTCTTAAGAGTATTTAATTTAATTACAGTCATTTTAACAATTGAATAATTAGGCATTGTAATCAGATTGTGAAAATGCATATCCTAAATAAATAATAATAAATGTTAACAAAAAGTGCAAGGTAAAAAGTAAGAGGCTGCGATATCTGGTACCAGATCTATTTTCAGTTGTCAGGTACCCACATGAAAATATACTAAAGTAATTCACAGTAAATACTGTAGTGTTTTAACCATACTGACACCTCCAATAGAGATAGAGATGTTGCACAGCTAAAATGTTGCTAGAATTGTTTTTGTATGTATGGGCGATATATATCGCATATCCAAAAATGATTGAGGTCATGTCCATGTGTTGTGCGATAAGTCAATATATTGATTATTGTGACAGGCCTACATGAGAGTATATGATTTAGGTAATGTTCCATATTTTCTGAAGATTTTTTAGTTTTTACTCTACATGCACACATCTGTTGTTGTTGCTAACTTCTGATGCTTTTCCTCCTGTTGTAATAAATAATATCAACCTGATTTTACAATCATGTTCTATGCTAACTTTGCCAATCTAAGATTTTGTTACCTCTTTAAGATGCTTGATACTCTAACCTGTTGCTGTTCAACGATGACTAATTAATATAAACTAACTTGCTTCCCTGCTCACTTGATTCATTGACCTGTAACCTTTTGACCTTTCACTGTTCCCTGGCTTGCTTGCATCTGCCCGTGACCCTTTTGATGCACCCTTGGCTTGCAGGGCTTAGATCGCTCCAACTCCTGGGTGCACACCATGGGGTGCAAAAGCGCCCCCTGGGGGACCAGCCCTGGCTCGACATCCGATACTAAGCAGGTCATTCCGACTATCCCAATCCCCAAATACAAAAAGCAGAGTCCCCGCTTCACACAGCCCTTCCCAGTAGTAGCACTAAAACACCAATAGCTAATTCCACGAGCACTCCATAGCACACTTCAATTCCATATCCATTTTCCTTCCAAATCTTTCATCTTGAACCAAATTCACAGCCATTTCCAAAGCTGCCTCATTTCTCTCCTTCACCATTTCACACCTAAAAGCATTGCATGGGCATAACTAACTAATTTCTATCATTGTTTTTTTCTGTTGGAATGACATGAAATTCTGCATGTACATGAATGCGTGCGTGTGAATGTTTGTCTCGTGAAACTTTATTTTACTTTATTTATTACTATTATTATTATTATATCCTGCACCTAATTAAGTCTAATCATTTTATTTTATCATTACTTTGTGCCTGTAATAATCAGATTCATTAAAGCATACATGCATATATACATTCATACATAATTGTTTATTTATTTGTTTTCTTTATATTTTATACAGCAGCACACAAATACATTTGTAACTTTTTTTAAACAAGTATGTAAAAGTTTTTGTAAAAGTATGTAAAGTCCCTCAGAATGGTTATTTTTAAATTTTAATGGTTCATTTTAAAAGTAAATGTGTTCTTAAAATGATTTATTTATCTATTGTAATTTTTTTTAACCTCTTAATGTTTTGTCTTTGTCTGTTTGTGTGCGTGCGTGTGTGTGTGTGTGTGTGTGTGTTGGTTGTGTATGTAGTGAATGGCACCACATACTCCTGTCCTCCACACTAATCTATTGTCACCCTTCATTCATCCCCACTCGTAGGCCATGGAGCGCAGTGGCAATCGCATGTCATCGCACACTGAGAGCGCCAGTTTCTTGCAAACATTAACAGGACGATTGCCGACTAAAAAGGTAGAGATCCAATTCCTGGAGGGCAGGAGCCAAAGTCCTCCTCCTCCTCCTCGCCTCACCTGCGCCTGTCTGTCTTGGAATGACTGGATGTTGTTGTTGTTGTTGTTTTGTTGTCATGTTTTTGTGGATGCTGGGTACTTGTTCTTTTTACTGTGAATGCCACCTGAAGAATGTATGAAGAGGGAATGATGTGTCACGTGTGGTATGGAGCACCTTGTTAATCTTGCCTCAGCCGAGTGGGTTGTTTATATGTGTTCAGTCTTTGATTTGTAGATGAATTAATCCTTCTCACTCTTGCAGCAACACAACGGACCTTGTGTCAAAGGACTGTTTCATATACCATATTAAATTAAGATAAACACTACCAGTCAGAAATTTGGGATCTGTAAGATTAATGTTTTTAGAAGAAGCCTATTTTACACACCAAGGGTGCATTCATTTGATCAGAAATACTGTAAAAATGGTATTGCAGTGTACAATAACCGTTTTTTTTTTTTTACCATTGTCTTCCTGTGATTTGAAGATGAACGTTCAGCATGCTCAAGAAACATTTGCCATTATTATTAGTGCTGAAAGCAGTTGGGCCGCTTCGTATTCTTGTGAAAACTGTGATACACTACTAAAGTACCATTAAAATATGTATTTATTTGCATTTATGATAGATGCATTAAATTCACGAGTGAAAGACATTTGTAATGTAAAAGAAAATCTTATAGATCATGTTAAAAGTAAAATATATCACAAAACTATGAAGCTGAAAAAAAAATGTTTTTAACATTGATACTTAGAAAATTCATGATCCTTGATTAAGCACCAATAATAACGGATAATAACAGAACAGCAAGTCAGTATATTAGAATGATTTCTGAAGGATTATGTGACTGGAATAATGATGCTGTTAGGTAATAATATTTCAAAATGTTAAAGTTTTAACTCTATTGTCATAAAAAATAAAAGTACCCTTGATGCGCAGAATAGCCATCTTTTTAAAGCATTAATCTTACTGATCCCAAACCTTTGATGGGTAGTGTACTAAACTGTATGCACTGTATTTGACGGTGTCTGTGTGTCTGATGTTTTCTTCTTATCCTCAGCTGTTTCATGAGGAGCTTGCCCTGCAGTGGGTGGTCAGCAGTGGCAGTGTGAGGGAGGGAGCCCTGCAACAGGCCTGGTTCTTCTTTGAGCTCATGGTAAAATGTTTCTTCTTGATTAAAAGATTTGAATCATTTGTTTTTATTTGTTTTGAGATTGTTAATATAACAGGATGTTTGCATTTTAGGTTAAGAGCATCATCCACCACTTATACTTTACTGACCGCTTAGAGTCCCCCAGGAAAAACCGTTTTCCTGAACGATTTATGGATGACATTACAGCTCTGGTTAGCACTATTGCAGGTGACATCGTGTCACGTTTCCAGAAGGTGAGAACGTGAGCAACTGCATGAATGGATTGAACTGTTTATTAGTTAACTGATTTTAAAATGCTTTTTACATAATTTGCAATTTAGTATTGTGTTTGTTTGCTTAATGTATGCAAAAATGATAAAATTGTTTAGACACTTTGCAAAACCTTTACCATATCTACTCACCTCTGGTAGCATCTTTCAAGTAACATCTTAAAACGTTAGCATGGGTGATGTGTAATGGCACTGTATGAGGAAAAAAAGTGATTAATAAGTTTTATAAACAAATTTCAAAAGGGATCACATGCTTATGATTGACCACAGCTGGTCTCGCATTAACAATCATATGACCAACCAATCAGATGAATCCAAGCTCACATAAATAGCCCGCTCTCCTTACCTTAGTCATCTTCGTTTTTGAAGAATCCCCCCATCCACCCCGACTCCTTCCCCTCTTTCCTAGCTAATTAACAGGGGAGTTCTCGAGACCTACTTGAGCTCAGACTCTCCTCTCTCCTGACTAAACAGGAGGGAGCCCCAGGCTCGAGGATCCTCCAAGCTCAGGTCTCTCTCTCGGGACAGCATGCCAAACACACATTTACCTTATCAAACATCAGCTAAGTGTGAACTCTTGAAATAAATTTATTTGGCTGAAGCCACAAGCAATTCTAATGAAACACTTGGACTGAATTACGAATGTTTTTTTTAGGGCTGTTGGAATTGTTCTGTTCAAATTGCTCAGTTTTTCACATTAATTTCCATTTATTTTGGATTTTTTTAACCGTTGTATAATTGACCATATGCATGTAACATTCTTAAGCCAGCCGGAAAGCTTTCTTTGAAAGATTGGTGCGACTTTATCTTCATATTCATCAGGTTCCTTTAACAGCATTTGATAGTGTAATACTTTTAATCAGACTATAATGAATGAATTAGACCTAAGTAAGCATTGATTTAGTTGTTAAACCAGAGTGCCATGAGGGACAGCAGCAGATCACTAAGTACTGTGTGTACATTCGTAGAAAATGCTGTGTTCATATTTTGAAGACATGGCATAGCACAATGCGATTTGATCCATTTCATCTTGTCTGGTGTGTGACCCACTTTAAAACGTCTCAATGTAGAATCTTGATTTTAAACAATGCAGATATTAAATGCAGAGAAATGAAATGACAATTCACCAGAAAGGCCCCGGTTGGCTTATTGAAATTCATAGCAAATGTGCATATAATCAAGTAAATATTCTAAATGTACTTTTTACAATTTCATCTTGCATTTCAAAGAAAACATATTAACCAGGTGGACAATTTTGGCTGACAGACATTTGGTGCATCCGCAATTAATATTGTATCAGCAGTGTCTCTATAGGGTATTCATGTATAAGTTCAACAGCTGAAGAACTTGCTGAGGATCAGTCTAGAAAAAGCTCATTCAAAATGGTATGGAAAGTGGGGAAAACACTGATATAATAGAAGTATTTGCTACCTTAATATAGCAAATGACAACAGAAAATGTGTTTTTGTGAAGTTACTGAATGGTGAGTTTGATGATTTGTAATGTCTTTTTAGGATCTTGAGTTGGTGGAAAGGCTCAACACCAGCTTGGCCTTCTTCCTCAATGATCTTCTGTCAGTAATGGACAGAGGCTTTGTCTTTACCCTCATCAAAACGTACTGGAAACAGGTACTTTTCAGTACTGCCCCAAACCATGTGTGTTTTTTTTTTTTTTTTTTAAATCATCCTTATTTTTAAAGATCTTTCTGTCTCCCATTCACAGGTGTCCACTAAGCTCTATGCGCTACAGAACCCCACTCTAGAGTCTCTGAGACTGGACTTCCTGAGGATTGTTTGTAGTCATGAACACTACGTCACTCTGAACCTGCCTTTCAGTCTGCTTACACCACCAGCTTCTCCTTCTCCTTCTGTCTCCTCTGCAACATCTCAGGTATAAACATAAACTAAGACAGCTTATTGATAACACTGATAAGAACATGAAAATGTATTCCCCCGTAGACATGACTGTAATAAGCATGCATGATATTGTTATCATGGGCACCTTAAAATACAGTTTATTATTTATTATTTCAACTTTTAGAGTGTTTTAAAAATATTCAGACTGTTGTATTGGCAATGGTGTTCAACACAGCACCAAATCCTTGAAGACTTTATAAGTTATTTATTTTAAAACAAACCCTTTTAAATGTTAATCTGCCATACGACATGCCTGAGATATTAATTTGAATATTTTCTGATTGCTTAAAGGCCTATTTGTTCATTAACACTTAACAATTTGTCCCTATTTAGGGATATTAGTTAAACTAAACTTAACTGTTGATGAAAACTGCCTGTGAAGCAAAGGTAAAAAGGTGTAACTGAGTTAAATTGAGTCTTTTAAACTAACATTAACAGTAACAACTTCTGTAACAACTGTAGCTATTTCTCCATGTTGATGTTACTTAAGGCATTAACTAATATTTACTAATGAGACCTTATTTTAGTGTTAACTATGTAACTTTATAATCATTCTGCAATTTAGTTTGCTTGAAGCTTTTGTTTACATTTACTGTATTTCTTTATTGTACATAAATGGTCAATGTTTTTTTCATCTGCATACCTGGTAAAGTAAGCCTTTCTTGTAGCTTATGTCAATAAATATGTCAAAATAAAAGCTTCAGCAATAATCGCGACAAGAAATGCTTTTTTTCATGTTGAACACAAAAAAAGATTCTCTAAATGTAGGTAACCAAACAGTTGACAGTAGCCAATGACTTCCATCGAATAGGTACCATCAAATATTTTGTTTCTAACATTCTTCTAAATTATTCTATCCTTCAACCTTTTTTTTTTTTTCTTTGTTGTTGTTATTACAGATAAGAGAAACTGATACACATTTGGAACAACTTTAGGGAAAGTAAATAGTAAAAGTTTTCATTTTTGTGGGAAAGTATCCGTTTAACTGAAACCACTTGATTAGACAAAATTGATAGTTTTGAAGACATCACTTCATCCCATTTGTTGTTGTTCTTTTCCATTGTCTCTGTCCAGAGTTCTGGTTTCTCTACCCATGTGCAGGACCAGAAGATAGCCAACATGTTTGAGCTGTCTGTGCCCTTCAGAGAGCAGCATTACCTGGCTGGTCTCATTCTGACTGAGCTGGCCGTAATTCTGGAGCCCGAGGCTGATGGGTCAGTACCATGGTGTGTGCACATTTCTTTCTTGCACCTTTCAGAATTACTGTTTTGTAACTTTTGTCATTTTAATATCTGTTAAAATTAGGGACTTTAATTTCATTTTTAACAGAAATGTTGCAACTAGACTATTCTAACAAATCCTCAGACAGGAAAAAGTTTTGGCCTTCATCAGGGCTACGTCTTGAAACAAGTTATATAAAAGATGTTGCAAATTACACTACTGTACTATAGAAGTATTTTTCAATTAAAGTAGTTACCTAATGTTATCAAATGGAACCTCATTCTAAAATGTTACCATTTCATAATTTTTTTAATATAAATTTTATTTGGCTGAACTCGCAGCTATTCATACATCTACCAAATGTTTAATTGTACACGTTCCTCTCTTCTGTAGGATGTTCGGTCTCCATAAGAAGGTGATCAGCATGGTTCATAATCTGCTCTCCAGTCATGACTCTGACCCACGTTACGCTGATCCTGAGGTTAAAGCCAGAGTCGCCCTGCTTTATCTTCCCCTTATAGGCATAGTCATGGAGACCCTTCCCCAGCTCCATGACTTCACTGGTATGAGCTTACACTTTTCTGTCCTACATTGTGTATATGCGACATAGTAACAACATCCACCCATTAATTATAATTCATTCGCCCATCACAGAATCTCTTAATCAGTGGGGGCGTCCTGGTGGTCCAGGTACTGAGGAGCAGGAGGCTGAGGGAAACAGTATGATCAGCCAGACTGTTGCAATGGCAATCGCAGGGACTTCTGTGCCACAGATGTCAAGGCCTAGTAGTTTTCTGCTCAATCCACAGGTAGTGTGATTTATTTATTTATTTTATGCTGGATTGCTTTTAGCTTAATATGGAGACACTATTGAAAAGTTACATAACATGACATTATTATTTTACATTTAGTTATGATATATATTGAATACATTGCTTAAAATGAATGTTTAACAAGTTAAATGTTCAATAAATATTTGCCATTGGCAAGTATATTAAACAGTGTTACTCGCTAATTAGGCTGGTTTATCTTTTTTTTTTTAAAACAATGCCTGAAAAAACATTTTTTTAGCGTTGATTTGCTGTCATAATTGAAGTCCCTAACCATAATCACAATTTTGTTCAACAGTTAACAAGTCTAATTTGCATCTTTGGATGGAAATATAGCTAATGTGTATATAATTTGATTAATTATGTACACATTAGCAATGTTTCCATCCAAAGATGCAAATTAGACTTGTGCGCAAAACTGGAATATTGCATAAAACATTTGCGATTAAGGCAGTGTTTCCGTCCAAGGAGTTAAAGAGAACAAAATCGTCACTTCCTAATAAACTGGCACCAAATATCCAAAATAAAAATGAAATTTACTGTGGTAGAAGTCACTGTGGGCCTTTTTGTTATATAATAAATAACTTGCACCTCAGAAGATAAAGACGAAATGCAATAAATGTGCGGTGGCTTTTGGAGGAGTGAGACTGCTCTTTGGGAGCACAGACACTCAAAACAGTTTTGGGAGGTAATATTACTGAACCACTTTCATGACAGATTTTTGGCTAAGGCATTTTAGAGTGACCAAAACAACATTACAGATGTTGTGTATTGTTGTCAGTCTGCTTGTTTGTTCATTAATCCCCTCTCTTTGCGCCTATTTTTGTTTTCACATGATCAGTTAAAACAAAATCACAAGACTTTTTTTGATGCGCATGCTGGAATTTGTTCTGTAAATGTGTTTCCATCGTAGTTTATGCACGTTGTTCACTTAAGTTTTTTTAATGCACATTTTCAAAATGTATGCATCCATTTTGGCATTTCCATTAAGCATTGTTTTTTTTTTATCCATATTCCAAAATGCATAAGAATAGGTGGATGGAAACATAGCTAATTAAACATACAAAATTGCACAAATAGTAATAAAATAAATAAAAACTGAAAACAGTAACACAGCATGTCACTTCAGGTTTTTTTTGCACTAATGGATAAAAAGAAAAGATTGCTTGGTGTTCCGATGGTATATTAAAATGAGCTCCCCTTGTTCTCCAGGCGACCCGTCAGCATGGCTCTTTCTCGGCTGAGTCCAGTCGTAGTTTACTCATCTGTCTGCTGTGGGTGCTGAAGAATGCAGACGAGATGGTGCTTCAGAAGTGGTTCACGGACCTGTCTGTCTCCCAGCTCAACCGTCTGCTGGACCTGCTCTACCTTTGCGTCTCCTGCTTCGAGTACAAGGTCTGAAGAATCATGAGTTCATAGAGCGTCCTTTTTCATAGCTCTCTAATGCGCATTTCTCTAATTCTTTACATCTGCAGAGTGATATTAATCCACGTTTGTGTGTTTCTGTTCATCCATTTCATACAAAAAGGCCCATTTTTTGTTCATGCAGGGTAAGAAGGCATTTGAACGTATGAACAGTCTAACCTTTAAGAAATCCAAAGATATGAAGGCCAAGTTGGAGGAAGCCATTCTAGGCAGTATTGGAGCCCGACAGGAGATGGTGCGGCGGAGCAGGGGGCAGCTTGGTTAGTTAATAAATAAATAATAAATATTTATATAAATAATAATCAATTCAAAGGTTTAATGAAGGCAGTTTGACATTTTTGTGTATTTTGCTCATTCTTTTCTTATTTTCTACTCAGAGAGAAGTCCATCAGGCAGTGCTTTTGGCAGCCAGGAGAATCTGCGCTGGAGAAAAGACATGACCCACTGGCGTCAGACCAGCGAAAAGATGGACAAGTATGATATTATTAATTATTTGTATTTATTTGTTCTGTGTGTGTGTGTAAGTCCACTTTAAAGTATGTGAATTTTGACTTTCTTGTCACTTATGTAACTAATCTGATACCAGTACAAACATTGTAATTTGGTCATCGGTTATTAATAATTAAATATAATAATAATAATAATAATAATAATTATAATGATAATACCAACAACAGCAAGGCAGTTTTTCAACAATAATTGTAATAATTTAAACAAATATTATTATTATTATTATTGTTATTATTATTATTATTACTACTACTACTATTATTTAAAATGTCAATTTGTGCACATTGATTCATCTTTCTTTAGCAATATATTATTTGTTAGTCCAGTATTAGGCTTGTTGTATTGTCTATGTATTTATTATGTTCAAAGTGAGATTACTGACCTTATTTTAATCCCATAAATCCCATAATGGTCACATTACCCGCATTTATACAGTTACAACTATTAACAATTTGACCTCAAATAATCCCTTTGTGTGCCCTTGTTCTTTCATGTACTGTGTGTTTAGGGGCCAGAGATCAGTCAGGTATTGTACAGTTGAAGCGTGTTTTGCTTTCAGTGACCCTTGCTTTGCTTCAGATCTGAATTGAAACCGCTTCCCCTATCGCCTCTGTCCTGCTGTCCTCTGCTGGTGATCGATTGGTCTGGATGCAGTTCTTACTGACCACAGTCTGATACTGACCCCAGACGTGTGTGTGTGTGTGTTTATTTGAGGGATGAAGTAGGGTGTGTTATGGATGATAATATTCTGTTGTAACCTGCGTGTTTATTACAAGAAATGCAACATGGCTCTTAAACAGCCTCTCAGGTCCAGGATTTAGCTGTAATATTTGCTCTGATTGTCAAAGCAAATTGCCTTATTGTCAGTAAAAAGTTGCTATGATTAGATTATTTTATTTTAGAAGATTAAGGCCTTACACTGTAAATTGACTCATATGAGAGGTGTATTTTATAGTTGTCATATTGCTCTCTTTAATTCCCTTTCCAATCAATTTGTGTTATTTAACCTGTTTAGACCAGTGGTTCTCAACTTTCTTTTCTTAATTAAAACAAATAATATAATGAAGCATATGTGTTTTACTTATATTATGTGTTTAAGTGTTTAAGAAACTGCATATTAACTTAACAAAAAAAAAAAAAAAAATCTGAATGTTGGACTGCCGCATTCTTAAAATACTTATTTTATTTCCGATGGTTGCCAAAAATACATTTCATTTTTTGTTATGTGTAACTAAATAATAAGCATTATAAATAAAAATGACAAAAATGAAATATTATTCAAACTAATTTAAACAAATCTACAATAGTTACTTTGCAATACTAAAACAATTCTGCTACAAAACAAAAACTGTTAAAAGTGCATATGCATTATTAGAAAATGAGGGACAGTCATGCATTAAGAAATAAATTAGAGCGGAAGAAAACGGGGGAAAAAACATTTGACAGAAAACCTGACTTTCATGATGTAATACTTGGATCCGTTCTAATTTTTCATAAAACATATTTAAATTAAACAACTTCATTTTATATATATATATATATATATATATATATATATATATATATAT
>CAIGQV010019356.1:18017249-18027937 GCA_903798115.1 Danio jaintianensis | reverse complement strand
ATATATATATATATATATATATATATATATATATATATATATATATTGTTGTTATCCACGATAAATGTGCTATTTTAAACTCGCTTATTTAAACTCATTGAAACTCATCTTAATTTCTCCACCACCAATTTGCAGGCGTGATTAGTGGGTTAAGCCCCATTCAGTTGAGAACCACTGGTCTTCATCCTTTCAGTTTTATTGAAACATTTTTTCCGGTGGTTACTGTTTGATGCCAATGACTATCAGGTCATATATATATTCGCCCTCAGAAACTTCTTTTACCAGTTTCTTCCCTTATCAGAGGGCAAAGTGTTTGGCAGTGTGGGTGCTTCTGTTTATTTAACCCTTTTTCAAACAAATCCAATTCAGTGGGATTTGGAATTTGAATTACCGTTAATTTTTAAAACGCTGCTCTTTCTCCTGGAGGCCTTGTGTGAAAACGGATTTGCAGTATTGAATAGCATGTAAAATAAAAATAGTTATGCATTTTAGAGTTTACCTTAGAGCTGTTGAGAATTTTTTTTTGAAAAAATTTATTCCACATTGATACTGAGATTATCAAAATGCATAGCTATTCTCTCTTGAATCAATTATGAACTTAGTTTTTAACAGCAGATGGTGTTCTAGGCTGTTTTTTTATTTTTTATTTTTTATGTTTGTCATTTTTATTACAATAGGATATTGGATGTTGATATTGACATTAAGTGAAGTTGGAGAAAGAGAGACCAACCAAAATTGGAATGTGTTTATTTTGAAAAAACTAAACAAACAAACAATAAAAATCATAAGGAACACATTAAATAATGTTTATTGTATTGTCTGCAATGAAATACAAGTTGTTTTCCATACTGTCCCAACTTTTTCTGATTTGGGGTTGTACGTACACATCAGTGCCGAGCCTCTGACGGCACATCATCACTTGCTTATAGGTACTGTGTACTAACAAGGTGGCAGGACCAAATACTGGCCTGGCATACGTGATACAGCGTTTTTGGCTGTTTTTGCTAATGTATAAACATGGATTGTTTTGAAAACTTTGTTGTGTAAACGTGAAACTTTTAAAACTCAAGGAAAAAAAAAAAAAAAAAAAACGTTTCCATCGTCCTGTAAACGTAACCTTAGTTGGCTTTTATGTTAAACACAGCTCACTATGAAAACTCTTAGAATTTACTTTACACATTTTTTATTTATATATATATATATTTTTTTAGGTTCAAGTTGTATTTTAGGAATTGGATGAGTACGGCTGTTTGTGAAACATAGCGCCATCTGCTGTTAAAAACTAAGCTCAATCAATTCAAGAGAGAGATGCATATTAAAAATCGCAGAATCAATATTTCAAACTAGTTTACCTGCTGTAAGTTGATTTAATTACTTATTTTTAAAATTTTAGATTTGTTAAAAAAATTAATTAATTAATTAATAATAATAATAATAATAATGCATGAATGCAGTGAATTTCCAGGTGCAGAGTTGCAGTTTAAAAAAAAAATAATATCACACCACAATTTCCAAAACGTTTTAACAGCAGACCACCCTCTCTGCTTCTAACAATAATAACAAGTCTATGACAGGGCTGTGGCTTCCTTCTTCTCTATAAAGCTTTGGTATAGGGTTATGGTACAGTTATTTGTGTGTGACCATACAGGTTTAAGGGAACCCTACTGCGCAATGGGACAAGCCAGGAGCCCTTCTTAGTTAGGTTTGTAAGCTTACTAGGATATGCTTACACATTTACTATAATTTTGAATTGCTTAACCTTTATTTCGTGCTTAGGCCTAGTTAGAAAACTTATTTTATACACTTTTATTTATTCATTTGTTTGTTGAATGTTATTTTATTTTACATATACACATTATTTATTACATTAATTTCAAATATAAATCAGGAAGATTAAGTGTAAAGAGTTAAGATTACGCATGTATTGGTAAAAGTTCAGATTAATACTCTGCATTGAAATGGACACAAACATAATGAAGTCTGTACGAATGGAGTTTATAGTCTGTATGCCGAGGACAGTGTTCCTCTGTATACACTCACTTGAATGCTTGTGTGGAGATTGCTGTGGCATTCAAGGATGCGTTCGCTGTTGTACATTGCATATTGCACCATTTTAACAGTTCATTGCCTCATTGTTTGTCAGGACCAGGGCCGAGCTGGAGCATGAAGCAATTATTGATGGAAACTTGGCAACTGAAGCTAATCTCATCATATTGGATACGCTCGAAATAATAGTTCAGGTAATGATTGTATAGCCACCTTCAATAATTGTGAGTATTTGAAGACAGAAGACCTTTATTCTGACTGTTATTGTGTCATGTAGACCGTGTCAGTGACGGAGTCCAAAGAGAGCATTCTGGGAGGCGTTCTGAAGGTCCTGCTACACAGCATGGCATGCAATCAAAGTGCCCTATATTTGCAACACTGCTTCGCTACACAGAGAGCTCTTGTGTCAAAGGTGAGTGAACAAATATAAGTATTTATAACTTGCAGTTTCTCTCTTCTGCCAATATGGATCAATGATTTTTCATAAAAAAAAATTTTTAATTACACTTTACATCTTTTGACCAATCAAATGCTTTCAATAATTCGAAGTGTCCCTCACTCTTCAAGATAAGGCTGAAATTGGTCATGTATTCACATCTATTCAACATTTGCATATATAAGAAAATTATAAATGGTAGCCGACACTTTGCTGCAGCAGGCGCAGTGATATTATGGAGATGGGGAGACTATTTTCAGGTGCTGCATAATATCATTGTGCCTGCTGCAATCATGGTACGGCAGCAAAGTTCCCAGCCACATTGACACATTGATAATAGCAACTTTTCAGTAGGGTTAGTCTTAGTTCACAATGTAACTACAGACAAGTCGAGCTTTAAATAGGGAAATTATCAAACTTTTTGAATTTCAGTGAGATGCTTAATGGTCTAATCTGATTTAAAAGTGCTCCCATCAGACCCGGGGATCGGCTGAATAGATTCAAAAATGGTAAAACTCAACTCAAGGGGAATTGTAAATTTAGCCCATTCACAAGAAAGTGAAGTGTTCCTTTTAAGAGAAATAAATGTAATTCAAAATAACTCCCTGATAAATAAATAAAAATAAATGGCAATGCTTTTGGAGACCTTTGAGCTACAGCATTATTGTTTGATTACCTTGAAGTTGAGCTTTATTGTCATTCTGCTACATACAGTAAAATGAAATGTCATGCCTCACAGGACCACATTGCTACAAAAATAAACATAATCATAAATATATAAACACAACACTGGATGTAAGAGCTATTTTAAACCTATACATAACTAACATAACAGAGTGGTAATCTAACTATGCTAACTATTAACTAAACATATACTATATATAAATACTTAAACTATACACATAACCCAAGACCGACTATACAAGTACTTTTACATAATACAGAACAATATTGTGCAAAAGAGGTACTTTAAGTAGTGCAACATGATTTGTGGTATATTCACAGGTAAACATTTATGTATATATTGAGAAGAGTGTTTTTACAGGTGGTTTGTGAAGCCCATTCACCTGCGTAAAACACACTTCAGAAATGCACAATGTTTTTTTTAGAAATATAGAGTGATTGTATGAAAGTGTTTGGTGCAAATGTCTGGGAAAGTGTCAGATGAAAGAGTGTGTTTTCTACTGGTGGTTTGTCAAGCCCACTCACCTGTGAGGCACACTTAGAATTGCATAATGTTTTGAGGTTTAATTACTGTACCTTTTCTCATGAAGTGATCAGTGTGTGTTCAGTTTCCAGAGCTGCTGTTTGAGGAGGAGACTGAGCAGTGTGCTGACCTGTGCCTGCGTCTCTTGAGGAACTGTAGCAGCAGCATTAGCACCATCAGAGCCCATGCCAGCGCCTCTCTCTACCTCCTTATGAGACAGAACTTTGAGATCGGAAATGTGAGAAACATTTTAACACACTCCGACATACTTGTATAAGGTTGCACTGTATTTGTGATGATGATCCCCTTTAGACATTCTGTTTGTGTTTGGATAAATATATAAGCATTTTTTTTTCTCTCTCAATAACAAATTAAGTGTACTTGTTGGTGCCGATAGCCTCATGGGTAGTGCTTCGGGTGTTCGAGTTCCTGCTCGTGGACCTTTACCACTGTCACATGATCCTTCAGAAGGATTTCAACACAAATATTGACAAATAAAGCTTTATTTTAGAATTTGATAACTTGATACTTTATATTTCAAGATTGTTTGATGAATAGAAAGTTCAAATGTACAGTATTTATTTGAAATTAGAAATCATTTGTACAATTACAAATATATTTACTGTCACATTAGATTAATTGAATGTGTCTTTGCTTAATAAATGTATAATTTATCTGAAGAAATAAAGATTATGTATATTTTAGTATATGCATATAGTTTAACATTTACAGTGCCTTTATATGTTGAAATAGCTGAAAATAGTGTATATATGGCAGATCTTATTTAATCATCAATTCTTATACAGTATTTTAATCTTTTGGTGGTAATATGGGGATTTATCTTGTATTTGTTTCTTCCCTCTCCAATAGAACTTTGCTCGGGTGAAAATGCAGGTGACCATGTCTCTTTCATCTTTGGTGGGAACATCTCAGAACTTCAATGAGGAGTTTTTACGTCGTTCACTCAAGACCATCCTCACGTATGCAGAAGAGGATCTAGAGCTCAGAGAAACCACCTTCCCTGACCAGGTCAGCCTCAACAACCCGTTTACCTCATCAGCTGTTTACTAGTTCCTGATGCAAAACACTGATTTTGGCTTCGGTTTTAGGTTCAAGATCTGGTGTTTAACCTGCACATGATCCTGTCGGACACTGTAAAAATGAAGGAACACCAAGAAGATCCAGAGATGCTAATTGATCTGATGTACAGGTAAAGTTTTTATTTTTATTTTATTTTATTACATTTATTAATTTAGCTGATGCTTTTGTCCAAAGTGAAGGAATATAATTTACAAGTAAATGAATCAACAGGATAAGAAATAAAAGCTGTTTTAAGAAATTAATACATTTCAAAGACAATTTAAAATAATTTATGAATAAGTAAAGTGGCAGTAAATACATTTGACATTTATAATGTCTCTGTTTTTTTTTTTTTTTTTTTTTATAAATTATTATTTATTATTATTTTTATCAGATAGTCAACATTTATATTTTTGTGGTTTCATGCTGAAAATTCTGTATTGCTATCACAGGAACGAATGCCATTTTAAAATATTTTAGTTTAAATTGTAATACAATAAAATATTTTGAATTATTGTTCTGCTTTTTGTTTTTCAAAGGTAGTCTAAATTCAGAATTTGTTTTTTAATTCCCTTTTTGTACGTTTTTTTTTTTTTTTTTTTTTTTCAGGTCAAAAAGCTTCATTTATAAACATGAAGAAAAATCTCTGCAATTCTCTGCAGTATTTTTCAAACAAATACTTGCTTTCTGTTATTTACAGAATTGCTAAAGGCTACCAGACGTCCCCAGACCTACGATTGACCTGGCTGCAGAATATGGCTGGCAAACACTCAGAGAGAAATAACCATGCAGAAGCAGCCCAGTGTTTGGTCCACAGCGCCGCCCTGGTGGCCGAATACCTCAGCATGCTGGAGGACCGCAAGTACCTGCCTGTGGGCTGCGTCACATTCCAGGTTCTGACCACACTTTGTGACTCAGTGTCAGTCATTTACTTTCAGATTGTGATATATTAATGAGGTCTTTATCACACTGCAGAACATTTCCTCTAATGTGCTGGAAGAGTCTGCTGTGTCAGATGATGTTGTGTCTCCAGACGAGGAGGGAATCTGCTCGGGGAAGTACTTCACTGAAGCAGGTTTAGTTGGGTTGTTGGAACAAGCTGCAGCCTCCTTTTCTATGGTGAGTTCTTTATTTTAGCTTTGGCTGCATTCCTTTTTCATTTTTTTTCTGTTTTTTATAAAATCAGTTATATGTAATATTATTCAGTGATTTCACAATAAATAGTTTGGTAATCGTTTTGTTTTGGGGAGATATTTACTATGGGATTTAAAGTACTTCATTTAAAATTGCATTTAAAATGAATGTTATGTCTTTGGCTACATTCAGATGTTTTAATTTCATTAAAGTATTTAATACATATGAATATTTTGTGGCATATTAGCAGATTTTTTTACTATATAATAATAATTAAAAACTTTAGTTATTTGCTGTGTAATTTAAAATACCTCTGTTGTGGTTTTGGATACATTTATTTTGGATACATCAATTTGTTTTAATTTTACTTAATTAGCATGTTGTCATAGATGTAAAACAAAGCAGTGTTTAGTTTAATATTGGCGGTTTTGTATTTATTAATAAATCGTTTCTAATGAATTTCCAGATTGTTGATGATAAAAAAGCATCTTGTACTGATTTGCAGTCCTAATATTGAGTTTAGTCAGGTCTCTGTTGTTAAAGAGGTCATCAATATCAGTAAGATTTCCTAGTCAAATAAAGGTTTACATTTTTTTACATCAACAATAAGTGTTTTATGTAAAAGGGAGGAATATTTATATGCATACATAAAAAACAGAATAAAATGCTTATTGTAATAACAAAATCAGTCAAATGCTAAAAGGGTTATTTTAATGACAAAAAAAAAATTCAGAATGTACAGTATAATTAAAAAAAAAAAAGTTAAAATACTAATTTTAATGCCAAAGAACCGTACATAAACACAGGTGAAATATTCTTTTTACAAAATCTTTGATTTTTGTTTTGTTTTGTTTAGATGAAGTAAAATGCCTACACAAAAAATCTGGATGAATTTTTTTAATTTTTCTGTATTTGAATTGAACTTATGTTTCTTACCTGGCTCAGAAGAAAATAGGATATTAAGAGATAATACCTAACGTCTTCACAATTAATTGAATGTTAAAAGCAAATATGCTGTCATATTTAATTTGTTAGAAAGCATGACATGCTCTTGCAAAACAGGCACCATTTTCGGCAATTAGTATCTCACAATTATTAATATATATATATATATACACAATATATTTCCAAATACGTTTTGAATATATAATGAGCAAAATAAAAAATCTAATATGCCATCAAATAACTTTATTACATCAGATATTTTATAGGGCATCAGCCACTCTTATCATTATTTCTCTCCAGGCTGGCATGTACGAAGCGGTCAATGAAGTCTACAAAGTGCTCATCCCTATTCACGAGGCCAACAGGGATGCCAAGAAGCTTGCCACTATTCATGGTAAACTTCAGGAAGCCTTTGGCAAAATTGTGCACCAGGTAAATGCTTAAAAAAAATCATAGTTTCAGATCTTAAAATAGATGCTCCGTTTAGCCTCTTCACGACTGCAAGCAGTGTAAGACAACTGGACTTTGTATTATTGCCCTAGTACTGTAGTACAAAGCAACAATCTGCCAGTTGTCTACATTGGCAACATTTTTCTTGTGTATACAAACAGACGCGATTTCTGTGTGACACGTGAAAGAGACTTTGAGTTAACATGACTGCGTGACTCTCGTAGACGTTTCTCTCTTTGTCTGTGAGAGTTCATGGGCAATATCAGTAGAATTCACACCAAGAATGATAACTTTTATTATCTGCGTTTGCTGATTAAAATGCACAAGCTGCTTATGCCTGGATTAATTCTAATTTGCTGTCAATGTTTATTTATAGCTCATAAGCTGAGAAAAAACCTCCCAGTTTTTTTTTATAGATGCGGCACAAAGTCTGCTGTTTTGGAATTTGATTTGTTGTTAATAGTTATTATTATAAGTGTAAATGCATCTTGCTCATACTGTACTTTGGTTAGATTTGAGCAAATAGTCTGGTACCAGAGATTTGTAGTATCTTTTTTTATTTTATTTTATTTTTATTTTTTTTATACTTGACCCTTGCTTAAAATATCCCATACAGATGTATGTGAAAGGAGGTAACCAGACTATCATACAGACATGGGGTATTAGGGGTAATCTCTTTTGAAAAAGACAGTGGCAACTGTTATAAAAATTCATGGGGTACCACCCAAAACCCATCAGCATCATGTAATGAGCAAACACTTTCTTTTATAGATGTAAAAAATCTAGTTATATTATATTATTGCATGTGGTATGTATAGTAGGGCTGGATAGTCTTACATGGCAGACGCAGTTTAACAAAATACACTACTATTTAAATGGTTAGGGTCAGTAAGTCGTTCTCACCAAGGCTGCATTGAAAAAATACACAGAAAAATTAATTATAAATATTATCATCTAAAATAAGTCTTCTAATACATATTTTAAAATGTAGTTTCTTTTTTGAGATCGTAAAGCTTTTAAAAAAAAAACTGCATTACTCCAGGTTTCAGAGTCACATGATCCTAAGATATTAATTTGATGCTCCAATTATTTTATATTTTATTTTTCAATTAATATATATATATATAATAATATATATATTATTATTATTATTATTATTATTATTATTATTATTATTATTATTATTATTATTATTATTATTATTTTTTTTTTTTTACAACAGTTCAATGTAATATTGGGAGAGTTACATTTTAGACACAATAATGTCTATTTTTGTGTTTCAGCAACAAAAATAAATCCAAATAAAGCTGGAGCAGAGTATTTGCATGTCACTGCTGTTTTTCATTTTTGAAGATCTTTTAATAATCACTCATTAAGAAAAGGGACTTGCCACTATCTATGGCCATATATAACAAGCATAAATCATCAAAGGCACCTGCATAAAAAAACACATTCAGATAAATAAAATCTAATTATCATCTAAGAAAATTCCAGAGTGCTGCTTATATTCTTAGATGATAGAAAGCCCATTTTTGGGGGGTTATTTTAATATATTTTTTATCCTTATTAAAGTCTTTACTGTCTTTTTTAAAGTTAAATTTTTTTTAATGCACCCTTGCTCAATAAAACTATAAATTTCTTTACCAAAAATCATACTGCTGCCACACTATTGAACAGTAGTGTATGATTTTCCATAAAGGTGAGTCTGGGTTTCTGCAGGGGGTGATTGTGAGCTATTTGTTGATTTGTGCTGTATTCTCTTTGTTACACAGAGCACAGGCTGGGAGGTAGGTGCTGAAACTTCATGGTTAATGCTTGGCCCATACGTGCAAGCTGTGGGCATTTATCATGACTCTTTTTGCTGTGAATTTGACCCATTAACCTTTTTTATGGACGTTTTTCATTTCTTCGTCCATCCCTTCATCTCTTTTTTTTTTATTATTATTATTATTTTATTATCTTTCCTATGGGACTGCTGTCAGTGGTGTCTGGACAGTAGCGTCCCTTCTCGTCTTCTCATCCTTCTCTGTCTTTCTTGAGGAGAAGTAATGTTAACATTGTCAGATTGACAGGCCATGCATGGGAGCCACTGTGACACTAATGACCAGATTTATTCATGAATGCGTCATTTCACTCCCTCGTTCGTCTCTTTCAACTCAGTTTCATCAGCACTGTCATCTATGTCTTCTCATCATGGCTCAAAAGCACAGGGTTCGATTTACAAGAGTATTGTTGATTACCTTGAAGAAAGAAGAAAGAGGTTTTGCTCAAAAATTAAAATTCTGTAATTTTGCTCACCCTCATGTTGTTACGATCCCGTGTGACTTTTCCTTCTTTCGTCAAATATGGAGACATTTTGAATTATGTGTTGCTTTTAAATGATAGTGTTGGTTCAGTTCAGAGCTTACAGTGCTTTTAAAAAAAAATACCTGTGGGAAAATACTTCAAAGTAACCAAAGATGCTTAAAAAGTGAGCAGACACTGTGTTTATAGCTTAAAAAATGATCTATTTTGTTCCATTGAACAAAAGATCTGTTATACAGGTTTGGAATGACATGAGAGTGATATTTTACGTTAAACAAAATCTGAATTGTTGGTATTCTGGCAAATTATCCTTGATTTTTCTTCTAAATAGACTTGCCATGGTGATCATCAGCTCCAAAACTATATTCACGCGCTCAAAGTGATGTCCAATGACCGATTCTTTATGCTAGCTTTTGTTTAATGGCAAACTAAATCGATCCCTGAGTTCTATTTTACACCTGTTTGTATTACTAGTGTTCATTTTTACTTTTCTGCATGGCAACAACTCAACCAAACTCGTCATATTTACAGCATTAAACCAGGAATGCACTGTTTCTTGAGTGTCTGTTTAATCTTTTTAAGACCCCAACTTTTTTGTGCCTGCTTCTTCCTTGTTGCATGTTTATTGTTGGGTTTTAGTTTTTTTTTTGTGTGTGTTTTTTTTTTTTTTTTTAAGATATTGATTTATGGAGTTTGGTAGTATTGCTGTTTGTTTTGTGTATGTGTTTGTTTTGTTAGTCTTTCAAAGAGTTTCCTGGTTTCCTGATTAAAATGTTCTGTTCTCTCCTTTTTTTATTTCCCTGGTTGCTGACCCCTCCTCTTCCCACTTTAATTATTGTGTCTTGTGGTAAGTTCATAGTTTGAGGGTTTATTTCTATAGCTTTTATGACTGAACAAACAATCACACTGAACCAGAGAGGGACTGAACCATCTCAGACCGCAAGTTTTCCACAATATCCATTGTCCATTGTTTTTAATGTGCTAATTTGAATACAGGTGTACTACCCAAAGATTTACTAGCTTTTAACAAATATATATATATATATATATATATATATATATATATATATATATATATATATATAT
>CAIGQV010019356.1:17970098-18017239 GCA_903798115.1 Danio jaintianensis | reverse complement strand
TATATATATATATATATATATATATATATATATATATATATATATATTTTCATGCACACTGACAGATAAACAGAATTAACAACAACCATTTTTAAACAACTCTCTATAATTTAAATTACAGTAGTCAACATTTAAAGTGGATAAAGTTGTCCTACAATTTAGAAAAGTTTTTTGATCCACTTCGAATGTTGACTACTGTATGTAGCAGTTATGGTAATATTATTAATGCACGATGCTATACCTCAAAATTTAAAAACAAGAATGACACATCGACATGGACACATCCATTGTTGGCAACACCACTTAGTAAAAAAACATAAAATTGTGTCATTTAGTCTGAAAATGCTGATGTATCTTGTCCACATGTAGAAGCTGATCACTGAGCTTGAGACACAGACACGTGGTAATAGTCAATATATACTCACTGGCCACTTTAATATGCTCACCTGCTAGTACTATATTGGGTCCACTTTATCCTTCAGAACTGCTTTAATTCTCCATGGCATAGATTCAGCAAAGTGCTGGAAATATTCATCAGAGATTTTACAGCATTACCCAATCGCTGCAAATTTATGGCTGCACATCCATGATGCAAATCTTCTGTTTTAAAACAACCCAAAGGTGCTCTATTTAGATTGAGATCTGGTGATTTTGGAGGCCATTTGAGTGTAGTGAATTTAAGTTTTGTGAAAAAAAAACAAAGAGAAAAAAAACAGCTTAGATGGGCCCCAAAATTGCATGCTTATGCACTATTCAATACATAAATAACCCCAAAGATGTTTGTGCGTACAATTCCTGGTGGATCAGCAGTTTCTGAAATACTGCCATGTTTGTCACTTAAATGACTTTTCTTCCTCATTCTGATGCAGGTTTGAAATGTAGCATTTACGTGATTTAGTGTTAATGTCTATGTCGAGTTGTGATTAATTGCATATTTGCATTAATGAGCAGTTGAATAGGTGTACTTAATAAAGTGGCTAATGAGTGTATTACTACTTTTGATGACTTGTGTGTGCATTGCAGTTAAAAGACCCTCTTGGGGACTCACAATGTATGACTACAAATAGAATGCACAGCTACTTCTTGTAAAAAAAGTAGTCAAAATGATTAGCCTTCTGTGATAACCACTGGTATACAATGACTTGCCTAATTACCATAACTTAATTAACCTAGTTAAGCCTTTAAATGTCACTTTAAGCTGAATATTAGTATCTTGAAAAATATCTAGTAAAATATTATGTACTGTCATCATGGCAAAGGTAAAAGAAATCAGTTATTAAAACTATTATGTTTAGAAATGTGTTGAATTGTTTTTTTTTCTCTCCGTTAAACAGACATTGGACAAAAAAAAAAACACAGGGGGGGGGCTAATAATTCAGAAGGGCTAATAATTCTGACTGCATTTGTGCTATAAAAAGATGTTGTAATGAAAATTTGCATGCAACACTTGTTAGATACTGACGAAAAAGTATAAAAAGAAATCTGAGTATGGTTGGTCTGCTTTGGTTCAGCCCTTATCTGCATGTGACTGATACTTCACTTCCTGTGTGTAGAGCACTCAGACATGCTCCTGGCTCTATACACTAAAATCACCAACTCTTTTTCTTTTTCTTACTGTGCTTTATTGGTCTACCTTGTAACTCCAGCACACATTAGAACTGTCTGTCATTCTGTTTTTATTAACGTAACCGTTTCAGTCTGGCATTTTGAATTGGGCCACAGCGACACGTTTTAGCACTTGCTACATCATAAATGTTCTGTTTTGCTTCATTCTTTGACTCTTCTTTGGAGTGCAGTTGTTGCTCACTTGCTGTTTAAGAACATCAGGTTTTTCTTGTTATGTCCACCTTTGCTAATACAGCTTTCAGAGAAAGGTCCCACTTTGTTCAGAACTACTTCTTTCTGCACTGTCTTTAATCTCGGCTCAACCTCTTGTGTTTTTCAGTTAGATTTTTGTAATGTGCAGATTACTTTCTTCTCAGCTACTGCTTCCTATAAAAGATCAAATAAGTGAACCTATATATACAGTTCAAAAGTTCTGGGTTGGTAAGATTTCTAAGGAAAACTGTGAAATATTCAAATAGATGGCTGTAATTTAAAATTGTGATAATATTTAGTAATATTTTACAATGTGCTTTATTACTGTATGGAAAAGCCATTGGTCTGCAGTGGCTCGTGATCTTTCATGATCAATTTTGTATACTTTATTTTTGGTGTTCAAGAAGCGTTTATTATTATAAATGTTGAAAACAGTTGCATAATGTGTTGCACATTATCTAATATTTAGATTTTTATGGGCAATACATTTTACTGTATTTTTAATCAAATAAATGTCTTTGCTAAATAAAAGTATTAATTTCATAAAAATCTTACTCACCCCAAACTTTTGAATGGTATTTTAAAATTAACAAACAATACAGAATATTTGTAATAATAATAATGACTAAAAACACCATATAACTACTTGAAATCGAGCAGTGAAGGTAAAAGTGTTGACAAGTTTTTTTTTTTGTTGCTTTTTCTCTGAAGTTCTGTTAAAATATTTTCAAATGTGCTACATGCTTGTACTTTATTAATAATATTGTGTCAGTGCCTGTGTTTTTTTCTTCTGTATTTCACTGTTATAAAATTGCATCACTATTTCCAGTGTTGAATGCAGTTTATGTAAACATGTACCAGACGATGTTTACATGGCTTTTGTCACTCGATAACTTGCTGCCAAGAGAAAATGTTATGTTTGCCTCATTGCACTTTACCTTTCTTTACAAGCAACTGTTTTAGAATGTCAACCCATTACATACTGTATGTGTGTGTATTTATATTTCTGTCTTATATGGCATTTTAAAAACTGGTAGCTTGAAATGACAGCAGATTAGTAACTGACACACATTTGTTTGTTACAGGATGGAAAGCGGATGTTTGGCACCTATTTCAGAGTTGGATTTTATGGTTCTAAGTTTGGTGATTTGGATGAGCAGGAGTTTGTGTACAAAGAGCCGGCTATCACTAAATTGGCAGAAATCTCACATCGGCTTGAGGTATACAGCATTTCTGTATTTTGATGTACCTGTATTTTTGATTTGGTTTCCATTTTTCTTTTTAATTATTTTTTTTTTACACATGCATTACCTTTTCTGTTGTAATAATTCTGTTTAAATTTCAGAGTTTTTATGGTGAAAGGTTTGGTGAGGATCAAGTGGAAGTCATTAAAGACTCCAATCCTGTCGACAAGTGTAAACTAGACCCCAATAAGGTGCAGTGTTGTTGAAATCTCTTTACAAGGTTCCCACACTTTCACAGACAGCAGATTCAATGACTTTTCAAGGACTTTTTATAGCACCATTAATTTGAAGCAACTTTGTAATTCATACCCCAGCATATGTAGCGCCATGAAAGTCCTTACTGTACTGAACATTTCAATTACACTTAAAATTGACATAAAACAATTTCATTACAAATTGACCGTTTTAAAAAGTCATGTTCAAAGAACTTTAATAAAATTTGTTTAATTCAATACTGGTAATATTCAAATTTGGTTTCTGAAATGTAGAACAAATGTGCATTATTTGTCAGTGTTAAGGTCGTTGCACACTGAAGTCTGAAATTTTATGCGAAAAATTCGTCATGTAAACAAACCTTGCACACTGAGTCCGATGCGGATTAATTAATCCATCACAAAAAAACATTTCGGAGTCAGTTCAAGCAGTGATACTTTGTTCTCCTCTCTCTTCTCCAAAGTAGAAAAAGAAAGAGGAATAGGCTACATATTGTGCTCATTTAATACTAGCCTACATAGAGAGGAAAGAGAGTCCTCCTTATCAAAGAGCTGCGCTACGATTATCCTGAAATGCAAAGTTTATTTCAGGAAATCAGTGGAATTTTGATACATTGCTTGTGATACTTCACACATTCACGTACGTAAACAAATCCTGAACAGAGACTGGCAGTACCATAGACATTATAATAGATGGTGGCCGCGTTGACGTGTCGAAGCAACGGACCGAAAGCAGACCATGCTTTCTATTATAATGTCTATGGGCAGTACGTCAAATGTATGGACACACACACACACACACCAAACAGCAGCAGGGCAGAGGTGCGCCAGTCACTGAATACAGCATATAGGGGTTCTCTCCGCCACATTCTGTCTTTATTTTATGCAGTGTGTTTGTCATAAAGTTAGCACTGTAGCTCAAATGACGGCATTCTGTATTTAGCTTTTCACTTGTACGGTGGCTCTGAACTGTCAAAACGCCTCTCAAAGTGTTTTTTTCGGATGCAAAAAGCGAAAAATCCAAGTGGTACTCACTGCAGAGCCACATGGGCAGAGCTGAGCTCCAGCAAGGGGGAGCTTGAGTGAATGATTCAGTGTGCAATAACCTTTATTGTACAATATTTAAATTTAAGATTTTAAGTTTTTTCATTCTGTTTTTGACAATTGAGAACAATTGTTAAAATAAAACCATAAAGAAATGTAATTTCAAATTTAATTAAAGCACTTTAAAGGACCTGTTTGTTTTTAAGTACTTTTTAGGCCTTGAATCCATATGAAATTAAAGTACTTTTAAAGAACTACTACTTTCAAGAAGCGTGGGAACCCTGTTTTCACTTTTTGATTAGATTTGATGACCAAAATAATTGACAAATGATTTTCGTTTCCCTGGTCCAGGCCTTTATTCAGATCACATATGTTGAACCATACTTTGACACTTATGAAATGAAGGATCGCATCACATATTTTGATAAGAACTACAACCTGCGGCGCTTCGTCTACTGCACACCATTCACACTCGATGGAAGAGCTCATGGTGACCTGCACGAACAGTTTAAACGGAAAACCATCCTTACTACCTCTCACGCTTTCCCCTACATCAAGACCCGTATCAACATCATTCACAAAGAGGAGGTAAAAACACACACACACACCCCATAGGCGTAGCTTGTAGGGGGCTGCAACCCTTCAGACACTGTATATTCATTCCCCGAAGCAAAATGTTGTGACATTGTTTTGTATCATTTGGTACATATGCAGTAACAGTGCTCATTTTAAAAGTCCCATGAAATTAAAATAAAGTTTTTTAGATGTTAGTATCAGTATTGTTTGTTTTTAGGATATCTATAAGCTAGTGTGCTCCAAAACGGTGGCAAAACTTGCATTTAGAAGATATAAAACTGATATAAACATGTAAGGCTTGTAGTTTGTCACTTCCGCCTCAACATTTTTTTTCATGTCACCTCATACTTCAGTTTCTCATCAAATCATGTCCAATCAAGTGCTCTCTAGTATCTGACATGCCCCGCCCCCTTCAAGACGCTTCACATTTGATGTGCTTGAGCTCAACCAATCTCACTGGCAGAGCTGTGATAAAGCAAAGCGCTATTGGCTGTTTTATTAAAAGGGGAGGAGCTACACTGTTCCTCTCTTTGTGTTTTGGTTGAGATTACGTCAAACATCAAATAAAAATGCACATTTCAAAGCACTCCACAGGACCTTTAAAATAGCTGTAAACATGTTGGACTATGTGCAATTCTAAGTTGAAAGCATTTCATTAAGCTACACTGTAAACTAGACAAAAACGCAACTTTTTTGAATGGTTTGCTTTCACTTTCGAATTTACGATTCTGTACTTTTACCTTAGAGAAAAGTGACTTCCTAAAGAAAGAAAAGAAAGCATACTGGCTGTGCTTTATGACATCATCTTATACTTGTGGATCGATTTATTGATGGATAAACAAGCGCTTTTTATCAAGGAAGTAAACCAAAACTAGGTGTTTTGTTCATAGTTTAGCCTATTTTGTAATATTATTTTGTTCATATTTGATTAAGCATAGAGGTCCTATTTTAGTGTTTTCATTTTGTCACTTCGAAAACATTCATCTGCTTTGTCTGTTGATGAACAGGAAAAGTGATACAGTCTCTGTTCATCTGTTTTCTTCCACTGAAATTGGCCTAAATGCATCTGTTTTATAGCTTGTCCGGTAATTAATAATGAAAATGTGAATGGAAAAAAAGTTATTAAATGTCTTATCATTTTATAGTAATAAATACAATTACAGATAGCCTAATATAATATATTATGCATAAACAAATAAATTCACGAACAGTCTTACTTAACAGGCTTACAAGCTCAAAATTTGAAACCTAAGGTGTATCATGGAAATCTGAAACACAAATGAAAAAAAAAAAAACACTTTAATGTGATGTATTTTTTTTATATATTTTAATATAAAAATATTGTGTGTGTCTGGCATCCCCTAGCGCAAATGTTAAGCTGGACCTATGACACACACACACACACACTCAATGTGAAAGCTTTTGTGGATATTTATTAGGAGTGTAGACATTTGTTAGATCACTTTAGGTTCAGGAACGATTTAAAATGTTATTATTTGCCTTTCAGATCATCTCCACACCTATTGAAGTAGCCATTGAGGACATGCAGAAGAAGACACAAGAGCTGGCCTTCGCCACTCATCAAGATCCGTCTGATGCCAAAATGCTGCAGATGGTTCTACAGGGGTCTGTTGGCACTACTGTTAACCAGGTGACTCGCCGAGCCTAATAATACATTTGCATCAGAATTATATAAAACTTTTACCTCTAAAATTTCTATCTTAAAAAAAGACTTGCAGATTAGTCGTTTTTTTTGTTGTTGTTGTTGATAAATAAATGATCAAGAGAGTAAGTAATGTCTAACTAATGCACACTGTGCTCTACAGGGTCCTCTCGAGGTGGCTCAGGTGTTTCTGTCTGAGATCCCAAGTGATCCTAAACTCTACAGGCACCACAATAAACTACGACTGTGCTTCAAAGACTTCACCAAGAGGTTTGATACTAAATGCTTCCAAATTACATTTAGCACAAACTATATTAATCTCGCCTAGGGTGGCAAAAATATAGTACCTGCTTTTTAGCATATTTGCACCACAAGAACTGGAAACAGTTTTGAGGAAACTCTTATAAACTTCCAGTGACAAGTGTACATAGATCAGGCGAGTTGTCATGCAAAGACCAGGGGTCTCATTTATAAAATGTTCTGTGTGTACACCAAGTTTATAAATAAGACCCCAGCACTTTTTAAAGTGTTACAAGACATACACATTTAGCAGTGCTAATAGCTGTTTCCATCCACCTAATTTGTATGCGAATTTTGAAATATTGCATAAAAAATGCTTAAATTATGTAAATAAAAAAATGAGCATAAAAAAATTGTGCATGTAAAATGCATTTAATGAATACATTTCAGCATGCACATCAATGGTTAGGTGATTTTGTTTTAACAAATCATGTGATAAACTGGGTGTAATTGGACAGTGTTAACAAACAAACCAGCGGACCAACCACATTACATATCTGAAATGTTGTTTTGTAAGTTTATGAAAGTGGTCCGTAATATCGGCGGAAATGTCTTAAGCGGCTGCGCTTCCAAAGCCACCATGCGTTCATTGCGTTTCGTCTTCTGAGGTGTAAGTAATTTCAAGTGTTACTCACTGCAGAGCCACTTGACAGAGCTGAGCTCCAGCACCTCCTTGCTGCACTTCTTGTACAAGTGATGTCACTGGGGGTTGGGGTTAGGGGTAGGGTAGGTGTACGCATTAAAACAGCTTATAGGAGGAGGAGCTCAAGCTCGCCTCATTGGAGCCCAAGTGGCTCTGCAGCGAGCAGCATCTCAGTAATTTGTTATAGAAGTTAAAGGCCTATAGAAGGACTTCTACCGCAGCAAATTCCATTGATTTATTTTTATATATTTGGGGCCAGTTTATCTTTTTTACTCATTGGATAGAAACCGTGCTGTATTCGCAAATGTTTTATGTGACATTCCAGGGTTCCGCACAAGTCTTATTTTGCTATATGGATGGAATCATTGCTATTGTTAGCAGTGTTTACCTGTGGCATTTGTGCTCTTTTCTGAGTCTCGATGATATCTCTACCTGATGCGAAGGCCCCTAATATAATGCACGGTTCTGTAATACAGTTAAATACACTTAAAACGGCCTAAATTCAACTTTTAATGACCTCCCTAGGTGTGAAGATGCACTACGCAAAAATAAGAGTCTGATTGGTCCAGACCAGAAAGAGTATCAGAGGGAGCTGGAGAGGAACTACCACAGGCTAAAAGAGGCTCTGCAGCCTCTCATTAACAGGAAGATCCCACAACTCTACAAACCCGTGTTACAAGTCAACTCACATAGGTCAGACAACAAAATTATGTCAAAAGCTCTTAATGTCCAGTATATGTCACCCTGCACATGAAAACAAATATCTGACTGCAGAATCTTGGTTGGTTGGTTGGTTGGTTGCATGTATGAATGAATAATGGTGTGAGCTGCTCTCTGAAGACAGCTATTAATATTTGAGTAATGCACCAAGTCATAGGGTTCACCATACAGCCCTTAAACATCAGTTCACTATCATCAGTTTATTACATATGAAAGAAAAATAGTCCGTTTGGTTCAGAAATAGTGTACTAAATGGGAATTCAGTGATTGAATTAAATCAAAATTAAACTGAAATATGTAAATGGGTACTCTATTATGTGAAATATAATCTTCAGGCCACGTGCTTCTTAACCAACTCAAAGGGCTGTATGTGATAGTTGGTTACTTATAGTGGACATGATTGTCTAAAAAGCTGTGGGAGTTTAGAATGTACTTAACCTCTTTTTTTCTCGCTTTAACAAGCAGCAAAAGGACGGCTTGACCAGGTAGTCAAGTTGTTGATGGGGATTTTTTTTAGACTGTTGAATTGAGCATTTTTACTCTTCGTCATTCATAACATTGGATTTTTTTTTCTTTTTTTCTTTCAGAGACTCTTTTAGCAGAATGAGCCTTCGCAAGCTAGACATGTGAAGACCGAAGAAATAAAAAGAACAAATGCAATTTTATTTATTTGTACATATATCTATTCTCCTCACATGATCAGTGTTTTTGCCATGAAGTAAAAAAAAAAAAAAAGATAAGTGTTAAGACGTTTGGTACATCATTCCAATTTTGTATTAGTTTACAAAATGGCCTGTTACATGATCATAAGAACTGATGGTGAATTTAGCATACAATGTGTCAAACCTGTATTCAATTCCTGTGCGCACTTTTTTTTTTTTATTTAAATTTTTTTACTTCATCCCATTACATTTTTAATAACCATGGTACAACTTGAGAGTTTATTTAATCCTCGTGGAAAAAGCTAATTTGTTTTTTCAGCATTATGTAATTTTATGTAACTTTTATGTTAAATATTTTGCTAAATAAATACTTATAGTCATCTCGGTGTGGTGTTAAAGAAACTGAACCAAAATGCATTTTTATATGCTGGTGTTTTAATGTGGTAAATAAGAATCTACATAACCAGACAATAGAAAAATATTTACATTTTCCCTCTGTCCTCAAATATACAATAGAATACCTTGTAGTAATATAGACTCTCGATGAAGGGTGGTGTTTATTGCTCAGAGATCTAACTGTACTGGTAGGGTCTGCTTACAACAACACGTAAAAGGAGAAAAGCTTCTTTAGACTGGATTGAGGTATGGCAGAGAAACTACAAAAATATGTCACTTTATCATTGTGGTCACTTGTTATAGGCAATTAGTACACTCTGTCCTTTCAGAGTCGACCACTTTTCAAATTAAACTTGATCTCTGTGTGCAAATCATCATACTATATCATCACTGCCGTTGGGAGCAAAACATTACCTGTGTCCTCTACTGTCAACAATGAAGTCTAATGTGGGATCTACATGGGTTTTAAACTATGAACATCCTCTAAAACAGGGAAGTCAAAATGCAAGTTCACACTTGAGACGAAAACCAAAAATTGTTTCATTAAAAAATATAAAATATCAGTGCACAATAAAATTAGTTTGTGCCAAGTTTCTAGGGAATGCTTGAAAGTACAGGAAAGCCGATGAGCACTTCAATAAGTGCCAAGGTGCATTTGAGAGTCACTAAAAAGCAGATGACATGGATTCACTGAACAAGAAGAAAGAGTAAAGAACAAAAACAGTATGACAAAAAGAGAACAAATTGGCAACAAATGTCATGGCCTTAAAAGTTCCAAATCTGCTTTCCACTGACATTTGTTCCAAAAACATACAGATCAACTATCAACACATTTCCTGCACATGTACTTAACATGGTTCAGCAAAACTCCATAAATATGTTGTGTTGTCCGAATCCACTTGCCTGTTTTTACTGAGAGACTCTCTTGTAGAAGAGCAGGTATGGTGTAGAGGTGGAGCAGGTCTCTGGAGAACAGGCTCGGAGGAATTCCTCTTCTTCATAGAGTCTCACTTCAGAGTCATCAAACAGCATCCACTTTCCCTCAAAGTCCAGAAGATTTCTCAGAGCAAGGTCAAAACTCACCTGTGTCCCGTCTGCCACAGCATCAGCACCGTCTTCCTCTGCCTCTTTCTTCACAGCGTTCTGAAGGAGAGCATGACTGGACAAGCTAGAAGCCTTGTCTGGATTGGTTTGCTTGCTGTTGCTGAGCTCATAGCTGGTGATGCTCCTTTGTCCTCCTAAAAGGCCAACACCTTCAGAGCACCTCTTGCTTGCTGTTTTGCTAGATATGTTATTAGTTCCACTGGTTCTGGCCACATTTCGCCCTCTGCCAGACAAGTTGAAGGACACCTCACCGTCGTCATAGTCGGTTTGAGGAGCTTCCTCTTTCTTCTGTTTCATGTCTTCTTGGTCTCGGTCATGTTCTCCATCCTGAGTTTGAGGTTTGATGTTGGTGTGATGGAGATCCATCATGCGGATGTAGGTGGTGTAGTGACCACTGCTGATGGTCACTCCGCTGTGCATGACCACGGCGAAGAGCTCGTAGTCTGGCGAGTCAGGTTGAGTGCACCACTCATGCAGAGAGAGTTTCAGAGGAGTCTGCAGAGGAGTGTTCACCTTGGAAAGGCCAGCATAAGGGTCCATCCTGTTTTAAAAAAATAAATCAATTATTAATTGTTCCAACTGCTCAAATCTACATTAATAACTTGAACAAGACTGAATGAGATATTTTTGTTGAGAAACACATGCAGTAAAGATCTTCATGAGCAGTTTTACTGGCATCAGGTAGCTATTGTTTTGTTTTTATTTGTATTCTTAATTTAGATTTTGACCTTAATGTTTTGTAATTTCATTATGGCAGTTGGGGCCTAATGGTTAGAGAGTCAGGTTTATGATCCAAAGGTCACAGGCTTGAGTCTCAGGACCGGCAGGGGTTGTAGGTGGTTCTTCCACCCTCGATATCACGACTGAAGTAACCTCTGGTGTATGTCTGTGTGTGTGTACTTGGAAGGGTTATAAGCAGAGCACAAATTCTGAGAATGGGATACCACAATTCACTTCATTTTACTTTTCTGTAATGTATATTGTAATTATGTAATACCCCTCCCCCCCAACAATAAATAAAAAATAAATAAGCACTTCACTGTGCCCTTCAAGGAGTTGAAAGCTAGCAAACAAGCATTAAAATTAATCTAGGATACATACTCTGAGCCATTGGCAGCAAAGCACTTCAGATGGATTGTGATGACTTCTGGTGTTTTGTCAAACAGGAGACTTCTCTCAGCTTCTGTGTAGTGATGACAGGTCTCACAGAAATATTTATCTTCACCCACAATACGCTCAACAGATGCAAACTGAGATATGGCCCATTTTAAAGTTTTTAGCTCGGGCTTGGGATCTGGGGAAACTGTAAAAGGAAAGATAGTGTCATCATGAGCATCTAAAGTGTTCTAACCAGCATCAGAAAGCAAACATGAAGGGATTAAAATGTACTCACTCTCAGAACTAGAATCAGAAGAGAGGGTTTCATCTTCTTGCACAGGCACACTGATGTCTTGAAAATCCTCTCTTCTCTCTGTGAAGCACTCACATTCCAGACAACGTGTCCGCAACACCAGCTGACCCTGAAACATCCACTTCAGCACGTCCAGGCCAGATCGCTCTAATTACACAAGACGTTATGTTAATGTTGTTTTCAGATAATATGCTAATTAAAAACTCATTTAAATAAACCAATTGAATATTACGCATCTATTAATTTTAGGATCTGATTAGGACATGGGTCATAAAATGCAGAGTAAAATATTTACCTTCATTCTTTCCCAGACTCTGTTTAACTTCTTGAGTTCTGTTCTCATTCTCAGAATTGTCTTTCTCCTGTTTCTCCTGAGAACTACCATCTGACTTCTCCTTGGTCTCTCCTCTCGCTCCTACGTGTGAAGTAATTCGTCCCATGCTGCGAAACTTGGAGAAGATGCTAGGCTGCTTCCCCGATGGCCTCAACCAGCCCAGCTTCCCTCTCCTGGTCCTCTTGCCTGTATCTTTGGGTGGACTGTCATTCTTCTCTTCTTCTGTGGTGCTCCCCCTGTCCTTCTCTTGCTCCTCTGTGCCATTCCTCTGCTCAGAAGCTGAACTCTCTGTGCTTATATCACTGGAGGACTTTCGTTTCGAGCGGGTCATAGGCACGTTTTCTTCATTTTTCTTAGACTTGCTCTGAGATTTTGGCTTCTTCTTAGCGTTGCCTGCTTCTGTGTCACTCTTTCTCTTTCCACTCAGCTGGCTGTCAGAGCTCCCGTCACCTTCCTGGACAGACTCTGTTCCATTGTTCATTGTGGTGTCCTGGTTGTCTGTTTGCTCTTTTTTGATAGTGTCACAGGCCTCCTGAATGTTCGCAAGGATGCACTGCAAGACCTCCTGTGCATCATGCTGCAAGTAACCCTCATACATTGGGTTGAGCTGCCTGCAGAGGAAAAATCAAATGAAAAGTCAGTTTGATAACATAACTACATACCTATATCGCAATGAGAAAAAAAGAAAAAATGAATGTCGATGAATGACATTTTGGTCCACAGCAGTACCTGAGTGCATTAAGCAGTTTACGAGGTGGTGTGGCTAGCTCTCCATCGCTGTATTTTTCCGGGTTAAGCAGGAAGCTGGACTGCAGCTGCTCAACAGAGGAAATGAGACTGTGGAAACTGCCCAGCAGCTCCATGGGAACAGGTAGGGTGTTCTCACCAGAGTCCCCCTGATAACAGAGTATCATTCAATGTTTAAATGTGATTATTATATGTTTTGCATATTTTATTGTATAATTAGCAGTTGCTTTTAAGGTAACACGTTTTTTTACTTTTTCTTTTTTAAAGAAAACTACTGATACAAATGCCTCAAGATTTTATGAAACTGAAGACTAACCTCGTTGTTGGCACTGTCTTCTTGCGGTTTGTCTTTCAGTTTAGCCACATGACACAAGGACTTGATGGCTTCTTTAAAACCAGGACAGTAATATAAAACCTGAAATTGGAAAAAGTCTTTGCTTAATATGATCTACTAACAACTAACAATATGCAGATATTACAGCAAGACACTACAATCTAAATCTTTTCTAGATTAAAGACCTATCTTTTTAGTAAAGCAAACACTCAATGCATCGCATAACGGTATGAGGCATAAATGTGCTCCACGCAGGTGAGCTGGCTCGACATCACCTGTAGGACACACTCCTCAATACACCAGACATTGTGTTAGAAACTCTCATATGCTTTACATGTTTGTTTCTATGTTTGTTTATTTAACTGCTATTTTCATCTATAACACTCAATTTTTACATCTCGTTTAAATACACTACGAACAGCAGCTACGCTAATTATTTTCTTTATTCTCTATTTCCACCTGGGGATACTCATTCCGAGGTCCCTAAAGACTATGCAGCGCCATTGATGCGATCCAAGACCTGTAAAGAGATGATCCCAAGGTATCCATAATCCTGGACCAGGTCGTATCCCGAGCTGATGCTGTGGTCGTCATGGAGAAATGTATTGCATGAGACTGATTCCTGAATGACCACTGTGATAAACGAGTCCCCACATTGATCCTGCTGGCCAACCTGACCGCCCGCCGGTGCCCTACTCACACCTGCAGCTTCTCCACAATGGACATCCAGCTTCTTCCTCGCCACTGGCTTGCTCGGATCAGGACTTGTGGAGCTGTGCTTCGGTGGATTTGCTCTGCAGTGTTTGAACTTTCAGCAGTGAAATTTAAACCACACTGAACTAAACTACACTGAACTTCAACTCTGAAATCTGGACTTTACTAGAACTATGTTAAGCTGCTTTGACACAATCTACATTGTGAAAAGCGCTATATAAATAAACTTGACTTGACTTTTCCCCCACACACACTTGACATCTTTTCGATATCTGTATTTTACTGCAGCTTTCAGTGGAAAAAACAACCGCACTATTTTTAGATATCAATACATATCTTAAAAGGCTGTTTACTTTTTTTCATGCACACAGCTTTGTTATTTGCAATCTCAAGTTTTCTATTTTAAATGTAGATGGCCGAATTTTATTTTTATACTCATATTCAGTTTTTTTTTTTTTGCAATTACATTAATTCTAATGCGATTAATAATGTTTAATTCCCTTATAATGTTTTTAGAAATTTCATACAATGATAAAAAAGAATAAATTGACATTAAAAATAAGCTTATCATTTAAGTTATTAGGTTCATATGTAATGTTGTGTGGTTCATATATTTGAAATTTTAAAGTAAGTCAATTTATTAAATCAAAGTTATATTTTCAAAAACTTTCATATTCAATTAATAAAAAGTAAGTTGAAATAACATATGGTTCTGACCTCTGAAGTTATGAGCTTAGATAAATAGGTTTCAAACAGAACCAAAATTATAGTGAAAAAGTATCAAAATAAATGAAACAAGGAATGTAATCTTATCCTGAAGCTGTTAAACATGTTCATAAGCTCTTTGCATGTTAGAGCATATTTAAATTATATCATTAGCATATCTAAACATAACTGTAATACAAAACAGCTGCATTTGCAACTAATCAATAGTGGGAATTACGTTTAGATGTTGATTTAATAATAATTTATTCAATTCACCCCTGTTGTCCTGGCTTAGAAATAGTGACATAATACATGAACTGAAGAGAAGATGAACAGCATACCTGAAGGATGCTATTCAAGTAGCAGGTGTTTCCCAAATTATTAAGCCCAACGAAGGGGACCAGGCTCTCGCGCTTCTCGCAGGTAAGAGGAGACGAAGGGCAAGGCAGGGGCACAATCTGGTCATGACTTAAAGGGGAAAATACAGAACACAATCAGGAAAAATAAAATTCCATCAACATGACGCATCGGATAGCTCCATAAAATGTCATACCAAATAGTCTCTTGTGTCTCGGCGGTACTGGTGTCTTCTGGCGGGGCCTCTGAGAAGTCCAGGGCGCGTTTGGTTTCCTTCTTCTGAAAGAACTTCAGTGAGAGTTTGCTTTTCTTCACAGGACTACCAGCTGCAGCAGCCACTCCACTTTCGCTGTGCAGTCCGGGCATTTTAACCTTTTACTAATTAAAATTTAAAAGAAACCAAAGCAAACGTCAAAACGGAACAAGTTCACTCAGAATATTCCGTTATCAGCCACCGCGTGAAAGCCTTGAAGTCGGATGTGCTTTAGAAAACACAACAAGCACTTTCTACAAATAACATGACTTTAACTTTAAATGTTTCATACATATGAATGATTATAAGTTAAATATTCACGCGATGGCGTTTCGTATTATCATTATTAATTCATTAGCATGAACACACGAATGTATAGCAGTGTTGCTAACCGAGTAACGTTAGCCGCCCAGCCCACATAACATGCAGGTTCATTTCTGCAGGAGTGCTTCAGAGTTACGTAATAAGAAATAAAACTACGTTTAAAACGATCTTACCTTATAAGACTGATTGTGCGAGGGTTACATTTTTGCGGAATACAATCCAAAAGTACGCGGTTTCGCGTTAAATGTAAACAACTTGACAAGCGCGTTTGCTGTAGAACTTGGCGCTTTTTCCACGACAGGGAGTTGCCGCTACTGCCTGATCAAAATGTGATGTTCGCTTAAATATTCCGACATTAAAGAAGGTGACACGCACATTTTGTGACTACATGCGTATTCTGAATAAAAAACAAATATTTGTAGTTTTTTAAAACCATTAATAAACATCTAAATCCTTCTCCTGGCAAAATTTTGGACTACCCATCGTATTGTCTGCATGCCATTTTTAACCGATCTGAGATCAGCATTGCGCGTAATTCAGACTGGTTTTCGTGAAAGGTGGCTGAATCTAGATCAGCGTAAAAGGTATCATAACAGGAACGATGGTACAATTTGTATGGCAGAAACGTCCTTGTAAATGTGTTATTTTGTTCGAATATTTTTTAATCGCGTTTTTGTAAAACATTAACTGCATGTGCTAAAATATGTGTTGACATGTCTCGTGAAAACAAGACGGATGGTAGTATTAAGAAGAATGCTGTTTTTAGTGAATTATCAGTGTTGTTATTAGTGAATTGTTATTAGGGGAAATTAAAAACACGAGTAAAAACCGAATGATTACAATTAACCTTTTTTATTTGGAAGTGTGCAGAAAGCATTTCCTACCTTTTACCAGCAGGTGGACATCAAGAGCAATACAGGACCACCAAAGCTAAGTTAACTGGGACATGCGTTTAACATCTACAATGACATGTTTTGTACTAACACTTACACATTTTTTAATTACATGCAAAGTATATATTTATAGATGCTGTAATTTGTCACTTATTTAGGCTAACGATGATAAAAGAAATGCCGTGTGCAATAATGTTTTATGGAGAATAGCACTGCACAGAAGAACACAGCTGTCAGTTCACCTGCCCACATACTGTATAGACCATTTCAATGTGGTGATGTCACTGGCCCATGAAAATTTCCTGCTTGTTGTCAAACCATTTCATAACTGTAACAAGAGGCAATTCAATAATAACTTCACGTTAAAACAGCCGCCATAGGATTATTTATCAACATTTGGACTTTTTTGGATTCTCAGAAGCTGTGGAAATTTAAATTGTAAAACAGGAAGTACGTTAGGACCATTGTTTTTGTTTACATCCCTCAAAGTGGTCTATATTACTCAAGAGACAACTAATCTGCAGATGTGCTTGAAGAGGCTGATTTCAAACCCTTTGAAATCACATTTTAGCATCTGCCGATAGGTTGCATCCCTCTAGAACTCCCATGTCAGAAAAATGTGAACTTTTTGTAGAGAAGACTGAGGCTACGGTTGTCAAAACAGCTATATATCAGTAACCACACTGGCATGCATTCAGGCAAATATCAATTGTGGTTAAAAATGTTTATATGAAAATATTTTAGGTTGAAGCAAGTTGGCCCATATTTTGCAGCTTGCAATTTTGTGCCATTTCTTATTAAGAGCAAATTAAATTTGATCATTTATCAAATGCTATATACTTGATATCATTATAATATAATTAGAATATTTTATCATAATTGTACATCATACTACAATACTAAATTAGTCAGTGGATTCTGATGATTCTCTTGAAAAAAAAATTCTATTACAATTCTATTCTATTTATTATAAAGTCATTATTCTACCCATTTCAGCAAACTGTAACAGAGTAACAGGTCAGAAAATGGTTCTTAACTCAGTAACTAAATTCAGAAGATTAAATTAAGATTTATTATATTATATCATATTGCTTGTTTTACTGAGAGATCCTCCTTGCAAAATATTAGCAGTAGAGTTTTTGTGTGAATAATATATTGGCTAAAACATCCGTGCGCATCTCTATAAACAATAACAATATTATTTATTATAGTTATTTACAATTAAATTAAACTACTTTAGATTTAACTTCATATAATTGGTCAAAATTCTTTGCTATTTAGTTTCAGGTTATTGTTTTTTTGTCCCACATTTTATTTTTGTATTGCTAAACAGAAACTGTGCCTTCAAAATGTTTTTGTTTTAATACATTGCAGAAATTCTTATGTATGGTGTATTATTATGTATACATTCAACGTACTTATATGAGTGTAGCTAATCAAATGCACCTCTTCTCAGTCCCTACAGTGTACACCACGAAGCCTAATAGAATGCAGGCACACCAGCCCTGGGAAGAAGCCTAGAGACTGGAAATGCGGAGAAATAGAGCAGCGAACTCAAAGAATGAGAGGCATGTCCTGTGCTCTTTCAGCCCCAGCTGAGCTGTGCTGTTTTTTAAATCACTTTACCACACTAAACCCTCCTCAGTATCAGTGACACACACTCTACACACCAGCTGGATACACACACAGACGATGTCAGTTGTTGATGCGAAGCTCAAGCAGCATGCATATTGTATAGGCAATGTGGATAAACAACAGCATAATCTTTTAGTATGTACTACTTTAATCCTATAGCATCTGAACATGATGGAGATCTAGATGGGGGGTGTTGGCTGCTGTTGCTGATGTGTGTGTGTTAGTGTGTCTGACCCTCTGTCTGCCATTGGATGAGCTCTGTGGAAGGAGGTGTGTTCAGCCTCACAGTATAGCGCTTGTTATGAGAGCCTTCTGCCGTCCCCTTCCACAAACCTCAATAACAATATCGCAGAGGCTGCGTGAGTGTGTGTGTTGGGGAGTGAGGAGTGTGTAGCACCGTTGCTGCTGCTGCCTGCGGCTTCCTCCCTGTGCTGGATTTTCCTTGAAGGTCTGCCTCACCTCTGCAGTGCCTAGGAAAAAAATAGAGGGACCCCAAGAGACTGAGGTAAGTGATGTGAGATAATACATTCCTCATCTGTCAGCTCCATTATTCAACTTTCCTCATGTTTACCTTTGAAAAATGCAGCACACCTCTATAGATCCCACCCACCCTGCCTTTAAAACCTTATCATTATATAATAATGCATTAGGTTGCACAGATTCTTCATTGCTGTTTTGATAGTTTATATAGGATTTCTGTCCATCATGAACGTGGTGTTTAATGTAGTGGGCAGCCTACAGTGTGTCTCTCATAACACAGCTCGTGTCATCTCGCGCTTGGCTGTGCTGTTTCAGTTTACCTCCCCGCTGGGTTGTCTTAATGTCGACCAGCTGGCTGTTACTGGGTGTCAATCTGGCAGAGATGCGAGACACGCGCTCGGTCGTGCCGTAGTGCAGCACTGCGCTGCTGCTCGTGCGTCTGCAGTGCTGCTCGACAGCTCAGGCTTGTTATTTCGCGATGGTGACTGGCTCGTTTGCAGCGGTCCAGGGACGGTCAGCTCAGCCGGTCGAGATCTCTGATATACCCCCGCGATGCCCCAGGCGAGATCCTGGCTGCCATGCATATTAAGGTCCCTGCTTGATTCATGTGCAGAGCGCGCGCGCAGCTGAGATAGCGGGTGCTGGATTCGGATGTTATTATGGGTTGGTCCCAGTGCCTGTATTTGGACATGACACAGTTAGGCTTTTACAGGAAGCAATGCATTTTCTAATCAAAACCGCAGGTGGACTGAATCAGCACGAATTGTTAATATATTCAATCGGTTTATCCAGGAATAAATCTGCATTGGGGAGTGTGCAAATATTTGTAACCTGTTCACTGACAAAAACAAATAAGTCTCATTACAGAGTACAGACAAGTCATTGCAATTGCACAGGGTGTTTATTATGGGCCAGTCAAATCCCCTAATTAATGCTCGTACACCCCATAAAGTCAGTCAAAACAGAATTAGTGCTTAGTACAGTTATAGGAGGGTTTATGATTTGATCTGTCGTCAAATAGATGCTAACCAATAGGCCCATTCTTCATTGGAGGCATGCATAGCACACAATGACACTTTGTATTGTGATTACATTTTAAAGTACCTTAAAAATGCTGATATTTCCTTGACTTATTATTATTTACATATTTACACGTTATTATAGTTTACAGATCACAAGTATATGACATAATGTTTTAAATATGTATTTAAATAGTTAGCTGATAGAGCTAATTTAAAATTTAGGGCTTTTTTAACACTTTGCTAAACCCCAGGTTATCTTTATTTAGATGGGAGTAGTTTTACATGAATAGGTGGGGTAAAGTAATTGGTCATTTCATTTACATCTAAATGTCTCATGTCTGTAAAAGTTTGCTTACTTCTGCCCTATCTAAAAGGTTCAGGAAAAATAACCTGTTATGCTAATCCCATAGTGAATGTGTATGCAAATATTCCCTAATTTTCTGTTTCTGCACTTTTTCAAGCAATTTACCAAGATTTCTCATTCCATGCAAATTGGCCACTAATATTACAGACATCCTGTGATATAATTACATGACTCCATCTACCCTTGTAAAACTAATCCTCACATAATAGGGCTCTAGTTAAACACAGATTTCAAACCCAGCTAAAGTTTTAGAACTGCTTTTATGAAACGCTTCTCCAGGGCAGGATTAGCACTGCTTTTTGCATTTTGGTGGCAAATATATTGAGTGTGAACTGAACTGAAGTGATGTTACTATGTTAGGCTAGATTAGAAACCAGAAGCCAATCACATGCCTCATTTTCACAGGCTTTGTACAGTAAATGAAACACTGTGTATTGTATTGACCTTATTCTTTCACATAAGAGTGGGCACAGTCATTGTAAAACCTATCGTAACTTCCAGTCTCATTCACTTCCACTGATTTGTAGACATAAAATACAGCTTGTTATGCAGATTGATGTTGCAAACTGATATAGTCTTATTATATTATTTTTGTTATTTTTATGTATAGTCATAGAGCAAGTTTTTGACCATTTTATGTCATTTGTTATTCCTTCAATTTATCCATTGGCAAATTAATTGGAAGTGCTAAAACAAAAGCACATTGCAGAATAAATTAAATAGAAAGTGAATAGTCTTTTCAGTGTCTAAGGAAAAAAATGACAAATAGTGGCAGAAAATGAGAATTTTGAAAAAGAGTCACCTTTATATTCCAAGTCCTTTCGGGAAGAAAGTTGGCAACTTATAAAGATGTGTTACACTATAAGCACCATTTTTTTTGTCAAAAGGCAGTTTATGAATACTCAGGAGTAATTGTTAAAATTATGTGCAATGTGAAATGTGAAGCAAGACAAATCAGCATTTCATTTACCCAAGGTTAAGAATGACCAATGGGTTAACTATTTCAAGTGCGAAAAGCCCTATTATGTATCAGTTCAATAAAGATTTGCAGGTCAAATTACAATTTGTGCAGAGAAACGTGGACCTCAACTGATTGCCCGTTGGAAATTGCTTTTTAGTTAACCAGACCTCAAAATTCCTCCAAAAATATGAAATTCCTTTGAAAGTGTCGACCCCTTTGAAAGTCATTGTATAATTGGCTCGCTGCCTTTGCACATGTAATGTCTCCCTGAGAGCCTACGGGTCGTTTGATGTTCTCAGGAATGCAGAGGTACATCAAACATGTGACCCAAGGGGCCACCCAAGAGTTTAGACTCCCAAAAGATATTGTGAAAGTTTGCCATCATTATGGGGACTATACAGAAATACTGCACTTTATAGATTTGATTGAGCTGTTTTTCAAGTTTTTATTTAATAGGTTTGTATTCATTAATTTCCAAATATAGGTTGGTCAGATGATTCTATTACTTATCTGTTAAAGTAAAATCTAGTAAACCCAGGGGATCTTTTATAAAGTAAATAAATAAATGGACATGATTTTGCTTTTGTGATCAGTCATGTGGGCTTCTTGCTCTAACAAGCATTTAGTTGGACCGATGACTAGAGAGAAATATTAGGGTCCTTCAAATCTATCAGATATGTTTTACGTCTCCTGACTTTTACACTCAAACGGTCGTATTGTATATTTGTTAGTTTCTTGGATGTCTGAAGTGGTGGGCATGATAGAGCTCGTTGTGGACGTTATGGAATTTGGCATAGACAAGCGTCTCTTGGGGTTCACATGTGAGGCTCTGTGGGGGCGATTCCTTGTCCATTGTTTTCTGCTGAAGGACATTTCTCACAAAACGGAGATGGAAACAATGGCTAATATAATTTTCAAGCCGCTCCTGCCCTTTAGATGCATTTCTCATATGTGCGTAAAAGAAAAAAAAATATGCGAGACCAGGATTTCTTTGAAAGCTACTCAAAGGAAAATCTTCTGACAGATGACTTGTAGTTGTATATCGGATTTTCCAGGGATCTCATGTTCTCATAAATGGAAAGTTAGATTTGTATCAGAACCACAAGAGCTGACCGGACTTTTAATGTTATTGTGTTTTCATGTGAGGAAATCCCTGAGGGTCCAGTGGATGTGACTGGGAAGACGGTTGAAACACTAGTTTGACCTCAAAAAGGCCTGTTTTAAATTAAAGGGTCTTTATTGGTATGAAAGGTTCCATGAAGAACCTTTACATTACTTAAGATTATTAAACTCTTCTCCACAGAACAAATAATGCTCACTGAAAGGTTCCTTAAGGAACCAAGTTGGTTCTTCTTTGACATCATTGCAAAATCTATACACTGGAACCTTTATTTTTAAGTGTAGCTCACTCAAAAAGGACAATTTTGTAATCATTTACTTCGCCTCATCTCTTTTAAAACACTTATGGATTTCTTTTTGCTTCTTTTCATGTGATGAAAGTGAGTGGTGGCCACAGCTGATTTCCAGTGAATGATTACTTTCTTTTCATCTTCAAAAGTCTATGATAGCTTTATCAGACAACTGTATGACTTGTGTGAGTTTTACAGACCATTCTATGACTCTTTTCTGGTGCTTTTTTGAACTGACAGACCCTGTTTTCTGTATACAGTACATTCATTGTATGGAAGAAGAGAGCAAACCTATTGGAGTTCAAGAGAACTACATTGAGTTTGTAATTTTATTTATAATTCTTTTGGGATACATTTATACAGGATGCTTTAAATTGGATGAAAATATTGACAGTATTGCTAACAAAACAAAAACAAAATTTGTTTTACTGTATAATCAAATAAAGGTATGTATAAATGCACAAAATATATGATCAAACAAATGAAGCATTGGAGAGCAATGCATATGAGACTTTTTGTTAAAAAACAATCTTGATGTTTTAAAAGTGGACCAACTGACAGATGGTAATTGTTTGGAATTAGGAGCCATGTCATTAGATGTTAAATTGTGAGCTTTCAACCAGTGTTTTCCAGTTGTCTATCAGTGAAGGTAGAACAAATGGGGCGCATTGAGACTTAGGAATGTAAATAAGCTTCACATATCAGAGAATCCAACACAATATCAGTAAATCAGTCTCACTGTGGGCATGTCAATGTGTGTACCCGTGTGCTGGCTTGTGTAAAATGGCATGCAAATGTTCAAAGTCAAATGCTTGTGTTTTAATGTGTTACAGTTGATCTCTTGAGTGTATGTTTATTTTATCCATCTAGTCTTGTAGTGTCCTCACAACAGATAAAACCACATGGGCATTCAGGTTGCATCAAAATTCCTATTACACCATTTTTACATTTCATCTTTTATAATGTTATAATGTAGTTATGCACCTTCTCAGGCCCCATGGGATAGCAAATGGTCTACTGGTTGCATACTTCAGTATCTCAGATATTGTTTCCTTTCTCTATTCTTTGACTATGAAAAATACTTACAAAGATTGCCAAATTTGTATTTTTTTGCTATTTTGCCAGTACAGGGTGGAAATTGTCTCGTTACAAATGAAAACAATGTAGATTATTTTGGATAATGCATTCTGACTAAGGTTGGATTATTTTTAGATTCATTTTGAACAAACGTGTGTATTTATTTGTTCATACATTCATTTGTCGCCAATGAGTATGAAAAAAATCTACATGGCCATTGTATTAAGTGAATATTCAAAATGATACAACGCTGTAGATTTTTTTTGTAAGACAAATCTGAGGGAGCAAAAACGATGAGATGCGGAGAATCAATAAATTATGAACAATTTACAGCCACTGTGTGACTAATTTCTAATTAGGTAATCCATAAATATGATTAAGAGCATTTTAATATATCATATTTAATTACATGCACAAAATGCTTGGAAACTAATTATGTAATCTACTACCCAGCACTATACATTGCAAAAGTATTACATAGATTTCCCCATCCTCCTTTCTTCAGCCTTAAGGCCCATTCATATCAAGAACAATAATAGAAAACTTCCAAGTATTAAAAATAGCACTACTCCCCACCACAGCTATAAAAACAACAACACATGGGAACAATATTAGAACCACTTTAAGGATGTTTGTTTTTTCCAAACTGATGAACATTAAAAAACATTGACAACCAATCAGAATTCTCCCTGCTTCCTGCTTAATATAAACATATATATATATATATACATAATGCTATCGTCCATTGCTTTGGACTCTAATATAGTTACCATTATAGTTATCTTTAGAGAAACAGAAGATTTATTTCAAAAGCTTGTCTACACAGATGCTGAATGGAGGAGTTGAAACCATCTGACCTCTTAGGGCGATAATTTCTGTTTGCGTCTGCTTTTGCATGTTTTTGTCTGAATTCTTTCCTGTTGTAAGCAATGAAAAGATGCTTGGGCAACTGTCAAAACACAGTCATCCTACATATTTTATCATTCCATGACAAAAGTGAGTTTATAGGTAGATATTAAGATTTACACTTGCGACTAGAAAGATCTATTTACTGCTATGAAGTTGAGTTGAGTTTAACATTTGTACGTTAAAAAATGGAGAGGTCCACTTTAAAAAAAAATGTTAAATACAGTTTCTCAATTTTTCAGTTTTCCAGTTATTCACACTTTCAATTGCATTATGGTCTATAAAGTTTAACAAAGTGATTTTAATGACATTTTTAGGAGTTTGAAACAAAACATTTTGTCTTGCTTTGTTATGTAACTACAAAAAAAACAAAATAAATGATGCTAATTTACAGACATTTGTTAAATAACAAATGCCAAGGCAATCATTTTTACTTAAATAGTATATAATGGTCATTTTTACCTGATAATTACTGTTTTTTTTTGTCTTTAAAGCCACATTAATACTAATTAGCTTGCATTAGATAAAGAAAAACTGTAATGTTTTCCTCCAAAACCTATTTTTTTTTCTCTTCAGCTAAAGGAAGATAATCAGATATGTATCTTTAAAGTCCTGGGATAAGTAAATAATCTGAAAATTTACATTTTTCAGGATGAACTATTCCATCAACATGATTTGTACATTCACCTTCATTCACATTCACCTCAGCACATCTTGGGCTGCATTTTTAGGTCTTTATAGATATGATCTGTCACGTACTGTGAAATCTTCAGTGGATGGGGGCTTGTCTCTCTCCTTCTTTGCTCTCTGAGATATGCAGTGACATCAGCAGTCTCCCAGAGAGAACAAATGCAGCAGTCAGCAGAACTGCATCCAGTTACTGAAAAAGAACGCATAAAAGAAAACAAATGCTGAGATTTTAGTGCACTTTCTGATGCTGTTTGTAGAAACAGCCCTGTTAGAGCCTCACCATTTCTCTCAGTGGACTCCAGTAATATATCCAGACTGTTGGGGGTGTACTAGTGTCAGAGTTGTAGGTCATATGTAAATATGTTTTTTAAGTAAGCCTTTTTTATTAATGCCTTGTCTGGCACCAGGCTTTTCTTTTATAGCATAACCTAGTGAAATGCTGGGTAACAAAGTCAAGAACTAAAGCTTTTGTTACAGATGTTACAGCTTTCATACTGTCAGACGTTTAAAGCTTCTTGTCAGACAGCTTGCCGCTTGCTAGAATAGTAGATTTGTCAGTCATGAGATGTTGAACATTAATATGAACAATGAGTGTCTGTTGCTGTGTTGCCATGTTGGGTTTTACAGCTGTTTTTATTTAAGTTGTCTTTGATGTCTACCCCTGCTGCTTGTATTTATAATGGGGGCAATGGCTTATTGGCATGAAAAACCAATGATGACAGCTTATACTTCACATATTCAAGTATTCATAGTACCAAAAATCCATCATCATTGATCATTTTGTTAAAGATGCCACAGAATGAAAATATGGATATTCTTAGGCATAGCTGAATAATAAGAGTTCAGTACATGGAAATGACATACCGTGAGCCTCAAACATCATTGTTTCCTTGTTCTCATGTAAATCTCGTCAGTGTAAAATGGTGAAAACAGGGCAATCAAAACAAATACAGACTGTGACGTTCCACCCAGGATCATACACATGCCAGAGGCAGCATTTGATTGGACACAATGTTTCCTAGTGTGATTACAACAATATTTTGCCCCCTTATTTTTAAGTTTATCTAAGCTTGTATTATATTTACTTTATGTGTGGGACTCTTATTTTGAAAACAGACAGGCTTTAAGGAAGAGTAAGTTGGTCGCATAGATTAGTGTTGTAACATGTATAATGTATTTTTACTATAAACTACAACTTGTTTTGGTAGTAAAAACCATACAGACAATATTATTCATAATAACAAACAGTAAATTTTTTTACAACCACAGCTGTAAGTGGTTTTATTCAGGGCCTTATCTAAAATTATTCATTCATTTTCCTTCGGCTTAGTCCCTTTATTCATCAGGGGTTGCCACAGCGGAATGAACCGCCAACTTATCCAGCATATGTTTTACACAGCGGATTCCCTTCCAGCTGCAACCCAGTACTGGGAAACACACATACTGTACACACTAACATTCACACACATACAATATGACCAATTTAGTTTATTCAGTTCACCTATAGTGCATGTGTTTGGACTGTGGGGGAAACCGGAGCCCCCGGAGGAAACCCACGCCAACACAGGGAGAACTTGCAAGCTCCACACAGAAATGCCAACTGGCCCAGCCGGGACTTGAACCAGCGACCTTCTTGCTGTGAGGTGACAGTGCTGACCACTGAGCCACCGCGTCGCCCTATCTAAAATTATTGTAGTTATTAATTAAAATGAACTGATCAATGGTTTAACATAATTACAGTTTGCTACCCTGAACCATCGTATGCATGAAATCAATGTATCTGCCTTGACATGCATTACATAATTCATGATATAAACCAAAAGATAAAAGTTGATTCATACCTGTGGGCTATAGTGGCAAGATATACAAATTGTTCCAAAAAATAATATACCATGATCAGCTTTAAAGTTGCCCTCACAGATTGTTTCCAATTCTCTCTAATTTACCATAACCTTTACTCATTGTTTAGCCTTCTAATTATTATTGCACCCTGGAGCAACTTTATTTTTTTTCCTTGTCCATACACCCAGACCCATGAAAAATATTTTTTATTATTTAGTTTCATTTTAAAGCAATCAAAAGCAGGAAAAAGTGTCTCTTCTAATTTGAAAAAACATTCAATGTCCACCGTGGTTGTTCTAGTGTTAAGGTTTAGTATAATCCCCTGTGTCGTGAACCACAGCTCTTTGTCGGGTGACAGATGTGCAGTGGAGGAGGCAAATGAGAGCCATTTTATTTTTACCACAGCAGCATTTGACATCTTTTTCTACACTTTAGCATTGGCTTTTCTTTCATTCCTTTATATACAGTGTCTCATATCACTATAGCTGTTTAATAATTGAAATCACCAATTGAGCTGTATTTGAAAAGCCTTGTGTTTCTGCAAGCTGATATTACGCATTGATAGGGCTGTGATGAAGAGGCGTAATTGCTCTTGACTGAGAGTGGTCTCTCGTCCTGCTAGATTAATGCAGAGAAAAGCTGCACTGAAACTGATTAGACACTAATCCTGAGGGACACTTGTACACGTTTACAGCTGTGCAGATGGAACCAACACTTCCACAGTTGATCATGTTTTTGTTCTCACATGTTAATCTTCACATGAATTTTTTATTTTTATTTTATATATATATATATATATATATATATATATATATATATATATATATATATACATACATACATATACAGTTTAAGTCAGAATTATTAGCCCTCCTGTATATTTTCCCCCAATTTCTGTTTAATGGAAGCAAGATTTTTTTTTCAACACATTTCTAAACATAATAGTTTTAATAACTCATTTCTAATAACTGATTTATTTTATCTTTGCCATGATGACAGTACATAATAGTTTACTAAATATTTTTCAAGATACTAGTGTTCAGCTTAAAGTGACATTTAATGGCTTAACTAGGTTAATTAGGCAAGTTAATTAGGCAAGTCATTGTATAACAATGGTTTGTTCTGTAGACAATCGTAAAAAAATATTGCTTAAAGGGGGCTAATAATGTTGACAAATGTTTTTTTTTTTAAAAAACTGCTTTTATTCTAGCTGAAAAAAAAAAAAAAAGACGAAAGAATAGGCAATATGAAATACTGTGAACATTTTCTTGCTCTGTTAAACATAATTTGGTAAATATAAGAAAAAGAAAAATCACAGGAGGGCAAATAATTTATTACAAATCTACTCAGAAAAAAAAAGGTACAAAATTGTACCTTTTAGGGTACAAGTGGCCTGTCACTGGGATGGTACCCTAAAGAGTACAAATTTGTACCTCTATTTAGAGGTACAAAATTGTACCTTATACTTTTGTACCATTTAAGGGACAATTTTGTACCCCCAAGGAACAAAATTGTAGGCACTGAAGGTACAAAAATGTACCTTATTATATAGCATTTTCAGGGTACTGACCCAGGCATTTTGATCGCTTGGTGACTGCATGCACAAATAAATAAATAAATAAAATATTTTGGTTTACAGATGCCCATTTTTATTTAGAAATGTAGAAATATTTCATTACAACTCACAACTGAATGTGTCAAGAAATAAAATTATACAGCAAGTATAAACCACTCATTTAAAACAGTAAAAAGAACAATTTAGATAAGTAAAAAATTGTTCACTCACTGTACAGTAAATAATCTAATACAAAGACCACAAGATTACTGTTTAAGATCTATAAACACATTACACAGGCTACATCAAGTACTGCACTCTATAAAGTCCAAAGTATTTGTCTTTAGCCAGAATACTCAGTCATAATAAATAATGTCATCAACATTTTCTCTGTATTTCAGAACGAATATAAATTTCTCTATAAATTGCTTCAACAGTGCAGAAAGAACAGTGCAGGTAGAGGCTTGTCACCATCCACAGTTCATTCAAAACATTCTGCTGCAAAAACATCAAGGTGTTCTTCAAATGAGATGGATCTGTCAAATATTTATATTCGTCCACACCATTAGCCTGGCCAATCACAATCCCATCAACTCTGAAGACTGCCGTTAGTCGTCTTGTTAACACAGTTGTCCAGTCGGTGGTCTCCTCCTGTACTTGAACTGTTGGATGTGGTGAAGATAGTTCAATGTAAATGACAAAGCATTAATTACATTAATATCAGTCACTCCGTCACTGATAAAGAGAAAATCAACATGCATAGAAAGTAAAATAATTAATATTCACTGATTTCTAAAAAAAAAAAAAAAGTATAACAGTTAAAAGGACTAATATAAATTTTATTCATTCATTCATTTTCTTTTCGGCTTTTATTAATCAAGGGTCGCCACAGTGGAATGAACCGCCAACTTATCCAGCATATGTTTTACGCAGCGGATGCCCTTCCAGCTGCAACCCATCACTTGTAAACATCCATACACACAAACTCACACACTACGGACAATTTAGCTTACCCAATTCACTTATAGCTCATGTCTTTGGACTTGTGGGGGAAACCAGAGCACCCGGAGGAAACCCACACCAACACGGGGAGAACATGCAAACTCCACACAGAAATGACAACTGACCCAGCCGAGGCTCGAACCAGTGACCTTCTTGCTGTGAGGGGACAGCGCTACCCACTGCGCCACCCTAAAATAAATTTAAGAATTATAAAATGCATTTATCACAGCATATACAAAACAGAAAACAACATACACACCTGAGCACAACGAAATGTTGAAGTTTCTCGCTGAACAAGACTGGCAACATGAGAAGTGCTGCTGTAAAATCAATTCCTGGAACATAAGATGTGACATACAAACAAATATGAAGGAATCCATCCAAAGCTAGAATTTAATAAGATTAATCAAGTGGAGAAAGTTTAGGAGTCTTTTAAAAAGGAGTACCTCAGAGTCAGGTCCTTAGCATTCTTCTTTAGTTGAGCTCTCATCTTTAGATGAATACTTAGAAAATATTTGTAAACATATGGGTGTACATTTATTGTTGTTTGTAAGTAAAAACCTACATATTTAAAATTGTATGCAAGCCATTAAAACCTTTGTGTAGAAAATGAGAAATACTTACATCTTGTACTAAGCCATGCTTTCATATGTAATTCAAATTATTTTTTTGGTCTGATGCGGTTGTATTCTTTTGTTCCAACTTGCCCTGAAAGTCAAATGGAAACTTCAAAAACTTCAGGAAAGCAAAAAGAGAAAGTAATAATTATTTATTTATCTTTTAGGTATTTATAAAATTTTTACAATACTGTAAGGTACCAGTTCCAGAACAGATAAGACGCATTATTACATTAAAGAACAACGCATTACTTAAAACGTCGATTTATACACCGTGGTACATTAATAATAATACATTAGTTAAGCATAAACAATAGTGAAGCACCAAAAATTCTAAAGTTAGGGTGATACTGTTTGTGGACACACTCCCCATCACTAATGTAGACACTGAAACGAAGATATGTACAAACATACACACGCCACGTTTATAACTACCCCCGTTTACATAATCGCTTGCTTTGAGATTTTTCTTCACAAAATGGCGGTGTATATAGCCATGGAATAACAATTGCTTTCGGCAACCCTCAGTGGTATAAAATAACATTTCCGCGGTCAATTCAAAAGGCAGCATCACAGCAAAGGCTAGAAAATGGCCTCAAAATATAAAACATTATCAATAACCACAAATTCCAGTATTGCGGTTATATTCAGTAGTGGCAACACTTATTAATAAAGCAATAAGATATGAGGCGCGAATACGTTAAGTGAATGAGGCGATAAAGGGCGTTTTTACACCGAGAAAACGCTCGAAACTAACAGCATATAGTTACTCACCTTCTATATGTCCCTCTCCTCTTCAGTGACTTCGATACCATATTGTATAAACTCCTTTAATAAACTGTAGACATCTTAGCCCTGCAGGCCAACGTACACCAACCATAGACACCAAGCAGTCTGACCGGAGCACTTTTTCGCGGTCTTAAAGCGGGGGAATGCCGAGAGTCAGACAAAATCAACAGAACACGGCTTCACATGTAAAAATAAGATTGACAATATATCTTTAATATTTACTTGAGAAGTGTGGACTCCAAAATAGACTTTTCCTTGACAATCGTGCGAAGTTCTGTGTAAGCAGCCAGCATACTCGACCGCCTCAGTAACGAACTCAACTAACGTCTCAACAAGCTACATTTTCTTAAAGAGACAGCAACAACACCACCTGAATGATGTTGTTGCCACTCTGCATGGTCCTTATTGTAAATCTCAGAATTTACGTTTTTAATGATTAAAATTACATTCAATTATACATTAAGTTATAAATATTTTTTGAGGAAACATTTAATTCAAAAACATTAAATAAAAAAAAATACAATTATTAAAATATTTAATTCAATGGATTTATTAACTTTATATTTGTAAATTATGTATTTTAGTATTAATGTTTAGTATTAATACATTGAAATTAGTTTTATATAGTGTCTTGATCTTATCATGAGCTACAAAAGTGTACCTTTCAAATCTAAATCTGAACGTTTGTACCTTTTTATAGCCCATTTGGGTACAAAATTGTACCCTAAAGGACCAATTTGGGACCTTTAAGGTACAACTATATATTTTGTTCCCTCTAGGAACAAAATTGTACCCTCGCTGTACCTTTTTTCTGACAGTGTATCATCATATAAATATATACAAATAAATTGGAATAATATTCAAAGGATCATGTGACTAAATGCTAAAATGCAGCTTTAAAATCACAGGAATATATTACATTTTTAAATATATTCAAATAGAAGACAGTTAATTTAAATAGTAAAAATATTTCAAAATTGCACAGTTTTTGCTGTACTTTTGATCAAATGATTCAAGCTTGGCAAAAGAGGCTTATTCAAAAAGCATTCAAAATTATTATTATTATTATTATTATTAACTTTTTTATTAACTTTTTAAATTTTACATCTATTCAAATTAACAGATTGTTTTGTTAACAGTTTTAGTTAACAGTTACCTTGCTGCTATCAGTCTGTGTGTTGATTAACAATATGCAATGATTGATCTAAATCTCTTTGGAAGACTTGGTGGCGTGCCAAAAAACCCCCAAAAACTGCTTATATAATAAGCCATAGGTTTTAAATATGATAAATGTTCCTGAGTGCCATTATTAAAGCAATAACAACAAACATCCAGTGTCCTCTGAAATACAGCAGGAAGAGCACAGCATTGTTTTTCTTGTTATTTCTAGCCAGAAGTCTACATTGTAAATGACTTTTGCTCCTAAAGGAAGAAGATGTTTTTATGCATGTTATTAATTCAGCCACAAGATACAATACGTGCCCTTTCTCATGATCTAACAGTAAAAACCTTGCAGGGAAGGAATTCAAGCTATCATTTAGGACAACAAATCTGTTTTTCATTCAGATAAATCAGAGATTTGGTAAGCACCACAGAGAAAGTATGTGGCCACCTGCTTTTGACCGCTTTTCTCTTGTTCCAACCATCCAGCTGCCCTATTTAGATAACAAATCTTTCCTGTCTGATATAAAACCATCATTCGAACTGTGCTATCTAGAACAGCAGCTTGAGATGGTTCGAGATTCGAAATGGATTTGACACAGAGGGAGAGAACAGAAAAGAAAACAGATAGTGACATGAGTGGAGAACTGAAATCGCTTCAGAAGGCTGCTCTGATTAAAAAAAAAAGATGGCATCACTGGATTTAAGAAGAGCAAAAGACAGAGCTATAAAGAAAAAGATGGAGATGCAATGTGCTGCATCGCTTCTAGCTCTGCTTTGGCCTTTCGAAAAGGTATCAGGCTTTTCAATATGGATGATCCTCAGGGTGCCAGATGCTTCCTGTTGCAGATGAACGCTAACTGAACTCCAGACCGCAAATAGGAGGTGTGTTTATATTTGTGTGTGAGAGAAAAATAGGCTGAATAAATTCCCAACCACTTCTGTGCTATTTATAGAATTCATTTGTTTATAGTTTTGTTTATGCAAATGGAAGCATACGGGAAGAAATTAATTACAGAAACAAGTAAAAATAGCTGATTTAGGAATTGAAGTATTGCATTGCATTTAGAAGAGCCCAATCTGTTTATGATTTATGCATCTACTTTTTGTTTGAGCATTAGCTGAACCAGTTTTTGTTTTCTGAAAGAGGTTCAATGTATCCGTAATTTTTTAATGGCATATATCAGACAGGAATACACTAATACACTTCATTGAAAATGTACTATATATGTTTTTGAAAAGGACACTATGTATTATAGAACTGCAGCTTAGCTATGTATATATACACCTACACACAACACCTCAACTCTTTCTGATTTTGACTATAATATAATAATGTGCACCTTTTGTAAAGCTGCTTTTCAAACAATAAAAAAGTGTTATACAAATAAACTTGAATTGATTTGAATTTAATAAATAAATTAATTTAATCACCCCCAGACCATTTAAAGTGTAGATGACTTTTTTTTATGAAATGCGAGTCAACATACCAACACTTTGAGCATCAAAATAAGTAAATAAATAAAAAGATGTATAAGCAAAACAAAAATACCCATGGCTCCTGATGATACATTGAGATCTTTTCCTGTATTAATCACTCACTCTCCATAAGTTTGGTTCATTCAGTATCCTGTGTTATTTCCTCTTAGAAAAAGGTTTGCATTTCAAATGGCCTGTTTTTTCCCCCCTACTTTCTCCTGTTTTCTTTTTCTTTTCTTTTTTTTAAAATCTATCCTCAGGAGTTACAGGAGGCAGACAGTGTTTTCTCTTCAGTTCTGATCTTGAAATTAATAGTGATTGCTTTTAATTATAGCTTCTCTCGATAACGAAATTGTTTATATGAAATACTATGATGGTGTTTAGCACAATCAGCAGCTATATGTGATTTCTTGAAGCAATAAACAGTGAAATCAATGGCTCTTTCCAAGACTGTTAACATATCAAATATTTTCTCAAGATATGTTCAATGCGGGAGTTTTCCAGCCTCTTTTCCAGCAAGTATGTTATCACATTTCCAGATATTCTGTAAAAAACCACAGCACATGCCATTTACTGATAACACAGGGCACTTCAAGTTCAAGTTGTAAGTGAAATGGTGCCAGGTGTTTGAGAAGATTCCTTTAAAAACTGGATCTGTTTTTCCAAGCTGTTACTTCTTAAACATTCTCATGCCTCTGATCTGAGAGCTTCACTTCTGGAAGCTTCTAGTGAGTATAGCCAGGATGGAAAAAAAGGGGGGAAAGAAAGGGGGGAAAAAAGCAGACAGATGAAGTAGACCGATCAAAGAAAAACACAATACTGCTTGTCTGCTTGAGGAGGAGGAAGCCAAAGCCTCTGAGCAATGGGTCAAAGAGGGATAGTTACAGTTCCAAGGTTGAAATCTGTAAAAAGTCCAAGCCTCATTTTTTTAAAAAGCAAAGCATTTAGTATATAAATAGCCATCTGCACTTTTACAACAACTTGCAAGCAATTTGAGTCAAAAATGTTGGAGGTGCTACATGTTTTAATTACATTTAATGAAGCTCTGTAGGCAAGAAAAACCTATTAGTGCATTCCCTTTGCTAAAGAAGAAAACGTAAGGCTGGAGCTCTAGCCATTAAAACTTTTCAGGTCCCCCGAAAGGTCTTGTGTACTGCCTGCTGAAATTTAACCAGGTTCTTATTTCCCACAATGCCAGAAAGTAAAAAGCTATACGCGCTTTGTGGCCACCGACACCCCACCATCTAATCTAAGTGAAAAGATCGAACATATTATGCATCAAAACATTCCGTTCTATAGTTTCGTTAGGAATTCGATAGGCAAACCTGCAATCCAGTGGTAAAAAATTAAAATTGCTGTGTGACATGGAATGTGATGGCAATGAATAAATGAAAAGTAGTGCTGTACACCTAATCAAGTGATGTGTTCATGTATTATTATTTTACAGTACAATGTAGTGCTCAATGTAGTAGTAATATTGCTAATAACAGATTTTGAGATGGACACTTAAACTTATTTAATAGGTTTTACACAATCATATTTCATGAGAATTTTGTCTTCATTTATTCACCCTTTACAATTTTCAAACTTTTATGAGTTCTTTCTTCTGTTCAAGAGTTCGCACTTAGATAATGCTCGACTATGATAGCAGATTTGGCATGCTGTCCCGGGAGAGAACCCTGAGCTCGGAGATAGGTGAGCCCAAGATTCCCGCCTGGTCAATGAGCATTAGGAGGGATACGAGATCAGGTGTTTCTCGAAAGCCTCCCTTTGGTTCTAATTAATACGGTAAGTGTGTGTTTATGTGCTTGTGACTGATTATTACGGTTCGTTTATATGCATGTTTTTAGATTGTGGGAGGAAACCGGAGTACCCGGGAAAAACCCACGCGAACACGGGGAGAACATGCAAACTCCGCTCAGAGAGTACCCACTGGTTCAAATAGCACTTGAACCCTGGTTTTCTCGTTGAGTCGCCGTGTCGCCCAATCAGGGAGAAGGATAGGGGAATGATAGGGGAGGAGGGGGGGTTTCCGAAAATGAAGATAGGGAATGAGATTTTTTGGCAGGGTATTTATAGTGATTTGTAATGATCTGATTGGTTGGCTAATGGTTAGTGATAGGTATCAGCTGTCGTCGTTCATATCACGTGCTCCTCTCGAAATTAGTTTGTGAAACTTCACTTAAACACATGCCATTCATTCCACTGTGGCAACCCCTCATAAATATGGGACTTAGCTGAAGGAAAATAAATAAATGAATGTTGCAGTCAATTTGCACCAATATTTTAGGCCAAAAAAGCCATGACCTAAACATTTTGTGTTTGACATGCTGTGATAGTTGCTGCTAGGAGAAAGAACATAGAGAACCGAGTGTAGAATGAGAGAACGGTTTATTTATTTATTTGTTTATTTATTTTAATGCCAGAGAATGACATTTTCCAAACAAATTGATTAGTAAGCAACATTATTTTTATATTCACCACTCTAGTAGATTACGTTGGTTGTTATGGAAATTAGCTTTATGTTTTTATTTTTAATTTGCGGATCGTCAGTACTTTCCACTGATATTTATGCCCTGATTAGTAAATTTGTCCCTGTGTGCTGAAACTGTAGACTGATATCTGGTACATGCTGCAGTTTTAGCAGCTCTGGTAGAAAAAAAAGTGAGGATTCACATGTATGCATTTATCAAACATTACGATTCTTTATATACCACGCCAACAGACATCCAATGACAACCAAAGGGTACCAAAAATGAGATAAATGACTCCTATTTGCAAAGAGTGGAAAATCAATTCACTTTCACTCTCTTTTTCATAATTGCAAGAAGCAAACAAGAGCATGCAGCGTTTTGTGATTGATTCTGTTGACAGCAAATTTGCAAGTCTGAAAAGTAGCAAGCAGTTAGTCACATAAAAGGCACGTACGAGTTCTCAATCGATGAGGCAGCCTATTGAACACAGCATATATAGACTTTTTTAGAAACCAAATCATTGTTTTCCCTCTTGCAGGCATATTTTTTGACTTTTGTGTTTTCCAAAACTGCCATCAAAGTGCTGAATGAAGCATTTCAAAAATACTGTATGACATTCCTGTCATATTTCTTTTTTTGAGTGAGTGTGCGCAACCCTTTCTGTCAGCAGTTTTGCTAAAGTCAGTCTGTATATTTGTGTTTCTGTGTCTTGTTTGTTGTTTTGTGGTTTTATCTTAGTGCCCAGATGCATGTTGATACAGCTCATGTGAACTTGCGGCACTGGACTTTGCTTGTCTGTCATCGCATTTCTATATGAGCATTCTTGCTTGTTTGCAGCTGCTTGTTTGTGTGTGTGTGTGTGAGTAAAAGTTCACATTTATGTTGGTGAAAGGTAGGATGATACTATGACAGCCATGTGGGGGCGTTTTCTACCCTCATATTTCTTTCACCACATCACTAAGCAGCAGACTATCTCTTCCTGAGTCTTTCAAAGAATGCGCATGCAATCATTTCTATTTGTATGCCTTCCAAATATAGTTTATTCTACCATTTTAAAGTTTTTGTTCATTTGTCAGATTGTTGTAATGTTTCTGAGTGAAGTATCTGGGGCTCACCAAGCCTGTATTTATACTTGTTTAAAAATACAGTAAACAATACTATTTTGAATTGATGTTAATGTTGAAAATATGTTAAAGTTTAATTATTTATGTGAGGCAAATGTACTTATTTTTTCATGTCTTCAGTGTCACATGAGCTTTCAAAAATCATTCTAATATGTTGATTTGATGCTTACGACATTTTTTAGTATTATAAATGTAGAAAAAAATATTATATTTAGAATTTTCAACTATTTTTCAGCATTCTCTGAAAAGTCCAGAAGAGCAGCGTTTATTTGAAATCTATTTTGAGCACTGTAATAGTCTTTTGATTGAATGCATACTGAATAAAACCATTGATTTCTTTAAAATGTTATACTGACTCCAGGTCTTTGATTCATTTATGTATTAATGCATGTCCTATTTTTCATGACATACTTTAAGATCAGACAATACGTGGTAGGGCTGCACGATATTGAAAAAAATATGACATTGCGATATTTTGTTTTGCTGCGATACATATTGCAATATGAATATAATTTCACTAGATGATTTAAATAGCTCTATTTGGAAAGATTTCATTAATTTAGATTGACTGGGAATATCAAGTCTTTTTCTATGCAGTGCATCTGCATAAAATATAATAAAATACAAGCATATATAAATACAACAAAGCAAAAATAAAAGTTAAATAAACAGTGCTTTATGGTTTTTTGGGGAGTCTAACAGTATTCAAGTACATAAATTGAACAACCAAATGTAAAATAACATGCTCATCATTGTATAAATAATTAACATATATATTTTGATATCTTTTCATCTTTAATAAATAAGCTAATTCTGTGATGTGATTATTGCAGATACACACGTTGCGATATTGATGCTCAAACGATATATTGTTCAGCCCTGATATGTGGGTTTTGTTGCATATGTCATAAGATATCCTAAAAGGAATATTTGGAATTTATAAGTAATTTAGCATTGTTTATGGATCCAATATACTGATGTGCATGGAATTGTTTTTTCAACTTTTTATGTTAGGATGCTCAAAACAGAAACTGTGGTGGGATATAATAGACTGTGGCGGCCCGTGACATCATTAAAAAATGCTTCAACAGGATCATTTGAGACAAGTGGAACTGAGTATAAAGGGTTACACTTAACTTGACAGTGTACTTGTTACAGTGTAACTATACATTTAAGACCAGAATAATATTATTTAACAATGTGTAATTACTTTATGGCTAGGGTTAGGATGAGGTTTAGGGTTTTAGAGTTAGATGCATGTAATTATGCTTTAATTTATAGTTATTACTAGTAGGTACATGGAACGTGTAACAAGGACACTGTAAAATAAAGTGTTGCCAAATAAAGTGTAACCACAGATACTGTATAATTAAAAAATGGGAGCAAAACTACACTGAAGCCCATTAACTTCAATATATATGGACAAAAATGAAACATTCAAACACATTTCTCACAATATAATTTTTTTTACAACATATACATGATCAGAATATTGCAGGATTTTAATTTTTGTGCGAACAAAACAAAACAAGGGTTTGAAGGGCGCATATATAGCACAGGGATAGACGTCTGAGAAATGAGGGAAAGAGTGACAGTAAGTTATTGTGGGATGGCCCAGAAAACAGCAGTATCCTGTCAAGAAGTAAATCAAGCAGAAGGGATGGAAAAATGGCCCAAGCAACATATGAGTTTGCCCTCACACACATACACCTCTGTTCATCTGTTGACATCAAGTCACATTTCTCGAGAGCATCTTTATCTGAATGGAGTGACAGCGTCATTTCTCACAGACATTCATTATCCCAGCCTCACCCCCGGTGTGTGTGCGGCCCAGAGCATCTCTCCATAGTGACAGTACAAATCTACCTGCCATCTTTGGTATATGGGATAATATGCAGTAAGCCAGTAAAAATTGCATCATGATTTTTACCTTGGCCACTGAGTGTACATTACTAAAACATGACTCAATATTCAGCCAGTCAGATGACGACTTTGAGGTGTTTTTAAGATTAAATTAATTGTGGAACTAATTTGTAGATTAAATTAATGATTCCATTAAGACAGAATAACACTGCAGTCATTTGAACAATTACATTTTTAATCTGTTATTCGAGATAAGTTTTCAAATGACCTAAATGAATATGTTTTTAATTTTTTTAAATAATTTTTTATTTTAGTTTTAGTGACAGTTATTAAAGTACATTGAGTTTTGTGAAATTGTGAAATCTTTCCAAGGCTAGTAGCTGAAACTAAATAAGTTTAGGTTATTTTATATATTTTATTTAAGTTAATATTTGTTTTAGTACAAGAAACAAAATGGATTTTGTACATGACTACTGTACATTATCGCTGATTACCTAACATAGTTGTCTTCCTCTTAAAGGAACAGTTTACCCTAAAATGAAGCTTTATGAGTTTCTTTCATTTGAACACAAACAAAGATATTTTGAAGAAAGCTGGAAACCAGTAACCATCAGTAGTAGGTAAAACAATTACAATGAAAATCAATGGTTACAGGTTTTCAACCTTTTTCAAAACATCATCTTTTGTGTTTAAAAGAAAGAAAGAAACTCAAACAGGTTTGTAAAAAAAAAAAAGTTGAGTTTGGGTGGACTGTCACACTTTAAAGAAATTGTTTAATCAAAAATGAAAAATGAAATGTATATTTTTACCTCAATGTCATTTAAAACTTATATGACTCTTTTATTCTGTGGGATATTTTGAGATATGTCTCAATGTTTTTCCCCCTATATTAAGTGAATATTATAACCAAACATTGCATTTTATGGTGAACTGTGCATGCCTTTAAATCGCCCTTGTTCTCACCTTGATGACATGACAGAAATTCAATGGAGGACAGATATAGCATGTAGCCCATCAATTGTGTACAAGACACAACACTTTGTGCTGCGAAAATGTTATACATTTCTTTCAAAAGGCTGTCCATTTGTTTGTCTGTGTGTCTGTCTTTATGTTGATTAGAGGGCTATAGATGGTCTCTGTTTATGCTGAGCAACCTGGAGCCCATCAGCTCATGTAAGTTTTTCATCTGAATAAATAAATATAATAAAAGCGCATCATTGTTTACCCATGTGGGATCCATTAAAATAGTTATCCTCTAAACATAATATTTTCTTATTTTCTTCCATGTTTCATTCATTAAAATAAAACATAGCATAAACAAAAGCGAATTCCCTAAGGGTGGATAAGTCCATATCTGTTTATTTTACCAAACTGTCGAACACTGTCTAGCTTTTTGTTTTTTTAAGGCTGTGCATAGTCGTGTGCTGCAGATTTTGCCTCAGGATAGTAATGAAAATAAATTAATCATATGACAGAGAGTGACATGAAATAGCTTGTACTATGGGTATATTTACATAATACAGTTTGCCAACCAAAATCTTGTTCACACCAAGGTAAGTATAACCATTTGTGTTCTGCCTCTATTCATTTGGATCAGATCCACACTGTATAAAAATGCTGGTTTGCTTCAACTCAAGTCCACTGTTAAAATTATTTAAAATTATATTTGTGGTCCATATTTGAGTTGAAACAACCAATTATTGCATATTATAGACCATTTCAATGTGGTCATGTCATTGGCCCATGAACACTTCCTGCTTGTTATCAAACTATTTAATAACTAACAAGTGACAATTCAATCATAACTTAATGTTAAAACAGCTATCATAACATTATTTATCAATATGTGGCTCTTTTTGGATTCTCGGAAGCTATAGAAATTAAAAGTGTAAAACGTTGGGATAAATACGTTGGGACCATTGTTTTTGTTTACATCCCTCAAAATGGTCTATACACTCAAAACAATGACGTTTGATGTTTGTTCAAACTACTTATTTAAAATGAGCTGAAACAACAAAATTCTTGAGTTTTTGTGGGGGACAACTTAATTGTTTTAAATTGATTATGTGGAACCCAGCATTTTTTTACATGCATACAGCATTTAACTGCAAAGCTGTTCGGTTAATGCTGCAGTATGCTTTCAGTCTGAAACATATTAATTAAAAAATATATATATTTCTATTATATAGGCTGTATGATTTAATTGGGTTTTAATTAGACATTTACACAATAATAATCTTGACTGAAATAGAGGGTGAAATACAGCTGACAACAGCAACGTAAAAACGGGGTTAATCTGCTGCACATATTCTGATCCCTTGTGTTCAGAGTCCCACACACACACATATGCCTGGCTGGGAACCTCATCATTATTGATAGTGGGAGCAATTTGGCAAGCATCCTCAGCAGCAGAGCACAAACAGCCCCCAGCAGCAGATCCGCACAGTTCCAGAACGTGCCTTGTTCAAAAAAAAAACAGATCCTGTCCATTTAGGAGACAACAGAGAGAGAGTCTGTTTCTTCCTACAGTATTTTTATCCTTTTTTCCTGCCTTCTCTGCTTGTCAAACAATTATTGTATACAGCATTTGTGTAAAAAAAAAACATGCTTTTTAAAGGATTAATTCACCCAAAAGTGAAAATAAGTCATATCTTACTCACCTGGTTGTTGTTCCAGTGCTGTATGAATTGTAGTCTTCGTTTCTTGGTGGTAGCTGACTCTAAGCAGTTCAGCAATTGTTCTCTGACCCCTGGCATCAACAAGGCTTTTTGCACACAGAACTGTAGCTCATTAAAAACGGACCATTCTCATTCTCATTTTCGGACCATTCTCGGCAATCCCTATAGATGTTAGCACGTACAACTCCTAGTGCATCGGCCATTACTGAAACACTCAGACCAGACAGTCCAACACTATCTCACAGTAATTTGTACCTTTTTAGTGGTTAATTCGTATGAATTTGAACGATCCCGTTCATACAGTTTAGTACAATTGTCTTAAGCCCTAATGAGGGGTAAGTTTAGGGAGCAAGGATAGAAGCACACCTTTTACAAAAAAAGCCAAAAACAAAAAAAAGTTTAACCTTTGCATTTTTAAAAAAGTCTCACTTTTATACAATGTTTTCAAAAAGATCTGTTTACACATCCGCAAAAACGCATGTATGACGTGCTTTGTAATTAAGCATTTTTTTGTACTGATTACAGTATATTTAGTTTAGTATATTAATTTAATTTAATATATTAAACAACCTCAATGTCATGTGTTGTCATCTTGAAATGAAGGTAGTTGCAATATGCTGAATATGTATCCAGAAATGACTTAATTTTGGTGTGAACTATCTCTTAAGGAACAGTTATAGTCAGAATGTAGCACTACATTGAATAGTTCACACATCACTTTCAAACTAAGCAACTTACTTAAGTGAAAATCAAGGTTATATGGATTCTTATTAGAGGGTTTCACTGGCAAAATTTTGCTGATCACTGGTAAATATGACTGCTCCTTCTACATTTAAACCACCTGCAATCCAGTTTCTCCATGGACTTTCTGCGCTAATGCTGTGTATTGGTGTGCTACTGTGTGTGTATTTTAAAGTATTTGTTAAGTTTTGTTAAGACAAGACTAAATGACTAAAGACAAAATTTGAAGGATCATGCCGCATATACTGTATACTATAAGGAGTTTTTGGCTGTGATTTTGCTGTTTCATGATTTGCATAATTCCTGTAGTGAATCAGGTTTGAACAAGCCAGTGCATGCAAATAAACAATAGTGTCAGTGGCTTCAGTTCATTTTTAGCCATCCAACCATGTATTCCTATACTGCATTCTCAGATGGTCTCATCTGCTTGTGGACTAATGGTGAAATGATATGCTACAGAATGGCATCACCTCCATCATAAATGGAGATGGGTAGGGGATGTTAGAGATGTTCATCCCTCTCCCATTTTGGGGAGAAAATCAATACCCATCCCTCAAAGCGGCCCCAGACTGGATTTTAGTTTCCAGACATTTTGTTGTCCCATGACAGGTAATTTTAGTATAAAGTTCATTCAAGAAAATCATGCAAATTTAATGAGGTTGATTTTAGCCAGAAATGTACATTTCAAAACAATACTTTTTATCCGCATCCCGACAAACCCTCAAAAGTAGCATTGGCTGAATTACGAAGCAGCTTTTTCTGTTTGGCTGACCTTTTGGCGGATGGAGAAAGTATTTGGGAAATGAAGTTATTACAAAAAATAATAATAATATCATAGTTATTATTATTATTTTTAATTATGATTCACAGGAAATCAAATACAAAAGAAAACAAACAATCAAAATAATAAAAAAATTAATTAAATACAAGCGTGCGCGTGCGTGTGCGTGTGCGTGTGTGTGTGTGTGTGTGTCAGTATCTGTGTGTGTGTGTGTAATAATAATTGGGTGTATGGGTGGAAGTATATAAAGAGAGAAACATATAAAAATGTAAATATATGTAGATAACTACAGCAAAAGGCGGTATCAATGATGACAATAATATTATAGTTAAAAACAATGCAAACATAGTAACAAGTAAAATAAAATGAAAACAAAAACAAAAAATCAGGGTTGGAGAAAAAAGAAGATGGTTGATAATAATGGTAAAAGTCATAAAAACTGTAATAATATAATAATAATAATAATAATAATAATACTTTTTTAATAATCAAAGTGCCGGTAACTAATGACTTGTGCTCATTTCAAAACCAAGCACCATAGTCTTGTTCCACTGAATAAAAAAAAAAAATAATAATAATAATAAACTGTAATCCATAATCCCTAATCCAGCTCTTTAACGTTGGTTAACATGTTAGCTATGCACATAAGGATTTTGTGCAATAACAAAGTAATGCAATATATCTTTCTATGAGTCTATGAATCTAAACCATGCCACGTCATTTTGGTGAGTAACCTCTTTTCTATGGCAGTTACTTATGACTAAATCTATGCGAGATACTCTTTTGACAGGGCTGCGCAGTTTTATTGTTGCGGTCTCTTTCTCTCCCCCAGACTTCCATTAGTCTGTATTCTGGTCTGCTCCAGACATGCCAGTTCGAACACAAACAGCCTGAGGTTCTTATCAGTCTTTCTCACACTGCAGTCTTCCCCAGGAAACCCGTTCAAACTCACTATATCACACACTCCTCCCTCAGCTCATTCTCACAAGCACACTTTTACATTCCCACTTTGCTCCCCTCTTTATTTCACGTTACCTAAGACCTGCACATCTTTTATCTGACTTTCTCTCTCCTTCTAAATCTCTTTCACCAGAAGCATGTCTGTGACTCTATTCTCTTAATAGCTCTCTTGCACTTTGAGAGTTGTGGTTATTCCAGTTCATATCTCTGTTTTTTTTTTTTCCCTCTTTTTTTGTGTTAGTCTGTGTTAGTCACATGCTAGAGTTCATTTTTTCTTTCCACTCCTTGAGGGTCTTGCTCTGTCCTTAAAGAAATAGTTCACCCAAAAATGTACTTTTTGTCATCTTTTACAAACTTGAATGCATTTTTTTTCTTCTGCTGAACAAAAATGAAGTTATTTTGAGATAACCGGGACAGGTCAGAATATGTTTGTTTTCATTTATGGAAGTCACAACATTCTTGAAAATATCATTCTATTTTCTTATTAAATATCTGGGTGAACTATCCTTTTAAATAAGCATTCCATAATTTTCTAGTGGTTTCATTCCAGCTAACAAGGAACGTTCTCTGAACTTTAACTAATGTTGTGAAAAGGTTCTTTAAATTTATCAGCAATTGTTCTTTTAGTAAACAATAATCTGTGATGAGACTACAGGTTGACATTGTTTCACTCAGACTGATAAATAAAATCAAGAGAAATCCTGCCCAGTAAACATGTTATGGATAAGTAAAATGTAATACGATCCTAATGCATTAGCACTGATTTCCAGTTGTGCGTTTTAATTCTGTGGCAGTCTGTGGAGTGAAGCTCTCTCCTGCTGTAAAACAGTCCCTGATTGGTCTTTACTCATCGTCCCTACCCAATATATCCACCAGTCATTCCCGAGCCATTTGCATTTTTAAATAAGTTTTTATTTTGATGCTGTTTTTACATTTGCAGTATGTTCAGTTTAGTTTTATTTGTTTCATTGATGGTTTTATTAGTTTTACTTTTTTAGTATTTAATTTCATCTCAGTTTTAGTTTTGGTAATTCTAGTTTAACAGAGTTCACAGAACACGTCCATTGTCGACCAAAGCAAAGTTAAGTGTTTAAAAAAGCAGTAATAAAAATACAAAAAAAAGTTTGAACAAACATTCATTCATTTTCCTTTGTTCACATTCCTTCATGGGTCACCACAGCGGAATGAACCACCAACTATTCCAGCACATGTTTTACGCAGCGGATGCCCTTCCAGCCTCATACACTACGGCCAATTTTTGTTTACCCAATTCGCCTATAGCGCATGCCACCCAGGGCCAAACCCACACCAACACGGTGAGAACATGCAAACTCCACACAGAAATGCAAACTGGCCCAGCCGGGACTCGAATCAGCGACATTCTTGCTGTGAGGGGACAGTGCTAACCACTGAGCCACCGTGCTACCCTTTGAACAAACACTGAATCTAAAACCATGCAAATGTAACAAATAAAAGTACAAATTGTGCAGAATTCAGAAAATCTTCTTCATATTAAAGGTCATATTGTATATGATGTAAAACATTCCTAGTTTTAGCAAATGAAGAAAAGTTTTATAAAAAAAAAAAAAAATGTTTTTGGGTATAATTTTGCACTTGACTTGTCTGTAAAAGCACATCTAGAGCCACTGGTCAGATTTTCCAGAATGAGGGCTTCTGAAAACGATTATTCAGCTACGTTTTCAATTGTGACAGTAGTTTTGTTTAGTTTAACGTACATTTTTAACATAGATTTTCATTTGTTTTTTTTGTTTTTTTGACCTTTAGTTTTTGTTTTTGCTTACTAAAATAACCTTGCTCCTGATATCTAGTTTCTATTGGTTAAACTGATTCTTTAAAAAAAACAACTAAAAAACAAAAACACATATTTGTCATTGTGGCATGACTGGATTCAAGATGTCCTGTAGCTTTAGCAATGCAACTCTAATTGTAATGCTACTCTATGAGAATAATCTTAAGAGTTGCATTATGTTTATATTACGCTAGTTTAAATAAAGAAACCTGCTGTAAATAAATATATGTGGTCAGCTGTGGTTTACTAATATTTGGTGAAGCTTCAAACCAAAATGCTGCCCAAAAGATTGATCTGCCAGTTGAGACCTTATGATACTTGAAACAAGGCTTTCTGTGATGTATGATGCCTTTATAGATCACATTCTTTGGTAAAGCCACATTTCTATTTTTTAGTTATTGCTTATTTTAAGTAAATTCCAGCCAAAAATAATCACACTGTTTTTACCTTTTGTATTCCTCTTTTTTATTTTATTTTGTACCTCCCACCCCCATGTATTGTAAAATTATGCACTTATTTTTAGTTTATTATTTTTAGTTTTTACTTTTAAACTTTATTTTAGTTTGAGAGTATTCTATGAAGCTATTCATAATGTTATCAAAACTTATGTCTTACGTTACAAGAGTACATTTTGGCAATAGCCGAAAATATGTTGTAAAAAAAGTATTAGTACAAATTTTAATTATATGACAAAAGGAACACTGGAATGCAATAAAAAGAAAAAAAATTAATTAAAAAGTCAATTTTACTGGCCTCCAATCCAGTAAGATGCCCAATTAACTGATTCTCGGTAAGCAGAAACACATTTGATGCTATTTTCTGATGTGGAAGCGTTTGATCTGTGTAAGAGTTTGGTCGCCCTTGCTCCACCCAAGAGGGGGTTTGAGGTTTACAGCAGATGATGAGTAATGCCATAATTTGTAATCTAATCTACAGCGATGCTCACATAGCTCACTTCACATTGTGTGAGCATTAACTTCAGTTCCTCTCATGCCTTGAGAGAGCCACATGACACAGATGCCAGTGTGCAGTGAAGCCTTAAGAAGAGAGCAGAATCTGATACAGGATTGTGGTTGAAGCCAGAGGAGGGCATTCACGGCTCAGTGTGTTGTCACTGCATTTAACACGTTTTTCAGTTTGTACAGAAAGTTGAGTCACTTGAAGTTGGTTACTTGATTTTTCTGAAACCAAAGCTGCTTTCCAATTGACACAGTTTTTTTTCTCTCTCTCTCTCTCTCTCTCTCTCTCTCTCTCTCTCTCTCTCTCT
>CAIGQV010019356.1:17940906-17951181 GCA_903798115.1 Danio jaintianensis | reverse complement strand
AATGAATAGTGAACATTTTGATACTATCAGCATGTATTTCTTTTTTTTACACTAATCTATCCAGATCTAGACATCCAGCAGCCAGTCCGTGATCCAGGATTCATGAAACATAGTCAGATTGAACCTTTGAAGAATATCCTTTTCCAAACTGTCCAAATTCCCAGCATCTGGCTCAGACTGCAACACTGAACTCAAAGCCAGATGACACATCTTTGAGTAATCTTTCTCCCATAAGTTCAGTATAGTTAAGATCTGCAAACATACCCTCCGGGAGTTGTCCATGGATCTTTTAAAGCTAAATGTTGAAAAGGATACATTTCACCAGAAGAAGGTTCACATTTCATGTATCTTGCACTCTAATAATGCTGGGTTATTTCAACACATTTTTGTAAATTATGAACAAAACCAACTTCTGGGTTAATTTATTGAATAAAATCCATAGCTCTATAATCTATAGTTTGTCAATTTTTGTAAAGTGTAAAGTGCCAACAATTCCATGCTAAATGCAGTATATTCATTTATAAATAGCAGATTATATATAGTCATTATGTAATTGTTGAAAAGCTCAAAGGTCAACCTTCACTCTATAAAAATGCTGCATTGTTTTACCCCAATCTCCTGACGTTAGGTCAGATATGAAAAAAAAAAAGAAAATGACCAAAACAATAGTTGGGTTCATTTTTTAAAATTACATTTAAATCTTTTTTCAACCCAACTTGTTCACATTTGACCAGCGTTAGGTTAAAACAACCCAGAAGTTTTAGAGGGTACAATATGGTGCTTTGTCAAAATAAGAAAAACTGTATTGTCTATAATTTCTGCAGAAATGTGTTTGTTCCCTTACTGAATCAAAAGCAGCCATTCATTTTGTCATATAAACCAGTGAGATTGTTTTCAACAATTTGTGTATGTGTCTGTGTGTGCATGTGTGTACCTTGTATTCCTCATGTTGTGGGGACCAAATGTCCCCATGAGTCTAATAATAAGGTTTTCTGTGAGGGTTGGGTTTAGGGGTAAGATCGGGGTAGAGGGACAAAATATAGAGTTTGTTCATTGTGTCTATGGGAAGTCCCCATAAAGATAGCTGTACAAGTGTTTGTATGAATGTGTGTGTATGCGTGCGCGTGTGTGTGTGTGTGTGTGTGTGTGTGTGTGTGTGTGAGAGAGATGTTCTTTACTACATTGTAGTAAGTTACATGTAGAGTGGCTTCAAGATAGGACAGTGAGAAGTAGATCTCCAGACCTGAAGCCTCAGGGTGTATTCTGTTTGTATTAGCATGATGTATTTTGATCAGCAGCCTTACGTAAGCCCCTGAAGAATCTTAAATCTAAAATGGCAAAAATGTTTTCCATTGCCTAAATCAACCCCACATAAACTGTGAGCCATCTGGAGCAAATTAAACAGAATGAACTACAATGTCTGTGTGGTTAACTTAAATAGTGGTGTGGGATTTTGTAATGCCACAAACAAATAATGTAAAATCATGTTGCACTGATAGTATGGATTCTAATTTGTACTGGTATTGGCAAATAAATGTGTCCTACAGTATATGCATAACAATTATTGTTTTCACTGATCCTTTATGATTAATAAATGATTAATAATGCAATGTAATAATTTGAGATCTTTACATTCTGTTTTTGATTTGTCTACAGGTTTCCAGTGTTTACATCAGATCCCACTCATGATACTGCAAAAACAGAAATAATGGACAAGAAAAGCGGTAAGAATGGCAGATTTCTTTTGACATTTACAGTTTTACATATGTAAATACTATATTTTCTGTTTGTGCAAAATAATTCATTGCATACTAATAACAGCATCAATTGTTTTGTTGTTTTGACTGCTTGAATTACAAAATGCGAAAATGCAAAATGTTTAAAAATTTATCTTGCATTTCAGCAAATGGCTTTGCTAACAAAGCCTCTGACAGTGGAGTACAGCGAAAACAGCTGCCATATTCTGTAGAGACCCCCTATGGGTTTCACTTAGATCTGGACTTCCTGAAGTATGTAGATGATATAGAGAAAGGGAACACAATCAAGAGGGTGCACATCCAACGTAAAAACAGGGGTCCAAAGTACAGCACACTGCCTCGCAACTTCAGCCTTCCTGGACATGGCGCTCGACCTCTAGCCAAAGATACGTGGGCCAATACCTCCACTTTAGGGTCCAAACCCAAGTCCCGTGTCACAGAAGTCCAACAACTTTTTGAGTTCAGAGCCAGTGATGCCACAGGTGGTAGCAGTAGCATCAGTGGAAGTTCTGCTGCCAGCCAGTCAAAGATATCTGGGAGTAGCTACCTCCCCTCACCAAAGGTTGCAGAAGAGTCTCAAGTACAGACCTCATCTCAGAATGAACAATCCATAGGCCTTAGTGTTAGGCCTCACCTGTTAAGAGCCTCCAGTATGCCTGTTAATGTCCCACGCAGAAAAGGATCAGACTCAACTGATGAGCAGAGTTCCCAGTCACAGAATGGCTCAACTGAGAAGCTTTTTCGACCGGCCGATGGAGGTGACAGAAGAGGCAGCATTCCCCAGGACAGGGCCAGCTTGCATCAACAGATCACAGCTGCACTTAAAAGGGTGCGTGAGTTAGAAGAGCAAGTCAGGACCATCCCAGAGTTGAAGGCTCAAATATGTTCACTTAGAACAGAGAGGGAAGGACTGCTTCAAAAAATTCTGCAGCACCAGTCTGAGCAAAAGAGACCTTTGCAGCTGAAAGAGAGCGAGGTTCCACAAACTGACTTGCGAGTGAGTGCTTTACCTCCAGTTACAACTGGGAAGGAAGTTGCACTTTCCCTTTCCAAAGACAAAGTTGCTGATCATGAAATTGTTCATGAAGTGCCCTCTGACAAAACCACAGAACAGCCATCAGAGGAACAACATTTTGTGGTGCAGGTTAATGTACAACCAGATTCTGAAATAAACAGACCTGTAACTGATACAGAGTCAGAAAAGGAACAAGTGCCAGCTCCTGTTTCTGTCCCGGTGATTCTCATAGACAAAGCAGAAACTCCTACTGATCCTGATGAAGAAGAGGAACTTTTGCAGGAACCTACACTTCAAGAAGAAGCATCAAAGAGTCCTTCAGAGCAAGTAAAGAAGCAGGAGAGGTCAGAGATTTTGTCAGAAGATAAACAGCCAACACTGTCACAAGGGATTTCATCTTTAGAATCTGAATGTACATCAACTCAAGACGTTACCATGACTGTTCAAAGACCAAGTGTAATTATAATTGAGGAAAATACAATAGCCCAACCTGCCGAACAGAAACTTGTCTCTAACTTGGAGCTGGAGTCAAAATTGAAAACTTTGGAAGAAAGTTTAAGCAAGGCCAGCTGTGAACTGGAAAAGACAAATGTCTTGCTAAGAGAAGAGATGGATAAAAACAGAGAAAAGGATGAGAGAATACAGGAACTAACTGACCAAGTGAAAGAGCAGATTCTTCAAGGTCCTATTGAGACAAAGCCGCAACCTGAACCAGTTTTCAGATGTGATGCATCAGTCAGTACAGACAGCAAAAGTGTCCTGGAGAAAGGAGTCTCAACAGAACCTCAACCAACTGAGGATCCCAAAGAAACAGAATCTAAATGCTCAAGCACTCAGACAAATATAGTAGAAGCTCGAGACATTGAAGTGCTAGCACAAGTCACTACAGCAGAGAAAATTGTTGGGGTAGAGGTAGTCATGTGTGACCAGTCAATAGAGACCGATGTCCAGGACATTCTAGAAGGCAACAGTAGTCAGGAAATCTTGGAAATGCTAAAGAACACAGACTCTATAAAAGAACAAGAGGGGGATATCAAAGATAGTGAATTAAGCCAGATTGCAGATACCAAAGTCAGTGAAAATGTTGTAGAGAGCGACACTGAAGAATATGTCATGGTAGAAAGTGCCATGGTTGAGACTTTGGCTAGGGAAAATGAAGTTCCTAAGCCCACAGTCCAAAAGACAGAATCTGCGGAGAGTCTGGGTGTTGAAAGCACAGTAACAGAGAAAGAAAGAGAAGAAGGAAGTTCAGGTTTGCAAACACAGCAGGAACCAAAAGAAACACAAGGACAAGATCTCCACCCTCAATCTCAAAGGGCATCTGAAGCCACAGCTTCTCCTGCTGCTATCGGCCAAGTTGTTAATCGTATACAGGGACTTCTTAATGAGCAGTGGGCCAGTCTGGGAAGTGGGGGCCAAGATGCAAAAGGAGCGAGCTCCCAGAAACCTCATTCTTCCAAAATAAGCTCCATTCAAAGCCACCTGAGAGGGTCTCTCAGTGCCCTGTCTGCCTTTTACTCACCTGTTCAGAAAGGAGGGGCTGCACGACAATCAGGTAGGATGATTTCTCATTCCATATTATATTAGCAAACTCATTAAATAGATAGTAATGACTGATGTGAAAGTCTGTTTGAGTATTTGTTTTTTTAGCATTTGTGTCAGTTTTTTGTATTAGGCCTGTTAGGCTTCATATGCTGCTTGGAAGCGAGTTATTGAGCTGTCAAGTTAATGCTACAAGATTGAGGGAAAAAATATTACTCTACAAACCTCAAAGAAGTCCTAATCATGTTTATGGTTTAAAAAATGGTTTATGTTTTAGATGTTGTCCATACATTAATATTGTTCACTTCCTTGCCGGCTGTTTGGATTTAAATAAGCAAATAATTAAGAGTCTGTAAATAGACCTTTATAGCAGTGTTTAAGATATTTCTGGCTTGTATGATTGGCAATAGTTCTTTTAACTGATACAGTGTGTTTTTATGTCTTAACAATGTCAGGAGATGTACTGTATGCTGAAGTCATATTATTGGACAACAATGTTTTTCAAGCTCAAATGAGAAATAAAAAAATATGCAGTGTTTGCAAACCTCCGTGTGAACATACCTGGCAATAAAACTCTTTCTGATTCTGATTCTGAATGAAGGATTCATTTTCACTCATGAGTTGGTCACAAGTTGACATTAATCTTATTAAATATCTTTGGGTTGTGTTGGAGTAGACTTCACAGAGTAGTTTGCATCAGAGTCAGGGTCATAATCAGGGTGTCCCATTGGCAGTACAAGATCTCAGCCAAAAATAAGAAAACTCTAGCCTGAGAAAAGCTTTGTTACACTGCATAAGGTTGTTGAAATGATGGCCTGAAGAAAGCACACCTTAATCAAAGCTAGTGGCATTAGGGTGTGGGTTATTGATTGTTTTGTTTGGGGGGGTGTATCTTCACAATATTCAAATACACAATAGGTACATGCTATACTTTGATATAAAGTGAATTACAAATGAGGATAAAAGAAGCACTTCCAATCATCAGAAAGTAGCATTATATAAATGTTATGACAATACTTTTTAGTTTAGTTAGTTTAGTTTTTTTTTTATAAGTTAGTAAGTTTAAAAAGTTCAAGCATAAAGAAAGGAGTGTATCCTGCAGATGGTTTGTCAAGCCCATTCACCTGCCAGGAGCACACTCAGAATTGCACACTGTTTTCCCAGAAGTATGGGAAGGAGTCTAGTGCATATGGAGAGGTAAAGAGTGTCATCTATAGGTGGCTTGTCAAGCCCACTCACATAAAGGAAGCACAAGGTTTTCCAGAAATGTGGAATTTTGATAAGAATGTGAGGAGAGAGAGTGTGTCCTACAGGTGGTTTGTTTGTCAAGCCCACTCACATAATTGCACAATGTTTCCATATTTAGATCACAATGTTTCTATAATCAGACTTTATGTACAAATATCTACAAATACTGATGTCATCATGATAGCTATTCTAAATGAGCAAAACATCTAGTTTTTTTTTCTATCCTACATAAAACGTGGACCAACCATTTAAAAGCAATGCATAGTACAGACCTCACTGACTTTGAAGTGAAGGTTTTAAGAGTCAGAGATGACAGTCAACTGATCTAAAACAAAGCTAAAAGTCAGCTTCAAACAATAAGTACAAATATGCATATTTTGCCTGATTATATATGCATGTATGGCACAGAAACCAGTCTGTTGCAATCACCCAGTGGCATTATGCTTTTATACTGAAGTTGCTTACTGAATGCCAAGATCATTTAGGAGATTGTGTTGACAGTTTAAAAGCATCTGGCCCATATTACATTGCTTGCAAAATGGTGCGGTCTCATAAATTCTGGCATCTATTGTTATTTGTGCAACCACAGTTAATTATGCTCTTTTGATCTAATTATCTTATTCTACAATTCCACTGAATATTATCATATTACAGAGCAACCATTTTTATCATAATTCATAATTCCCTGACTAGTTTGGATTCTTTGAAGATAGTTTGGAGGGTTTTTTTTTTCATTGTGTTCTGATGAATGAAAACAGTCTTGTGGGATTTTTTTGAGCTTTTCAAACTATTTGATGTTTTTGTAATTGCATCTGATTTGGTTGTCATGCACCTCTGTTCTCTTCAACAATTACAGACAAACACTATGGAACACATATTTGTAAATGTTTTGTGTTATATTCTGTTAAGGATTTGAAAAATCAATTTTTTTGTGTGACAAATAAGAATGACAGTCACTTTTATGAGCGCTAATTTTATAGTATCAGATTCAGTTCCTCTGTGACTGTAACAGTTGTTTTCACAGTTTAGTGTGCTGCATTATGAATGAGTACAACTAACTTATCTGCTGGAACCCAGCAAGTGAATGTTTTGCATTACTTCTGGTACAGGAATTTCAAGAAAAATCTCCTAGACTGTGCTTGGAAAAATGGACTGTATTCCGATATGCATTGGATTAAGTTAGTGCAAAGGTAGATGAACAGGTGCAGGCCTGGCTTACATTTTCACATATCTGACCATTTCTCCTTTATCAGGCCTCAAATCCATCATGAAGAAGAATGACTGTCCTGACAAGCAGGGCAATGGGGGAGCGAAGAAGAACTTGAAGTTTGTTGGCGTAAATGGAGGGTATGTGCATTTTATACATTTTTGGCATATTTTTCTGCATGTGAAACCTTCAGTTCTGCTCTCCACTCTCCAAGTGGGATTTGAACCCTACTTTCCAGTGGGTGGAGTGAATGCACAAGAACAAGAATGCAAAAGACTGCAGCGTTAGTCAAGTGCCCATTTTGAGGGCAGATGAGAGTCCTCTATGATACTCACTTCACTAAAACTCACTCCCGTTCGAGTCAAGGCACCAGTTTAACCCCTAAGGCAGTGTCTAATACTGAATCTGGAGGGTCAATGGCCAGTGGAAATTAGCTGGTCAGCTCAGAGACACACTTGTCTTTAAGGCCATGTCCACACATACATGGGTGTCTTTTAAAAACATAGGTGTTTTCCCCACCTTCATAAAAAAAAAATTCCATATAAATATGCAAAAACGCACTGCTGCATGTTTAGAGTACCCCAAACCAACAGGCAGCAATAAAAGCCTTTTTTGCTGGGTTCACACCAAATGCAGAATTAAGAATTTGCGTGAGTACATTGCATACCTGTCAATGCAATTATGAGAACAGAGATGGATTACCGCCCCCTCAACCCTGCCCCCTCTCTCCTACAACCACCACACTCCCCCTCAAATATGATCCCAGCCATGTTGGATAATCAGAACGGAGAAAACAGTGCACATACAGATGTCATAAGGTAAAAACTCCAGTTGTAGCAGCCACACGACCACACTGTACGCAGAGTTTTGAAAAATCTTTACCCTGACCAGAGTTTTCAGAAAGTTTTGGTTTCAGTCACCTGAAACTGTGTTTTCATGTGGACAAACAGCCAAACCTTGTAGAAAAAAATGCAGTTTTGAAATTACCTGTGTTTGCGTGTACAGGGCCCAAGTTTCTAGCAAATCTGAATCTGATAGCTTGACAGGTGTATTTGATTAGGGGCTGGAGATAAGCTCTGCTGCACAGTAGCCTTCCAGGAACAGGTTTGAACATTCCTGCTCTATGGCTCTATATCCATAAGCAGGATTTAAATGGGCAATCCCAGCATGGGGGGGTGGATGCACTTTGATGGACACTAAAAACAGCAGCTTCTGCATTAGTTGCTAGTGCACCACTTAAGATCTCTGCTGGGTCACGGCACCAAATAAACCCTTGTAGCATTGGTGTCCAATATTGATCCTTGAGGGCAAATGTCCAGCAGGGCTTAGCTGAAACAAGCTCCAGCACACTTGTCTTTAAGTGAATCTGAAGACCTTGATTAGCTTGTTCGTGTTTATTTATACAAAGGTTTGGACTTCTACATCCCAGCAAGATTTGAATCTCCATGTATTTGCATTTAGACGAATGCTAAAACCAGCTGCCTCTAGTGTTAGTTGTATGTGCACCTCTTGACTAACACATATAGTACTTTGCACAGATTGTACTAGCTGGCCTCAGTTACACATGCAGGAAAATAGTTTTTATGCACAAAAATAATGGTAGTTGAATTCATGGAAAAAAGCACCTGCTATCTGTGTAGAAGTTAAAAAAAAAAAAAAAATTAGGAACCCCCAAAAAGTCTAAAGAAGACCTACAGTATATAAAGGTTTTGTGTTATATTTGCCAATTGCCATTGAATCGCAGTTGCTGGTGTTTTCGTCTGTCATGTTGTCTATTTCATCAACATCCATGACATCAGATGTCCATCTTGTCTCTTTGCATCCTTAATCTGGTTCATCCTTCATCACAGTGCTCTGTTTGAAATGGACCATGAGGTGTCGGCGTTGTATTTTGTGAGAGCTGTTGCATGTTGAGTGAGGCCTAGTGAGACGACATGAAGAACAAAGTCCTCTCTCTGTTCCTCTCTCTCTTTCACTGTGTCTCTCTCTGTCTGTCTGCCTGTCAATGTGTTTAGTGAATGATTTGTTTATCTTGGCATTAGAGATGGTTCTGTCTCAGCTGTATTTGACCAGCCCTCAACAATAAGATAATTATCCAGATAGTCTTAGGCAAACAGTTTGCCTTCCATATGCTTCATCAGAAAGGAACAGCTAAAATTCTGCTGAACCATTCTTGTTCTGTAGCTCAGAGAAATTATTTTAAAGTTTGGAAAACTGCAAGTATGATGAACTTTTAAAATGAGGTGGCAAATTCCTATGTGTTTCGTTTTTTCAGTCCAGTATAATCTAAATGTTCCATTTTTTGGTTAAAGGCATATGGAACACAGCTTACCTCACACTAATAGTAGTTTTTCAGAGAGAGTAATGACTTCAATTAATACAAAATAGGACCCTGTAAAACTTTATCTGCTGATGTCACTGCTGGACAGTATTTTGATGGGTTCAGTCTACACAATATCATGATCTGTTTGATGCAGAGTGTTGTGGTGATTTGTGAATGACATGTCATAGTGAACAGCTGATGCCAGGTCTAGAAAGCTTCATGACTTCCCAACAGAAAGATTAGCATGTTTAATTTTTATTTCCACACTAGATTCCCTCTGATCTGTCATGTTGACCAACTGATGCACATCTTTCAAACATGGCAAATTAGAGGAATAATGATATTGATACTGCTAGGTGGAATTATGTATCAGTGTCCCCATCCAGCCAGGATTTCTTTCTTTTTTTCTGGGCATTTATGACAACTGACACCAGTACAAAACATGCCACTTTGTTACCCATTGCTTGTTAATACTCTTGATCCCAGAAGACGGATGTTTTCCTATTCCAAGTATAAGGTAAACTTCAGAAAAATGTCATGGAGTTCATTTATAAAGTTGTATGAACTACACAGCATCTGTGTACAACCAAGCACATGCACATTTAGTCAGAGCGGTAATAATGCAATAAAGGTGTTTACATGCCTGATTACGAATAACATCATCAGTTAACAGCACATATAGTATTTTAAGGCTATTATGGGGCATTATATTATATTATATTATATTATATTATATTATATTATATTATATTATATTATATTATATTAAATTTTTTTGGCTTAGTCCCTTTATTAATCTGGGGTCGCCACAGCGGAATGAACCGCCAACTTATCCAGCATATGCTTTACGCAGCGGATGCCCTTCCAGCTGCAACCCATCACTGGGAAACATCCATATACACTCATTGACACACATACACTACGGACAATTTAGCCTACCCAATTCACCTATACCGCATGTCTTTGGACTTGTGGGGGAAACCGGAGCACCCGGAGGAAACCCACGCGAACACGGGGAGAACATGCAAACTCCACACAGAAACGCCAACTGACCCAGCCGAGGCTCGAACCAGTGACCTTCTTGCTGTGAGGCGAACGTGCTACCCACTGCGCCACCGTGCAGCCTATATTATATAATATTATATTATATTATATTATATTATATTATATTATATTATATTAT
>CAIGQV010019356.1:17900489-17910915 GCA_903798115.1 Danio jaintianensis | reverse complement strand
TATTATTATTATTATTATTATTATTATTATTATTATTATTATTATTAATTCCTTCATTTCGCTTAGTTCCTTTATTAATCAGGGGTCGCCACAGCAGAATGAACTGCCAACTTATCCAGCATATGTTTTATGCAGCGGATGCCCATTCACACACATACACTAAGGCCAATTTAGCTTATTCAATTCACCTGTACCGCATGTCTTTGGACTGTCGGGGAAACCGGAGCACCCGGAGGAAACCCACGCGAACACGAGGAGAACATGCAAACTCCACACAGAAGTGCCAACTGACCCAGCTGGGGCTCGAACCAGAGACCTTCTTGCTGTGAGGCGATTGTGCTACCCACTGCACCACCGTGACACCGATTATTATTATTATTATTATTATTATTATTATTTATGGGGGTATTTATGAACACCACTGTCCATTTACATCTAAACTAGGTACAGAATTAAATACAACATAAAAACTATGATAACAATGTAATATTTATAATCACTTTCTGTTGTATTTTCCCTAAGCCATGCCTAATTTCAGACCATGTTTTTTTTTTTTCCCCACTGTAGAATTGATTGATAGGTTTCAATTCATAGAATTTGGCATTTTACAGTCTTCCAAATGATTTATGTTCATACAGAGAAAGTGAGAGAGAGTGCACAAGATTTAAAGAGTCAAGGGGGCTGGCAGCTGGGGCAGGATGGAAGTGGCGAGATAAGGGCCCGGATATAAAAGGGGTCATGGGGCCAACAGTGCTGTGAGAAGGGAACACGGGACTGGGAAATTGATACGAGCAACTTGAGGAAAACGAAATTAGAGGTGCAGTTGATCCTATGCTGAATGAAGAAAAAAAAAACATGAAGATATTTAGAGAGAAGCCCCCAAAAAGGAACTAATTTTAATGCAGGCGAATGTACATTTACTTTTGCATCGGCAACAGCAAGTGCTCTCTCTCTCTCTGCTTAGTCAGCTCATTATCCGATGGAGCCTCAGACAGAATGGGTTTAAATCTCAGCATTGCCCCCAGCTCTCGCTTTTCCCATTGCATCCTCTTACCTAGTTTGTTTTCCTGCATCTCTTATGTCTTTGTTTTTCAAGGCATCTTCAGAAATCTTTTATCACCACACCTCCACCTTGCTCGTTTCAGTGGCCCCACAGCACCCGCTTCTGCTCTTTTAAGGGCCCTTTTTTAGAGGCCCTGGGCTAACATTTCCCATATGCTCACAGATTGTTGAAAGACGGGAAATTTGTATCTCATTGCTGCCCTGCTTTTTATGTCCTCTTTTACTCTGTTTCACCTTTAAACAACATCTGAGGCTTAAATGCCCTCCAGTTCTCACGTTACTGAACATTGCAGTTGTGTGTTGAATATTTGACGTGTAGGCTACTGTATGTGAACAAGTCTTATGTTTCTTTGAAAATTATTTAATGAAATTAAGAGATAACATTGTGTTGACACACTGTAAATTGGTTCTTAATAGAACACAAACACTGTAAAACATTTCATGACAAAAAGTGAAGACAACAAATATTTTTATGTTGCTTTAACTTATTTTAATAAGTTTATTTGGTTTCAACTAAAATGTATAAGTTATACAAAGTTTAATTTAATATTTTTAACTCAACTTAACATTTTCAGTTTGATTGATTCAACAAAAAAAATTAAGGCAGCAAGATTTTTTTTTTTACAGTGCAGAAATCTGAATAACTATGTTTCTATTCAAAGTAGGGAATTTATCTTATGTGCAAATACAGTGTACAGTGAACAACTGATCAGTAATGATCCATATTTTATATATAGCTTTAATATTAATACATTTTACTAAATCAATACATTTATTATCAGGCCAATAACGATATCTATACTTTTTCGATATTCATAGAGGAATTTAATTATCTAATAAATGTGTTTTGTCCTTAGTTTGTCCATTTTTATTGTCCATTTTTAGAAGTTAGCTACAGAAAATTTTCTTTATGGTTCTAATTGCAAGTTAACCTTAAAAAGAAGTAGTAATAGTAAAAAAAATGAAAGAGATGAAAATGGATAAACACCTTTTAAGCTACAATTGAATTGAGCCAAGGATAGTAAGTATTAACTACAAAAAAGCTGAATATTTTGGGATGTTCACATCAGTACTTTATCTTTGTTAACCATTAATTAACAAATGATTTCCTCAATCTTAATGAAAGATAACCAATCTAACCTTCCACATCATTATAGTGCTTTTGACAGGGTATACTTAACACACAGCACTATCACGTATCACATGACAATAATTCATAATTCATAATTGGAGCTCACTTTTCATTGTTTACCTCTTAAGTACTCATTGATTTACACAAATTTTGAGCAACCCTGAAAGATAGTCTCATCCTTTATAGTGAATCGTTTAACCCTGTTTAATTCCCGCTGGAATATTGTGTTGTGAATTGTTTTCATATTAGCTTAATAGGTCAATATCTGCAGCACTGCATTAATGCTATTAAACCACAATGAAGATGTGGTTAATGTAAACTTTTAAAATGTTTTAACATTTTTAATGTTTTAAGTACGTGAACTAACAATGTATATTTGTGGCATTCATCTATTATTATTATTTTTAAAATATGTATATTATTAATCTAGTATTTGTTAATGTTTAATAATACAAATATTCATGCTCCCGTTAGTTCACAGTGCATAATGTTTAGTAGTATAAATTAAGTGTAGTTGTAAATCTTGAGATTTAGTAAGATTAATAATGTTTGAGATGTATTGTTCATTGTAGGTTCATGAACTAATATTAACTAGTAAAGAAATAGTTCACCTAAAAATAAAGATTATCCCATAATTCACTCACCCTCAATCTATAATGATTCCCTTTATTCTTTTAAAATGATTAAAACCAGTCAGAGTATTAGATAACATCCTTCCTAGCTTTGTAATAGAGTGAATGGTGTCTGGGTTTTTGAAGCTTCAAAAAGTGCATCCATCCATCATAAAGTAATGACTCCAGTGGGTTAATAAATGTCTTCAGAAGTAAAGCATCATGCCGGAGTAGTTGGCGGTTCATTCCACTGTTGCGACCCCTGATAAATTAGGGACTAAGCCAAAGGAAAATGAATGAATTTGAAACGTATATTCATTAAATAATCCTTTCCAGAACAGAAGAAAAAATATATATATCCTTGATTATAAAAAATATTTATATTTCTTGAATTCCTTCAGAACGATCATATAGAGACAAAGACTGAAGTAATTATGCTCAAAATATGTTTTAATGCATTTTGATAATATTACAAAAAATACATGTTTTACTGTATTTGTGATCAAATAAATGCAGCCTGCAGAATGCAGAAGTTTTTGAACAGTATCACAAATTATGGCAAGAAACTAGTGCATTTAAATAAATATACTTTTATAAATACATATGAATGGGATTTTTATTCAATACTACTAAAAGATATGGTATCAAAAGTCCAAAACATACCATTTTATTGTGCCATATTTCAGCCAGATTATCAGTGTCCAAAAGATGGCATCTTGTTTTTTTGGTCAGTTTGTTTTTTTTAATGTAAATTCCGGTTTAGACAATGAGCTAAAGATATAGCATGTATAATATTCCAAAAATATCACAAATATCAAAAATAAAAAAACAACAACTCTACTTTGATTAATTCAATTGTCTCCAAAAGTAACTTGAGAAGACCTCGGCGTGATAAAGAGAGGCTTCAGCTAAAGGATGACCAGATTCACACTCGTCCCTCCAGGAATTCAGCTTGACACTCTTGACTCTGTGGTTTTTTCCTCCTCTTCCCTGGGGTCAAATCCAGAGCGAAGGATCACAGCGATACCTTCCACACCCTTTAAAGACCCGAGCGCTACTCAAGGGGGCATTCAGACGCCAGCGGCCCGTGTGTGTGAAGTGTGTAATGTGCGTTAGGGAGCCCTGGAGGAAAAAAGCCGCAGGCTGTTCAACACGCTTGAATATCTGTGGCTCTCCTCTCGCTGCAGCCCAGTAGACCAGCGCTTTCTCCAAACACACGCACATCTTTAAATATTTCAGAGCCAGGAGGAGGGCGGAGGGACCGGCGACAACTTCATAAATACTCAATGATAAATGGCCCGCCTTGCCACCACCTGTCAAAGCCAGCAATGATTTATTGATTTCTTTATTTGTCACATAAAAAGAAGAGAACTCTCGCTTTCAGTCTATCCTTCACTCTCCTCTCTCTCTCTCTCTCTCTCTCTCTCTCTCGCTTGCTAACAGAAAACCAGCAGTGAGCAAATTGCTGCTTGATGTGAAAAAGAGAGAATTCCTCTCCTGATCCATTGGGGAGGACAGAAAGATAGAGTCAAAAACAAATCCCTCACTTTGTCCTCTTTATCACATCACATTTATCACATATATCGACAATCTCGAGCACATGCTCGAGTGACGTCATTGTTGTTGCTGTTACGGTTGCCTCGCTGTGTGTGTTTGGAGCTTCGCCGCATAGATTCGCAATTTACATTTTTATCATAAAATACTTCCCTATTCTCTCCTACTTAGGGTGAACAAACCCTTAATACATTTATACAAACAAATCTACTTTAAAACGTTTTGTCTCTCGAGCATCCGCTTGTAGCTTTAGCCTACTAGCACCGCTGGTCAGCTAAAGCTACTGACTTCTTTCACTTACTGTCTCACTTACTGTCTTTGCTCTTCACCCTGTACAATGTCGCTTGTGTGTCTATCCTTGAGTGCAGGAGAAGCATCGGTGGAGGTGTTGGAGCTGGAGCTGGAAGCAGTGGAAATCCAGATTCGCGATCTCAAGATGAAGCGAGCACAGCTCCGGGAACAACGGGCCCTGCTCGATGTATCCCGGGCCGCGGCTCGCTCATCTGAGGTAAGTGTGCGATACAATCTCAACACTCCGTCCACCTCAACCCCATGTGTTTCTCTGTCCAGGCCCAGCGCACCGAGGACGCAGCTCGTCCAGGGATCGTTCACTCCGGCACTCGGCTACCGTGGCCCCTGGGTGCAGCCGCATATAGTGTATACATGGTCTCTGGGCAGAACCTCTCCTCCTCCTGTGTTCGAGATCCCCACTGAGAACCGCTTCGTCTGGCAATCATCGGTGACTCCATCGTTCGCCACGTCCGCGCTGCTTCCCCTAAAGGTAACAATTTACACACTCAATGCTTTCCCAATAACTGGAATCTTTTCTGGGAGCGGCGTAAGTTTTTCCGTGCCGTTACCAGTTTGTGAATATAAATGGACAGCTTTCACAGGTCAGGCCTGTACAGTATGGCGTGCCTCAAGGATCAGCTTTAGGCCCTTTGCTGTTCACAATATACATGCTACCCCTGGGAGACATTATAAGAAGTCACGGGATCAGCTTTCACTGCTATGCAGATGATACTCAATTATATATTTCAACAAAACCTGATGAGACGTCTGAACTTTCTAAGCTAACTGAATGTATTAAAGATGTTAAAGACTGGATGACCAACAATTTCTTTCTCTTAAATTCAGACAAAACAGAATTATTACTTATTGGGCCTAAATCCTGTACACAGCAGATCTCACAACTCGACCTGCAATTAGAGGGGCACAAAGTTAGCATTAGCTCTACTGTAAAAGATCTGGGTGTTATATTAGACAGCAATTTAACTTTTGAAAATCATATCTCCCATGTCACAAAAATCGCCTTCTTTCATCTGAGAAATATCGCTAAGTTATGAAGTATGCTATCCATCTCAGATGCAGAAAAGCTAGTTCATGCTTTTATGACTTCTAGGCTGGATTACTGTAATGCTCTGTTTGCTGGTTGCCCAGCATCCTCTATTAATAAACTTCAGCTAGTACAAAATGCATCTGCCAGAGTTCTTACCAGGTCTAGAAAATATGATCATATCACCCCAAATTTATCCTCCTTACACTGGCTGCCTGTTAAGTTCCGTATTGATTATAAAATATTGCTTCTTACCTATAAAGGTTTAAATAATCTAGCTCCTGTTTATCTAACCAACCTTCTGTCTCGCTACAATCCAACCCGCTCTTTAAGATCTCAAAACTCAGGGCTTCTGGTAGTACCTAGAATAGCAAAGTCGAGTAAAGGTGGTCGAGCCTTCTCATTTATAGCTCCTAAACTCTGGAATAGCCTTCCTGATAATGTCCGAGGCTCAGACACACTCTCTCAGTTCAAAACTAGATTAAAGACCTATCTTTTTAGTAAAGCATACACTCAATGCATCGCATAACGGTATGAGGCATAAATGTGCTCCACGCACATGAGCTGGCTCGACATCACCTGTAGGACACACTCCTCAATACACCAGACATTGTGTTAGAAACTCTCATATGCTTTACATGTTTGTTTCTATGTTTGTTTATTTTACTGCTATTTTCATCTATAACACTCCATTTTTACATCTCATTTAAATACACTATGAACAGCAGCTATGCTAATTATTTTCTTTATTCTCTATTTCCACCTGGGCATACTCATTCCTAGGTCCCTAGAGACTATGCAGCGCCATTGATGCGATCCAAGACCTGTGAAGAGATAATCCCAAGGTATCCATAATCCTGGACCAGGTCGTATGCAGGAACGGAGCTGATGCTGTGGTCATCATGGAGAAATGGAGTGCATAAGACTGATTGCTGAATGACCACAGTGATAAGCGAGTCCCCACATTGATCCTGCGGGCCAACCTGACCACCCGCCGGTGCCCTACTCACACCTGCAGCTTCTCCACGATGGACGTCCAGCTTCTTCAGCCTCCAGCGCCTAGACTGCAGCTCTGAACAGGAAGTTTGGCCAGAAGAATAATGGTCGTGCCCGACAGAGCCTCGTTTCTCTCTAGGTTTTTTTTCCCCCTTCACTTCGTCAATTGGTGAAGTTTTTGTTTTTTTTCCTTGCCACTGTCGACACTGGCTTGCTTGGATCGGGACTTGTGGAGCTGTGCTTCGGTGGATTTGCTCTGCAGTGTTTGAACTTTCAGCAGTGAGATTTAAACCACACTGGGCTAAACTACACTGAACTTCAACCCATGTCTCTCTTTGATCCCGGAGTTCATTTGTTTGCTTACTGTATATACTTTCTTGTCCTGTGTAATATTTCAGTGGATGTAATTCATTACATTGATTCGTTATCATAGAGAAAAATATGATTTTTATTATGGATTTGATGTCACAAACCACAAGATGAGCTCGTGGGCCGTTAAAGTTAATATGCACCATAAATGACATGATGTTTCATGATTATTACTCTCATGTATAATCAAACTATGTTCCAGAACAGCTATTTTAAACTTAAAATAACAAAAAACAACAACAAAAAAAATCTACATATTTACATTTTTGAAGGATCATATGACACTGAAGACAGAAGTAATGGTGCTGAAGATTCATTTTTAAAAAAATTAATACATATTTAAGAATAAAAAAAGGGATTCTGTTGTTACTGTACTTTGTTCATGTCTTCTGCAAATAAATAAAATAAGTCAACACCAAACTTATTTAACAGTATAAATTTTAAAGTTCTTAACCAGAAATTTTCATTACACAAAATGCTGCGTTCCAGACAATTCATTCATGTTGTCCCAACACAAATTGATTAACTTAACAAATTAAAGTAGAATTAAAATGAAAGTAAAACATAAAACAATTCAGTAGCCTCCTGTTCTTTCAGCTCATTTTAAATTAGTTTGAAAAAGCAGCAAAATATTTTTTAATTAGTTGCATTCTTTGAAAGTTTGAAAAGTCTTGAATGCCATTCATTGTAATTGAATTCTTCAAAATTTCTCACATAAACGATCCCTTTAAATAACATACAGCTGTTATTATACCTCTGCTTATACAGCCATTATACATACTGTATACATATCAACAATTTCTTTCCTTTTAGCCTGTCTCTTGTATCCCCTGCCCCCCTCTCTCTTTCTCTCTCTGCTTTATACCTCTTTGTCTCTCTTTTCTCATCACTCGGCTCCTGTCTCTCGTTCAGTGGTCCAGCAGCAGCCTGTCGATGAGAGTCATTGGTCGGCGGCAGGCGCAGTCAATGACCCTGACAGTGCGCAGTTATCGCCCTAATTAAGATGCCACACTTGAGTTAAACCGCTGCATTAAGATTTGATGGGGAATTGATCAGAGTGTCACAGGCCGCGAGAGCAGTCGAGAGAAATGAAGGAGGAAGGTCGGCTCTCGCTGTCGATGGCGTCTGAAACGCTTGGGTCAGAGGTTAAGACAATCCTTGATTCCAGTTGATCACCTCACTGTGTCTCCGCTCGATGGATTAATTACTATGATATTGAAGCCGCTTTCAAGCAAGTGTTTTGCATGGGCCGTACTCATGTGTGTGTGCACGTGTGTGTGTGTGTGTGTGTGTGTGTTTGGGTCAAAATTAATTACTCTGTTATTCAAGCTGTGTAATCTCAAGTGGACTGTCAGGGATGTGTGTGTTTGGAGCATCAGGATTAATTACGCTGTTATTGGAGCAGTGTGATCTCTGGTGGGCTGTCAAACATTAGGCTCATCTGACTGTCAAGGGACGAAGGAACAGGGGGATAAGGAGTAGGTAATATCTGTGTAATGTTGCTGTCCCTCTTTCGTTTTCCGGCTCTGCTGGTCTCGTATATACACGTTCAGTTGGTCTGTGCAGTTTGAAGCACAGTCTTCTTTTTATGCTCACTCATTTTAGCTAGTTTTCATTTTTAAAATATATATGTTTTTTCTTTTTAAAAGATGACACTCCATTTGTTTTTTTTAACAGTATCTGCAGATAATACATTATGGAATAAATATGCAATAAATGAAACATTGTACAGTTTCATTTTACAACACTTCTTGTACCAATGGTTTGTCACATTGAAAGGTTTACTTTAACCTCACCCTCTCTTAGACTTTTACTCAAGACTTTTGTGGCTTTTGTCATACTTAGCCTAGACTTGTACATCCACAAAAAAGTGGGTAACACTAGGTTAAGTACCAAATCTAACTATTAACTAGTGGCTTATTACCTGCCTATTATTAAGATAAATATAAAGTGTAGAGTACATATTCTGCATGATCTTATTCTACATACCTAAACCCAACTACTACCTTAATAACTATCAATAAGCAGTAAATTAGGAATTTATTGAGTTATTAATCAATGGTTTGTTAATAGCAAGAATTGTAACTTCAAATAAAGTATGAATAAAAAGTGTATTTGATTTTTTTTGTGATTGTAATAAAAATGTATCAAATCAATCCCAATGGAGTGTATTAAAACAATTTGGATGTGAAATATACTGTTGGTTTTCCTCTTTCAGCAATGAGTGCATTTAAAACAGTTTGCGTGCATTATAATATGTGTGATGATGCATGTTTATATGCCTGACTGAACATATCCAAACAAAGCCATTATATGTGCACACTCTATGCAGTGAACAGTAAACCAAACACAGAGACTAATCTAAGAGAAATAGAGAGAGTGAGAAAAAAATAAAAAAATATTCCTGTCATTTTTTTTATTCTTAGTTTAGTACAATACTAACATTTTAGTTCATAACATAAGACATACAAAGTATGATTAAAAAAACACCATTATATTACATTCAATACATGAATCATCAATGGTCTAGGAGATTAATTAATAATAATAATAATAATAATAATAATAATAATGATAATAAAATCCTAAGGACAAATTAATAAAAATTTGGTAAAATTAGTTAATGTTTTACTTTTTTGACTGAGTTTATACACATTTTAACCCATCCAAATAAATTAATAAATAATACAATTACCGATTTATTGTCTACCAGAAATTGAGTTAGCAGAATTATTTTGGTTGCATCATCATTACTAGCATCATTATTGATAATAATAAACATTTTTATCTTTTCTTTGATACCAAACTGTAGATTTTTTTGCATTCCATCAATTGCCTGCTAATAAAAAAATAAAAATCACAATGCAATCACAAATTACTGTTGACACATGATTAATAAAGCAAAAAATACAACAACAAAAAAAAAACCTGTGTTAAAAAAACTTTAAACCTGAAACTGGTGGAGATGATAGTCAGACCATCATTACAGGATGCTCCACTATTATGATAAACCAGTATCAGATTAGCATAAGAGTGACCAAGCGGCAGTCATAGTCAATCAGAGGTCAAATAGTCATGAAATAGGGTTATATGAGGTCACATATCTGCTCATCGCTCAGTGCATAAAACAGTGTTATGTGTGGCTTCCAAAAATAATGCATTTACTACATAATATCATGGTCAATTTCCCTGCCCCATCCTAATTCTTCACTCTCTTTTTCTCATCTGCTTGCCTCTCCACAACCAGGCAAACTCGAGATCTGTTCCCTTACCTCTCCTTTTGTGCATCAGCCTTTCCATACATGCTTTCTGTTCACAACTCTCTCTCTCTCTCTCTCTCTCTCTCTCTCTCTCTCTCTCTCTCTC